>CM044439.1:126495596-126506403 GCA_024363595.1 Xenopus borealis
GCAAGGTAGGGGTCATGTAACTGCAGCCTGATCTGGACTGGGAGTCAAAATAGGTTCTGGCATTTCAGCTACACAGAGGTCCAAACAGCCCCCAGCAGCCCCCTAAATAGCGACGTTCTATGGCATTTTACAGCAGCCCCTCTGGCATTTGCCAGAACCCACAGATTGGGCCTTCCTGCAGCCCCTCCATATGCTGCTGTGTCTATATACCATCGCACTGCTCCTTGTGCCTTCTATCCCTGGGGAATTCAGTGCACCCATTCAGTCCTTGCAAGAGTCACAGGCACCAAGTATTTCTTTGTACAGTGCCAAGAGGAAAATGTCTGCACCGAAGGCACTCAGTTGCAGAGACTTTCCTGCACTTGGAATAGTGGGTGATGATTCATGCTTTAAAAACAACCTCATTATTTAAAGTCTCAGTACTTTCCAAGCCAATGTGTATTGCTTGTGCTCCAGTGTGGGAGAATGAAGCAGGCTACAGACTAGTGCTGCACTGCAGTAAAGATTCACGCACACTCTGTATGGGAATCCAGGGATCTGAAATCCAAAGTCCCACAACTACTACAGCTTTTAGCAAGACTGACCAGGCATGCTGGGAAACCCTAATCATCACAACTGGAAAGGGCGCTTTTCCCTAAAACCAACAGTAACAATACTTGGCATTGGTACAGAAATGGGTACAGAATGTCACACAAGGAGATAAGCCACAGCCTATAACCGGTTACAAAGGGATTTCATATGAAAAGAAGTGTATGTGTTTTTAACAAGCAACTATTAGCAGAATGCCCCCATGTGACATATGCACAAGAAGTGAAGGTGCTGCCATATAAACACAAGAGACGATTCACCTTTGTATATGTGCAAGCAAAGATAGGAACTTAGAATAATTAATTTGGTGATAGTTGTGATATTTGGATGTTGGTCATTCAGCAAGTTTGAAAACATCTGCCATGTGACTAGTGTGTGACTCAGCAGCAGATAAGGATAAGCCACAGCTCCTCTTCATTGCCTTTTCTGACCAATTGGGCTGCCAGCCAAACTAACAAGTGAATAAAGGGTGGCTTCTCATACAGTATTAGGCCTGTGGGATATTGTATGGAGTGGGCTGGTGCATGGCCTGCTATGTATATATATTACCATCTTAATAACTTCCCTTATGAGATACTTGAGAACACCACCAGTTAACACAAGCAGTACAGGTATGGGACCTGTTATCCAGAGGGCTTGAGTTTTCTGGATCTTCATACCTTAAAGGGGAATTCAACCCCTCCGGCGCTAAACCCCTCCAGTAGGCCCCCCTCCCCCCGGGCAAATGCCCCTACGTCGCTACTTACCCCTCAGTGCAAGTCCTCTCCAGCCAGATTCACGGACACATTTGCCGGCTGGTACTACTGCGCATGCCGACGGATCCAGGAAGAAGATGTTGCTAGAGAAGATGGCGCCCGTGAACCTGGCTGGAGGGGACCTACATGGAGGGGTAAGTAGCGACTTAGGGGGGGAGAGGTAGGCCGGAGAGAGGGGGGCGGGTTGGGATTTGGTGAATCAGCTATCCCCAAAAGATGTAACATATTGGTTATCAGTCAATTATTTGCATGCAATGTGTGGGTTGGAAATATAAATATACCCCTTTAATGTACAGCACCATTGCACTTTAAAAATTCATGTTCACAAGCATGTCTTGAGTTAGGACCAGGGGGAAATAGAGTTTTCAAAACCCCTGTACATATATAGCTGCAAAGTGTTATCTGTGGTGCACTCCACTTTGCTTATGCTATTACAGGTATAAGATCTGTTATTCAGAAACCCGTTAACCAGAATGCTCCGAATTACTCAATGCCTGCCTCCCATAGACTCTATTTTATCCAAACATTATTTCCTTTTTTCTGTAATAATAAAACATTATCTTGTACTTGATCCCAACTAAGGTATACTTAAGGGGGATAAAAATTATGGGGGGGGGAGGTTGGTTCTCCTTTATTGGAAGCAAAATCTGCCTATTGGATTTATCAAATGTTTACATGATGTTCTAGTAGACTTTAGGTAAGAAGATCCAAATTATGGAAAGATCTGCTATCCAGAAATTCCAGGTCTGGATAATGCTGAATAACTATTCCCATATCTGTATCACTATACTTTATTACTCTATATTGTGCTGCTGTTGTCTTCTCTTTTTTGCTTCGCTAAATCTGTTTTCCAGCAATATCCAAGCTTACAACTTCCCTAAAAACTGTGCGGCAAAGTCAGTTGCTGTCTTTCTACTCTTGCAAGCTAGTCACATAGCCTTGCACCTCTATGGCACAAATATATTGCACACAACATACACTACTGAAGTGGTTTCTGTTTAATATATCAGGTTCTAGAAACAAATCTTTGGAATGTGAATGCTGAATTATAGCATTATGTTTATGCTATAATGCTTTTTGTAATGTGCTTGTAAAATTTTATTTTGTATTTGTATGTATGTATGTAAATTTTTTATTTGTATAGCTCTCCTTGAGGGCAAAGCACTGTACAGCAACAATAAATTAGTAGTAACAAACAAGGGATCACTGCATTAATAAGTCACAATAAGTGCATTATTAGAAATACAATTCACATAAATATAAAATATAATTACACAGTGTTAAGGAGACAAAAGGATGGAGGGTCCTACACCATGGGGCTTACAGTCTAAATGGGAGGGTTACTTGTGGACGCAATTCGGACGGGCATTAAAGTGCTTTAATTTACAGTCGGTGACACTGTCATATAAGTGCCAGTTCCCAGTTCCCAGTTCAAGTGGTATCCAGGTGCTCCCAGAGGTAGTCTTTGAGTTTCATTTAAAAAACATTGAAGGAGGATTATCTCCAGAGAGATTCAGGAATGGCATTCCAAATAAGGATTAGTGTGAGACTGGTGCGAATCAAAGTTAGAGCTCACCCGGTAACTGTGTCTTCTCTGCTGTTGCCACATGCAGGATGCCAGCCACTCCGTGTAGGTTATTTAAGATCCACAAAAGAAACCCCCGCTCGTCAGGCGTAAGTCCGGGAAACGATGATGTAGACACGATGCGACCCGATCCGCCACCTGCAAACCTGGAGAACCACGACCCATGTCCATACCCGCTCCTGAAACTCCTACCTGCAACCCACAGGGTACCGCCAGTTTTTGTGGAAAATCCACGGGTACCTAGGGTTGCCACCTTTAGTAAAAATATTTGGCGGGGGCGGGATCACAAAGGGGCGGGGCATGACGTCAAATGGGGCGGGGCATGACGTCATACGGGCGGAGCCACATCAAGCGATCGGCTGAAGACTGCGAGAAAGGTAAGTTTTAACTGGAACTAAGGCAGGGCAAGGGCCTTTTTTAAGTGGTGTTACAAATTTACCAGCAGCTACATTGCCGGTAAATTTGTAATACCGGCCCTGGCTGGTGTTTTACCGGCTATGCCGGTAAAATACCGGCTGGGTGGCAACCCTATGGGTACCCGACTCACTAGAGTGACCAGGCCGGAAACCAGATTGCAGAGGGTCCAACAGATCATGGCTGTGTAGAAAATTTTTGACTTTTGTACTATTACAGCCCTGTACAACAATGACATGAAGCTAACCCTTACTGCTGCCCTGATATCTATATTTTGAGTGCTGAAGCTTTAAAGTGAGCAGATTATATTAGCAGTTGTTGATGTATTGAGTCACATACAAACAGCATGCTTACATATACAGGCCTTGTCCTTTCTTTGGGGATTCTTTCCCTAGCCCTCTACATTCTGTGATTCTCTTGTACATTCAGCTTCTACTCTGTGCAGGTAACATTTACATTGACAGCAGAAATGTGATACACAATGGCTATTCTTTCTCAAATGGAGTTTGCACAGGGTTGCCACCATCCGGGCTAATATTCCAGTAAAGCACTGTACCTAGTAACAGCAGATAAATGTATTACCCACATTACATCCCCTCACCCACTCATGATGCCACCAATAGACCCAGTTACAATTTGATCCAATCCCCACAGCCAGCTTTCCCCCACCTGCCTTTCTGACATTATTTTTATAGAAAAAGCAGCAGCCCTAATTTAGGTGCATGTTTACTGAACTGGGAATTTGGTAGAACATGTTTGACCAATGGACCACCATTCTGTGAGTTGGTAGAAACCAACTCAATATGATGCAGACAATAGTCAATGTTTGTAAATGCTATTGCCCAGAAAGACTAACAATATTCTCATTCTGTACTGTGCATTGCCAAACAGAGGTCACAGGTCATCACTTTCCCTTGGCTTGGAGAAAGCTATGACAGAGCTGGATTTCCTGAAGCTCCCAATGCTATAAAAATACTTTTCAGTGCTCATGCCCTTCACCCCTCTCATCACTTAAAAAGATGGTACCCAGTGATGCAATATGTCTCCATAGAAGTGGCCACTTATTGGTCATTTTCAGTTTTTACTAAAATAATTACCTGATATATCAATAGTCTGTGTGCAGTAACCAGGCACGTAACTAGGCACTATCACTGGAAATAATTAACATGAGTACTCAACTGTATCGATCAATTTGCACTGCTGTGGCAGCAGCACTGGAAATTCAATGTGCTGTAGAGAAACATTCCAGTTTTACACTACAGATAATCATTCTTCCTTCAATCTTTCTCTTTAATGTAGTTTAATTTCATATACTTATTCTGATACCATCCAGCAGTAAACAACATGTTTCTGATTTATGAACTCTATACATTGTCAGTGTATAATGATGTAGGGGCCTTTCTAATCTCATTATAAACTCCCATGTTCTCACCCACCAGCAATTATCATACTTTGACTTGTGACAGTTCCCATAACTCATAGAATCTGACCCCTTTATTATCTGATTGAACCCTTAAGCAGTTCATTCTTTTGACATAAAGCATTGTGTTAGGGAAGTCATTGTGAGTGGAAGTGCTTCCCTTCACTTGGCTGCAGATATGTCCCTGGTAGCCATAACCTAAAATCATTTGAAAGGAAAAACCTTTGTACAACCTCCTTCTATTTATATGGGATCTTAGGGGGGAAATTAGTGTCAGGTGCTATGGGGCACATTTACTAAGGGTCGAATTTCGACCATCGAATTTTTATCAAATTAAAACCCCTCAAATTCGATTTTCAAATTCGAGGGGTTTTAATGCAATTCGATTTTTCGAATATTAAAAATTCGATCAATTGACAAAATCGTTTGAAGCGATCGATTCTAACGATTTTAAGCATTCGATCTAATTTTTTTTATTCAATCAAAAAAACCAGGAAAAATCCTATGGAGCTTCCCATAGAGATATATAGCAATTCGGTAGGTTTTATCAAATTTTGGGCTATTCGATAGTGGAATAAGACCAAAATAAATTTGAATTTCTAATTTTTTTAATTTGAATTTGATTCAAATTTTCACTTTGAATCAATTCGAACCTTAGTAAATGTGCCCCTATGTGTCCCACTCTAAAAGTAAAAGGACCAAGAGAAGTGAATATGATTTTGGAATTAATACACTAAAATAAGTGAAGGATGAATTCATTAATTGATTGTAGAGGATCAGACAAATCCTTCACCTGTTTTTCTGAAGAAGATTTTATGGAAGATGCTGCAAGTGCCAAGTGGTGGTTCATCAAGCCCGGGAATAGTAAGACTTACAAAAGTTCTACAGTATAGAAGTCTTATTATGAGCCTTCCATCTGTGAGAGTAACTCCCCTGAAGAGGATAGGGCGTTAAGCCAAGAGAAGACTACTGTGGAGAACCCTGTTGGCATGAAGGTGGCCCCTGAAACCTCTGGTATCCCGATAGATCTAAAGTACTGGGTTAAGTGTAGTTAAGTGTAGGTCTCCAGATAAAGACAATGTAAGGGTCTCAGGTAACAGTAGTGATACAGACATTGACTGTTTTGCTGTTCAGGCATGCCCGGGCCTACGGCAAGCAAGGGCATTGCCATTTTGTCCAAGGGGAGAATGTAGGGGATCAGACGAACCCTTCCCCTGTTTTTTTGTCTGTGACATCATCTAGCCCAGTTACATCTGATTGGCCGGGTGCCCCAGTGCATCCTTGGGAGAGTGCCTGACTTTGGAGCCAAATGCACAGGGTTGCTGACAGAACTTATAAAGGGATCCCTGCAGCAGCAGCCTTAGAGATCCAGATCTGGGGAGTGTGACAATGCTGCTTGAATGGATTTCCAGGGAGAAGGAAAGGGCTGCATTTTGCTCTACTCTGAGAAAGTATTTGAGCACAGGGCTGCCATTAGAAATCACGGGGCCCTGCATAACACCCTAGCACCCAAGCCCCGCCCCTAATCTCTGCCCACTCCACATCAAAGTTAAAAGACCACACAGACATCAGTGCTAAAAATGCAACGCCCCCAAGGCTCCCTTATAAGTTAAAATAAAATTTGGCACCAGGCCCCCCCATTAAAAAGCATTGGTGCCAGGGCCCCCCATAAAACGTTTTTTTAAAAAATGGTGGTCAGGGCCCCCAACAAGTTAAAAAGAACATTGGGGCCCCATAAAATATATTTTTTTTAAATTGCTGGTCAGACCCCCCCGACAAGTTAAAAAAAAATTGGGGCCCCATAAAATATATTTTTTTAATAATTGGTGGTCAGGCCCCCCGACAAGTTAAAAAAAAATTGGGGCCCCAAAAAATGATTTTTTTAAAACTCGTGGCTTCAGGACTTCAGTTATAGATGTTTTAGTAATTTTGGGTATTTTTGGCACTTCAGGACTTCAGTGTCGGCTCCTTTCATGACTTCGGGTCTTTCCGCCTACTCAGGACTTCGCAAATGTTCGGCACTTCCGCATTCTGCGCAGGACAGAGGTGAGCACTACTGCACACGTAAGGGGGGCCCGGCTCTTTGAAGATTGCAGCGCTGCCGGGTCCCCCTTCAGCCCCGGGCCCAGGACACTTGTCCCCCCTGTCCCCCCCCTGATGGCGGGCCTGTTTGAGCATCAGGGAGTGTCAGTGTCTGTCTCCTGTCTGTGGATACTTTGGCCACTGTGTGATTTCCCAGAGTGAGGACAGGTCTTAGTCGTGTACCTGCCATGTGGGAGTGGCTACTACTTTCAACGGGAAGGTACCTTGGGGCAGGTAACGCAACCTAAGGACTGTGCCAGGAGTTGATAGTCCACACAAGTTCCCCAGAGTGAAGTAACATTGTGTGATTTGCATTTAAAGTTATTGAATACAGTTTTACATAAAGTTTATATTTGTTTTACTGCAAACTATGTTTTATTTTTATGGTGGAAATACCCCTGAGGTGTGCTCCTCAGTGTTCCCTAGGTGGAGGCACTGTGCTGTAAATCCCAGTTCCCAGTACTTTTCATACACAAAAGAGACTCAGGGCCCTGAATTGCCAAGGGTTAATTGCTATTGAAAGAGACAGTAACTGAATTAGGGTTATATGATCAATATGATGAAAATAATAATCCATGTGCTAGTGAAATGAACGAATGACATAAATCATGGGTATTGACGGGCGAATTTGCAGCAAATTCCCGCGATTCACCACAGGTGAATAAATTTGCAAAACACCAGCAAAATTTTGCCTGGCGAAAAATCACAGGTGTCCGTTTTTTCAACGCTGGCAATGGATGACCGTGTACAAAAATGTACGACAGCATCCAAAAATGGACCCCCGCATCCAAAATGAGACACGGTGGCGTTTTGTGATTTTTCTGCTATTTCGCAAATTTCTCTAGAAATTTGTGAAAAATTTGGCAAAGCTAAACGCCGCCGATTCGTCAATCTTTAATCGTGGGGATAAATTGCTAAAATGAATTATAGAAAAGTGAATTAATGGATTGAAGTAATGAATTAAAATAGTTAATGCAATAGCACAAGGAAAAACAGAAGAAGGTATAAGAGACTCCAGACAACACAAATCTCAAAAATAACCCATATAGTTGCCTCATGGATAAAACAAGTGGAGATAGTCCGTCACATGGTAACATACAACATGCAGTTGGGTACACTTTAAGGCTCTTCTTATTCCCACATATACTTTCTAAATATTTATTTTTAGTCCTTGACTATAAAATTGCATGTTTTATTAAAACCATAGGCTTTACATGTGCCTAGTTTTGCTCATAGCAGTGACTCATTTATCCTAGCTGTCCATATGGATGAAAGAAAAGCAAGTGGGGATCATGTGATGGGGTACAGTCAGTGAGGTGGGGCTCAGTAAGATGCATTGGATTGAAATTTAGTGCATATATTCACCCAGGGTCCTCCAGTAATTTTATGGCTAGAATGAATGATGTATAACAAAAACAAAAAACAACTGGGCTCTGGGCAACCCTATATTACACAGTCAACATTTATCCAGGAAACAATTCCTCTCAGTTCTTGTCCCCCCCCCACCCCCAGCCCACACACTCCGTGTAAATCATGTATATCTCAAAGGAATTCCCTATATGTGCCAGTTTTCTTATTTATATTGATTTAATAGGAATTACTCACATAAGAACCCTTGATTTCATCTTCTCTCTGTGGAGTGCCTTGGCTTAGCAGAGCAACGTATTTACTGTAGGAGGAATTCAATAGCATAAAGCCCTAAAAAAAAGTTGCAGTGCATCCCAAAACAAAAAATCAGTATTACAGTGATTTTATACATACAGATACAGTCACAATCATGTAAACAGGAATTTCAATTATGTTGAGCCATCTTCCTGTAATGACATCTCAGAATGGAGAAATGCTTCAAAGATAATCGTCTGGTATATGTGGAGTTAGAATAACTCTGATTACCTATGTAATTGCTACATTGTCTTTGTGGAGGTACAAAGTTGTTTGTTTGCAACAATCTATCTTTAACTGTTACTAGACATTACTGAATAAACCAGTTACCCAGTTTGCTCGTGTAGGCATGGGACCTGTTATCCAGAATGCTCTGGGCCTGGGGTTTTCCACATAAGGGTTCTTTCTGTAATTTGCATCTCCATACCTTAAAGGAGAAGGAAAGGTTTAAACCAAGTAAGTCTTATTAAAAGGTTCACCTAAATATAACAATAAACACTCAAAGTAGTGGTGCTCTGAGTCCTCTGTCAAAAGAAACAAAGCATTTCTTTCCTTTTAAATCTATTGTGTGCACATGGGCTTGGATGAAAGAAAAGCAAGTGGGTATCGTGATGGGGCACAGTCAGTGGGGTGGGGCTCAGTAAAAAGCAGCTTGGTGTGAAATTCAGTGCAGATATTCACCCAGAGACCTCATGTAATTTTATGGCTAGAATGAATGATGTATAACAATAACAAAGAACTGGAGAGCTCTGGGCAACCCTACATTACACAGTCAACATTTATCCAGGAAACGATTCCTCTCAGTTCCTTGTGTCCCCCCCCCCCAAGCCCACACACTCTGTGTAAATCATGTATCTCTCAAAGGAATTCCCTATATGTGCCGGTTTTCTTATACCATAGACCCATAGACTCCATTTTATCCAAATAACCACATTTTTTAAAATTATTTCCTTTATCTCTGTAATAAAAAAAAACAGTACCTTTTACTTGATTCAAACTAAAATTTTAAGGGTTTATTTAATGTTTACATGATTTTCTAGTAGACTTGGGGGCAGATTTATCAAGGGTCAAATTGAAAAATCTAATTTTTAATTTTGAATTTTAGTGTACTTCAACTAGGGAATAGTCCAAATTTGATTCTAATTTATCATGTACTGTCTCTTTAAAAATTCAACTTCAACTATTCGCCATCTAAAACCTGTCGAATTCCTGTTTTATGGGGGACCTCCTAGAATCTATTTGGAGTAATTTTTTGGAAAAATCTAAACAAAAAAAAAAAACTTTAGAAATCGAATACAGCTATTCACTCGAAGTAAAAAAAATAGATTTTTTTTTTAAAATAAATTTTGGTTGGTCTTTTTCTATTCAAATTTTTAGTTGACGGGAGTTTTAAATAAAACTCACATCACCTCGAAATTCAACCCTATTATTATTAATAACATGAGTTTCTATAGCGCCAACATATTTTGTAGCGCTGTAAAGTAAATGTGATTATACAACTAAATCACATTTATTACATACATATGAACATATGGCGTTACATACATCACAATAAATATGGAGTTACAAACATCACAATAAATACTGGTAAAGAAGGTGAGGAATTTTATATTAAAATAAAATCTAAAGGGAAGGGAATGATACACAAGGTGTGGGCATGATCAGAGTTAAGTGGGTGAGGGATGTGGTACTGTAAGTAGTATTGCAGCGTGAGGGTAGGCTAAATAAGTGCATCTTAAGAGATTTCTTGAAAGCAGAAAGGTTGGGAGAAAGTTGGACAGGCCATGGGAGAGAATTCCAGAGGAAAGGGTGCAGCCCTTGCAAAGTCTTGAATGCGAGCATGTGAGAAGGTAATGAGAGAAGAGTTGAGTAGCAGGTCAGTAGAGGAGTGTAGTAAGCAGTTGGGTGAGTATATAGAGATGAGTTCAGAGATGTAGGGAGGGGTAGAATTTTGAAGAGCTTTGAATGTCAGGGTCATTAATTTGAATTTAATTCTGAAGGGCAGTGGAAGCCAGTGCAGAGATTGGCAGAATGGCATGGCAGAGGAAGAGCGGTTACTGAGGTGTAGAAGCCAAGTGGCAGTGTTCATATGGACTGGAGAGGTGACAGTCTCTGGTGGGGAAGGCCAATTAAATGTGAGTTACAATAGTCTAGAAGTGATATGACGAGAGAGTGAATAAGAATTTTGACAGCATCTTGGGTGATAGATGATCGTATTTTGGAAATGTTCCTTAGGTGGAAGTGACATTTAACAAGTGACTGGATGTTAGGAGTGAATGACAGGGCAGAATCTAGGATAAC
>CM044439.1:126513889-126535273 GCA_024363595.1 Xenopus borealis
AGAAGCACAGTAGGAGGGGGACAGCCAATCACAGCCCTGCAGTCACACAAGCACAGACAACAGTTCCCTATCAGGTCCTGCTAGGTGCTGATTGGTTCCTGTCCTACAGTGCAGTGAGCTGAGGCTCCCCTGCACCGCCTAAGAATTCAGAAAGCAGGAAATAGAAGGGAAGGGAGGGATTATTTGTGTTTTTGCAGAAATATTCAATAAATCCGTCTGAAAAAACTACTTTTTATGCACAATTCTATTATATCTAACTGAGTAGAATAGAGTTACACTCTTATTTTTGGCAGGTGCAAGCAGGTCCCTTTCTGCTGCATTTTGCTTCAAAGCGCTTTCACCTTTTTCTTGCTACAATTTTCTTTTTGCTACATTTTATTATTAAGGCTTGCCCTTCCATTCAAAATCTGGACTTGTTACAGAGGATTTATACAATGTTTTTTGGTAAAACTGCATGAACTATATAAATTGTTTGCTTAGCTCTGGCATGTTATTTGAATCTCCGCTTCAACCCGGGACTGTCTGACTAACGGATCGCCTTTGCTGTATGGACATTACGTTAATAATAATTTTTTTCCTAAGGAAGAGCCTAATTGCATTTATAAATAATTTTTGCATATTCCATTTTTGTAAATCCTTTCTGTTTCAGTTTTTTCACCTGGGGTGTTAATTGATGATCTCTTTATCACTGAGCACCAGGCAATCTATATGTATTGCGAGCGGACTCCATTTTAAACATTCTTATTGAAGACTCCATGAGTTGTGTCTTATGGTGATAGCAAGATTACAAGTAGCACCTACATCTTGCAGTTCAAAGGATAATTGTATTGCTTAGGAGGAGAGGAACATGTAAGTAAAGGAAATGGGAGCATGGGCAGTAGAGATTAAGAGAAAAATGGAGGAAATAAAAAAACTTCAAAATAAAGATGCAGAAGGAAACTAGCAATGCCACAACCTATGACTGTCCATTGCGGTTTATAATAAGTGTTTATAATAAGCGTTTGTGTGTGTGGGGGGGGGGGTTGTTGGTGGAGTGAAGAGAACAGAATAAAAAAAAAAACAAAGGGGGTATAAAACAAGAATTTAATTTTGTACAGTTCCGTTAAAACAGTCCATAGCTCATGGAAAGTTTGCTGTGTTCCAGAAAAGTACTGCATATTGTTTGTTTGTTTTTAATTAACCGTCACTCATATTTTATTGCTCATTGTTGCAGCCACACAAAAAGGAACATTCTCTTGAGAGCGTTACTAATCGATGCAGCAAAAATTGACTAGAAAATAGCTTTTTGTAGCTGATTCTTGTTTTGCACATGTTAAAGGAAATCTGTCACAGCTGAACTTATTTTTTTTTAATGAGAGTTAATGAAATTAACATATTTATATAATTGATTTGTTGCTAAGTGCAGCGGTTTAAGCATAATGGGATGCATGAGAGGCTATTTGCTGGGTGCTATGTTTAAAGAGCAGACAGCTATATGCTTTGTGAGTGAATGGCCTTTGCATTGATTCTGAGTGCAACCTCGGAAGCATTTCTTTTTTACTGATGCAATCTGTCACCCTCTCTATTGGGATTCTTTCTGTTACGTTTGATAATGCATGATCTCTGGCAGTAACATTTATCATCAAATATAATTGCTTTATGTTATAAACCCTTTACATATGTAGAATTTTGTGTGTTACGTTGCAGTGTAATTTGCAAAAAAAAAAAACAGTTACCACGATAGATAAAAAACGATAAAAATGGAGAAAGCACAGTTCCGCAATTTCTCTCATTGATTTAATTCCATAGCACAATGAATTGAATTAGGTAGCACTGTGCATTATTTTTCGGAGGTAAACACATCTGTACGTTATTGAACATCACCATATCAGTCACCAAATTGAGTTATTATACATATGAGTATGAATCCTTACACAGCACAAAGAAAGCTAAAGTAGTAAAATGCCACGTGTGAAGTTAAGATAAATATTGATTAGCAAAACAAAAAAAGAATTAAAACTTTATGGCAACATGTAAAAGTGTCAGAATAATAAAAAGGCACCTATACTGTGTGACCCCCTATATGTCCTCAGTAGTGATGTGCGGGTTGTCCCTAACTTGACCCAGCAAAACCCACACCCAAACCTAACCTGGTACACTCCCCTGTTTAGATTCCTGCACCTGACCTGTGAGTACAGGTATGGGACCTATTATCCAGAATGCTCTGGACCTGGTGCTTTCCAGATAAGGAGTCTTTCTGTAGTTTGGATCTTCACATCTTAAGACTACTAGAAAATCATCTAAAAATTAAATAAACCCAATAGGCTGGTTTTCCAATAAGGATTCATTAATCTTCATTTGGATCAAGTACAAGCTATTGTTTTATTATTACAGAGTAAAAGGAAACAATTTTTATAAATTTGGATTATTTGATTATAATGGAGTCTATGGAGACGGCCTTTCCGTTATTTGGAACTTCTGAATAATGGGTTTCCAGATAACAGATCCCATATATACCTGTATATAAAAAGGTGAACGGGGGCAGAAGTGGTGTAGTAGATGGTTGTGGGCTTTAGGCGGCCTGCACATTACTAATCCTCAATTCTGTTGGGCAATGGGCCACTTGGTCAGATAGTGTATGTTTGGCCCATATACGGTCACCTTTACACCTTGCCATGCATTGTATATATCTAATGTGTTCATTGTTATAGGTCTATAATGTTCTCATTAAACTTAATGCTAGTAGAGTATGTTAAGGACAAATGTATGGATGAACTGAGGCAAAAAAATGAAATTCAGTCTCACCACTAAACAACTGTGTGACCATAACATTTATACAGACAAAGACAATACATTTTGGGCATAAAGTTTAAGGGAAGGCTGTTTTAGTAGCTTAGTGACTTAGTGACTAAGTGACTAATGCTGGTGAAGATTTGACAAGGTTACTGCCCGCAGGGACTTTGCCAATTTACTAAGAGGTGCAGGCGTCAAATTTCCTGGCGTATGCAAATTAGTCTTAGCGCAAGAACTCTAACAAAGTTGTACTAGGCAGAATTAAACGCTAGCGCATCTTCGCTTTGATTTGCTCGCACTGCCAAAGTAACGGAGCAAAAATGCCCCAGTGTTCGTCAGTTGGGACAAAACTGCACATTTATCATCTGACGAAGTGTTGCGATGGCTGTGAAGCGGTCACTGGCGAATTTCCATCCTTTAGTTTCACGAATTTATTCGCCTGCATCAATCGCAGAAATTATCCGCGAATTCGCCCAAGGCAAATAAATTCACCCCTCGATAGAGTGGAGGAATTTTACTGTGGTGAGCTCTAATTTCACACTTTGTTAAATCTGCTCCTATATGTGCTTAATATATTGAAAATGAGGATCATTGATAGGTGTTGTTTGTAGATGACAAAATTGAGTTATAGGTATTGACAAGTGATTAATGATCAGAAAAAGCATTGAAGGAGGAGAGGCTAGAACTGAGAGAATTAGATAAAGCAGTTCTATCAAGAGTACAAGGGTTAGGGGCCAGACGGGGAGATTCGGGGGAGATCTGTCGCCTGGCGACTTCTCGCCGCAACGAATCTCCCCCAAATCTCCCCGTCTGGCCTTGCCCTTAAGCATCAGGATTTTAAGCTGAGAGTTAGCACAGGAGTGTGTAAGATTTGAAAAAGAGATAAGATGATCTGAAAGAGGAAGAGGATCCCTGTTAAATGCAGAACTGGTTATGTTTTTTTTTTTAAGACCATGGGGCAGATTCACTAAGATCCGAAAATTCGCCAGCGTAAGCTTCGCTAGCCTTCGCTGCACTTCGCCAGACGAATTTTTGCCAGCGCTATGCAAATCCACTAAAGTGCAAATCTAGTTTTTCTTCGCTAGGCAGAGTGCTGTTACGCTAGCGAAGCGTAATTTGCATACGGTGGGAACTTTAAGTTATAATAGAAGTATATGTTACAGCCACTACATTCCACTACACAAGCCCAGGAAACCTTTAATAAATAAATAAAGTTGTCCTATTGCCCTACATGTGCCCCCTGTATAGTTGAGTTGCCATATGTTAGGAAATGTAGGGGGGAAGAAGGGTAACTGCCCAAAAAAATTATCAATCTTTTTCAGACTATCACCCTCCTATGCTAAAATATGCCAGTGTTTTTTTGGGGCTTAGAAAAAATTTGACATTTTTTTTTCAACCTCCTATCTATTGTATTGAACTTCGCCTGGTCTGACCAGGCGAAGTAACGTCTAGCGTAAGTACTAACGTTTAGGAAAATGTTCATCTTAGTGAATTTGCAAAGTTATGATCCTTCGTCAGTGTGCAACTTCGCCTGGCATAAGGGTGCGAAGTTGCGCAAGTCTATCTACTTCGCTAGCGAAAATTCGTCAGAGTCCGCATTAGTGAATTTGCGAAGTTGCAAAATGACGTCACGCTGGCGAATTAGTGAATCTGCCCCCATGTCTACGGGTGACCGTTTGAGTCCACAGCTCAAGATCAGTTGAGGAGGTTAGATGGAGAAGTCGAGATGGTCAGAACTGAGAGGTCATCAATATCACAATGGAATTCATCCAAGATAATTGCAGAGCTGTCAGAATATAGGAAGAAAGAGAGCTAGCTTAGGGACAACAAATGCACAAGAATGTAGGGTTGCAGTTGCCCAACTGGCACCAAAAAGACCCACAAATGGCCTTATAGCTCTGAATTAATCACCAAGACAAACTTTAAGTGTGGTATACATAAATATAAACCTTGTAGCAGATATAGCAATGGAAGAAACAATAAGGAAAGCAGACAATATAAACAAATATCATCAAATATTCTTACAATTTATTTTTGTCACGTTAGGGTTGGTACATTCTGCGCAAATGTTTTAGTGGTTCCAATGTAGGCATACAGGCATATCAGAAATGAAATTCATTGCTGTAATATATAAGGAAGGAATGGGTTAAAAGAGACAAGGACAGATAAACTAGGCAGGAGATTATAGTCTATGTAGGTCAAATGAGGTCAAATGAGGTCAAAGTCGCAAATTGAAATGATTGTGATTTTAGGTCCTACCATTGATTAAAAAAAACGAGAATGAAAGCTTGTATAGATCAAAAGGTTGTGCAAGATACAACAATGAAGCACTGGTACTGGGGCAGAAGGAAGTTTTATTGTTTTTTATGTTTATTATTTACCCATTAAGAAATCTGCAACAACTGATACTGTCATATACCAGGAAAATATGTTCATGTGTTCATCCTCTTTCTCAGGATGTGCCTTCAACATAAAGGCAGTCACTACATGCAGCGAGTGACATACATCGCACAATGTCTAATAACAAGGAGAATCTGCATCTCCTGGGCTTACAGACGTCTAACAATGGTTACACATGTCCCAGGTGAATTCATTTGGAATTAATTTGGAAACTGAACATTGACAAGTGAGCCATTCCATCATTATTTGTGGGCATTCTTTTGCCTAGAACTGTCGATTCTGTATAAATGTGAAAAGCTGCACGTGCATTCCCGTCATATTTATTTTTTCTTATTTCAAACTCAATAAATGTATGATATCTTTTCCATATATATGTTTGTGCACAGATTCTTCAAAACTAACATCCACTGTGGGGTGGTTTGTAGATCATGGGGTGTAAACAAAACTCTTCCTTAGAAAAGCATTTTAATAACTGCAAGCATGCCAGTGAAAGCACTTAATCAAAGAGGTATGCATCTGCAGTGAGTGCATGTGTTATTTGTCATTACAAAGTTTCAGGGGTATTTTAAACTCATGTTGATCCTAGGTATTTACTATATTTAATGCCCTCCAAATAAACTGGCAATACATGTACCAAAATGTACTATATAATTTCTATGTAATTTGAATCGCAAATGTACCATACAGTAGCTGCCCTCACCACTTGCCAGTTACTTGTATGTCTTCTTGTACAGGTATGGGATCCATTATCTGGAAACCCATTATCCAGCAAGCTCCAAATTATGGGAATCTCTCACAGGCTCAATTATAATCACATCATTCAAAAATTTCACCTTTTTCTCTGTAATAATAAAACAGTGTCTTGTACTTGATCCTAAGAAATAATCATTATTGGAGGCAAACCAATTCTATTTGATTTCATTAATTTTTAAGAGATTTTTTTGTATACGTAAAGTATGGAGATCCTAATCCTTATCCTGAAAAACTCCAGGTTCTGTATAGAGGGTCCTATACCTGTTCTGGACAGAAAAGCAATATTACAGCCAAGAACTAAAATGCTAATAAAATATCAGCAATGGTCCAGTAATCTATGGGGCATTTTTATTGAAGGTCCATTTTCTTATCATCTATCTAACACTTTTGCCAAAATTGTACTGGCATAAATTCTCTCTGTCTAAAAAATATTCCCTGTACAATTGTAGTGGGGTAAAATTGCTAAATGACATCTGTAGGATATTAGCAGGGAGGAGACGATGTAGATAGTGACACCCAAAAGTGGTTATTCTGTCTTTATAATGTTACTTCACCAGCCTGGTGAAATTTCTCTTGAGGAAAATTCGCCATTCAAATGGATTTTGGATAAATAGATTTTCTGGCAGCTCAGCTTTGGTCTGCACTATTACAGAGTCCCAAAACCTATCATGATGTCAGTAATCAAAAGCAGATCTGTTGGGATTACACATACACTTACTGATTTATTTCTGTCACATTTGGGTTTCCCAGTAAAATTCCCTGTGCGCTTATAAGTACAATGGAGAAAATGCAGCTTTTGGAAAGATAGTGCACAAATACTGTAATTGATGGAATGGAAACAACCAGTACAAAGCCATTAGCAGTTATTTTACCAGTGTTAGCAATATTTGCAGAGGCATTAGTGTAAAGGATCTGAGTTTTTAGATAAGATCTGTCCAATTATTATCCTTATGCTATACATCCCACAGATTTTAATGATTTAAAAAATACACCAATCCATATTTTCCTCAATTGATATGTGTTAGTTCATATTAATTCACTTTTCACTGCTATTATCTTGAGATTAAAAAAGAGCTTATCAGCACAATTTATGTTTGATCCCTGTATGCACATTCTCTTATATGATCACTTAAATACATGTTTGCTATGGTATGCTTAGAAACAGTTGAAATAATTTTCTTTACCTCCCCAGTAGGCGTCCCTGTAGTCTCTGAGATACCATATAATGGAATACATCACATACAAGGTAGCATCCTGCAATGCCTGAAAAACTGGGCCAAGGTACAGCCCCTACTTATTGGCACTGGATTGTTGTAATGTTTTGCCATGTAACATGGAGAGACCTTCAAATCTATTACTAATAACATATTATATAATATTAATGCGTTTTGGTTTCTGCCTGAATGCACAACACAGTTGCGGGACCATCAACTTGATAGATATAATGACATCACTGGTATGTCTGAAAGAAACAAAAGGGGTCATTTACATCCTGGAAGGGCAGTAGTGGTATGCGGGTTAGAGAAATTCCATCTATTTATAGACCCACACCTGCCCCACAGTGATGTCACAAAAGGGGCAAGCGCAAGTCTATACATTTAGGTCAACCCAGACTACCCACAGCCCAAAGATTTTGTGCAGGAGCCAGGCCCAACCCACCTGTCCCGCAGGTTTTGGGCCGGTCCACACATCACTAAAGGGCAGTGGTCATGCAAATTTAGGCACAGTTATTGCATGATATTTGTAAAGATACTTCCATAATAAGCAGCTACTTGCCCTTCCGCATGTCTATTCTGCCTCCTGTTGACGCAGGAAAACCCTGGAGCTCAGAAAGCTCTAAGGTTGCATCAGTGGTCTTTGTTAATTGATGTCGCCAACTCAACTTGACACTGACACTGGCACTCATTTTACCATATTGCAACTACAATGGGCACATTGCCATCTCACAACTACAGTAACAGAATTATGGGTGAATTTTTTTTTTTTGCAAAAACCATAGTGACTTGCACCCAAAATTGCACGTTGCACATGGTGGTTGTGATTGTAAATTACCCTAAAGGCTTAAGCAAAATAGAGTATTTCCTAATACAAACAGTATGGAAAAATATGCTGTCCTGTATCACATCAAATATTGTACTTCATACATGGCACTTGGCAGCTAATATGGAATTGTTGGTAGGCATTTTTAGGTATAAACATTTAAAGACTATATCATAAGGCTATACTGAAAATTAAAAGGAAGGAAAATGGGAAATGGTCACTGTTTCCATGGATGCAGAACACAAGCTTTATTTTACCAAAATAATTGTTTGGTAAAAGTGCTGCATGGATTGTTTTCAGGGAAGGACCTATAAAATAATAAAAATACTTTCAGCTGAGCATAATTACAGACCATTTTGTCATCTGCCGAGTCCATGGTATCTTTTAATGCAGAATGCTACTTCCAAGCTGTTACAAAGAAGAGATAATTAGAGGTATTTGTAATGCCATGCATCAGGGACTGAATGCTGCAGAGTTAATGTGCAAACTGGCTTTCAAGCACGCCCGCCCGTGAAACAGATATTTCATTAAAAAACTGTGTTGGTGTCTTCACAATAGAAAACAAATGAGCTGAATGAGTATATCCACTAAAATGTAATCACGTAACAGATATTATGTACTTGTGACTATGCTGACCAAGCAGCCATTGCCATTTTCTGTAATAGTATGATGTCTACGTCACGTTAAGTTTTACAGAACATTTTCGTAAAACAAATAACAGCTTTCACACGGCAGCCATTTTCCCACACATCATCAGTAACACTGACATCTTCAAACAGGAACTCTATGCTGTACAGTTCATGCAAGGTTTACACAGGCACAACATACTTTGATTAAAAGTTCTGCTGGGGTTGAACACTGCAATGGTTAAATGAGAAGTAAACCCTAACGTTTTACTCACCCCTAAAGGCTTTTGAGTTCATGGCAGCCATCTTCTTCTTCGGTAATCAGCGTGTCTTCTTTCGGCTCTCCAGCGATTCCCATGAATTTCGGGACATGCGCAGCTGTCTGTGACTATGAAATTGCTCCAACTGCGCATGCGATGAAATGCTGTTCAATACACAAAGATTACTGAAGAAGAAATGAACTCCGACACCTGAATCTGCTGCGAGGGGTGAGTAAAAAGTTAGGGGCATTTGCCTGGCGTAGCAAGTAGGGTTGGGGGAGCAGGGAGGGGGGTCTATTGTGGGGTTAGCAGGAGGGGTTGTTTAAAGTATGGGTTTAGTTTTCTTTTAAAATGAGAGGTGGTTAGGTGAAAAAAGAGGATCAGACAGCTAGAGTTTCTATGGGAACCAGCAATGCTATCTCTTCATTGGCTGTTAGACTGGAGGGTGTTTTTAGTAATCTGAGCTGAGAAGAACTGAGCATGCTCATGAGACAACAGCCAAAATAAATTCCTGAGGGAAGGAGTAGAGTGAGTTAGAGGAGGAGAAGGATTTCTAAGTGATTAAGGGGATGCTGCAGCCTTACTATTAACATTTTAACAACCAGAGTGACAGTTAGCTAAAGATTTCAAAGAGGCTGTTCACTGATTACATTTCTGTGGGGGGGGGAGGGTTTACATGTCTTTAAGGCTGACAAAAGACATAATGTGAATAGTGATGAGCGAATTTATCCCGTTTTGCTTCGCTGGAAAAAATGCGAACTTCAGGTGAATTTCTTGAAATGGCGAAAAATTGATGCCGGCGACAATTTACTGCTCATCCATTGACTTTAACAGGCGTGTGATAAAATGTCACTGGCGTCTATTTTAACGCAGCATGCATTTCAGCTCTGGCGTCAACTTCTTTGGTGCGGGCGAATTTTCACATGCAAATTTTTGCTGGAGATTCGTGAATTTATTTGCCAGCAGTGAAACGCGGAAAATCGCTGCAAAAATGTGGTTGGTGAATAAATTCACCTATAACTAAAGGTGAATAATTTTCCAAGTCAATTTGGGGAAAGGCAAATAAAACCAACCTATAGGCGATAGGCAGGGAGGAGAAATCGAGCACCGCACAATGGATCGTCATCCGGATCGCCTTTCCTGAAGAGGAGTGGAAGCAGAGTATCGGGAAGTTATTTTTAAATAAAGACTTTGCGAATTTAAACTTAAATGTGTATTGGTGTTTTTTTCCCTTAGTCACAAATGAATTTAAAAAAATGGTGTTACTGGTTTAACAGTGCACAATATGAAACCATTTACACTTATTAATAGTTTCAGTAAGCATTGTTATTATTCATTAAAAAAAGATGCTTGATACATTTTCTCCATACTATTGCTACATTCAAAATCCTTTTTCTTGCGGTGGGTAATGATCTTCTTTTTATTTACAATTGCATATATGTGCTGAAACATTCAAGGAAATGAACCTAGTAAATTAAACTTAAGGTAAATAGAGCAAATAGAGTTGATGGCTTTCACTCAAAGGTTCCACAGGAAATAAGTTCAGTAATTGCTTGGCTGCAACATCTTTCAGAACTCCATTAGCTCTGTGCCATTCACATTGTATTTATAAGGGGATCAAGCCTGCAGGAAATTGTTGACCATGTGTTAGTACCTAGTAAGAAATTGTACAGGAATGGCATTAAAACAGCATACAGGTGTAGATCTAGGATAAATAAGTGGCTACCAGCAGCTGGCGCTATACAACATTGTTCCAACACAACAATAGGTCATATCAGAATAAACAAATTCATTTCTTTGTGGGGGTATGTAGACAAGGAAATGATCAAATAATGGAATATGAAAATGAATAGGAAAAAACAGGGTTACACAATGGGAAATAAGATATTTATATCTCAAACTGCCCAATGAATGAACCTTTAGGGCAGGGGGTGTCCAACCTTTTGGCGTCCCTGAGCCAAACTGGCCACACATGAAATACACAAACATTTTTGATTTGTAAAAGTAAAGAAAAAGCCCAGAAAAAACTACAATACCAGTTGTATAACCAGATAGAGCTATACACTGGAATATGGGACACCTGGATATTAAATAAACATATTATATTATTATTATTACTATTAGTTAGGACAATGGGCAGAGTCCACCCTCTTGCCTACTCCTATATCCTTTACAACATGAAGTTTTCCTTGGAACCAATGCAGTAATGGAACTAGGTGGGGAGTGGGCCCTGGTGCAGGCAGTACTGCCGCCCCCCCCCCTTCCGTGCACGATATCCGTGCGGTTGCAGCCGACTCTAGACGGCTGCAGCACACGCAATAGCCTTGCTCCCCTGGTAGTTACACCACTGAAACAAGCGTTTCAAGCTGGGCCGCATTCATATCCATCCTGGGCTGCATGCAGCCCTCAGGCCGCAGGTTGGACACCCCTGCTTTAGAGTGTATGCTCTATAGAGCCATAGGCAACTTTTGGCAGACTAGTTCTTGCACCTCCACAACTCCCACCATGCCCCATTCAGCATAAGCAATACTTGCTTGATGACAAAAGAGTGTGACACGGGACGGAGTTCCACTTGCCCTGGTTCTTCTAGAGAGCCTCACAATTCACGTAAAAAATATTTTGTTTTGATGAAGATTAAATTAGGAAACAGGCTGAATGGATGCTTGAGTACAAAAAGAATCTTTATTGCAGCAACACAAAACATAAGGTCAGATACAGGTAGGGTTAACTGGAAGGCAAAACAAGTCACGCCATGGCGTCATTATCATGCAATCATGTAACTCTGAGTGCCCAAACAATAGATGCCCCTTATTATTAGCAAACTATTAGTATGAAAATGATACCATGCTGTAATCCATGGAGCCTGTTTGCAGTGCATTCCACAACCTCACAGCCCTCACTGTAAATAACCACCACCTACACTGCTTCAAATGAAATTCCTTTCATCTAGTCTGAATGGGGTGCAAGGATTTATTTTTTCCAGATAAAACAACTATGATGGTCTACCCTCATATTTTAAGTTTGGTTGCACATCTTTGCACTCTCCAGCTCATTTAGATCCTTCTTAAAGAGAAACTAAAGTCTAAAATAGAATAATGCTAGAAATGCTGTATTTTGTATACTAAATATTTACATGAACCTACTGCATCAGCCTAATAAAACACATGATTTCTGCTTTCCAAGTTGGCCGCAGGGGGCTGTCATCTTGTAACTTTAATCTTTGCAAGGCCAAGACCATACACTGTGGTCTGGGCTTTTGTTGGGAGGTTAAGCTTATGGATTGTCATAAATTATCAAAACAGCACAAGTTAAATAATATCTGCCATAGAAACGGATACAGCAAGACTGATTAATAATCAGAATATGCAGACTGCACTGGGTCTACAGATACAAATCTCTACACTCTCGTCGGGTGCTCAGAGAAGTAAGGTGGGGGGAGCTCCCCCCCGCCATTTGAAAGTAGGATTGTTTCCCTGCAGAAAAGTTAGGGACCATCTGAAGTTTCCTATTTACAGTAGTCAGAGCAAGTAAAATGAAGGGAGAATTTCACTGCATACAGTCAGGTTTCTTATAAAAGTATATTGGAGATAGATTTCTTTTTCATTAAAAAAAGTAAAAATGGGATTTTATTTTTTGCCTTTACATCCCTTTAAGGACTGGGCAAAAAACTTAACTGCATACTCCAGGTGAGGCCTTACCAGCGACTTATGAAGATGCAAAACACATTGCCATACCAACACCGCACTATAACTAACATTTATATTATTTCTACCAAAGTGCATACCCTTGCACTTATCAAAATTCAACCTCATTTTCCAGTTTGCTGCCCAGGGCCACTAATCTTAATGTTTGGCGTAGGGATCAGTCTTACTGTTTGTTGTAGGGCTGGCAAGAGTTGGACAGGCAAGCAAGAGTTCCATAACAAAAGTAACTTTTATTTATCAGAAAGAAACATAAAAAGTACAGGAAGGGTTAACTGAAGGTAGGCACTGGTACATGGAGGTAAAGCACAGCACTGTAAGGGTTAAAGTACACAAAGACCAAGGAGTTCAAACAAAACATGAAAGCAGCAACAAGTCAAGAGCACCTGGACAGGTTGACCAGCAGGACTGGGACTTCATCATAATGACGACCTGCCAAAGTGCTTTGTCATCAGCAGGCTTTAGAGGTTTCAGTTTAACACCAAAAGGAATTCCTTATGTCTAGTGTACCAGTAATGACCCGTTCTCAGCATGCCCATGATGTCACCATGGAGTAGTGATGTCACTGCTGAGCCCCAAATCAATACCATGTCAGGTAAAAGGAATGACAATCACCATTATTTAATTCTAATAGTACAGAAACTAACCAAGACCTATTGTTAGCAATTTTATTTAAACATATGCTTTTCTCAGAGGCTTCTCTAGTTCCTTCCCAATGATGTGA
The DNA here is from genome assembly GCA_024363595.1 of Xenopus borealis. Taxonomy (NCBI): domain Eukaryota; kingdom Metazoa; phylum Chordata; class Amphibia; order Anura; family Pipidae; genus Xenopus; species Xenopus borealis. The sequence goes on from CM044439.1 coordinate 126,527,166, forward strand.
TGAAACAAATACTTTATGTCTCCCTAAGTCACCACTGTTCAATAATAGAGAATACATTCAAGTCTCTGCTCAGAATCAGCAATACTAGGGCAGATAAGAAGCAGATGAGCTGGTATAAGGGCAATATATATACTGAGCCTTGTCCTATGAAAGCTGAGCATTTTTATGCAGCTCATGGAACTCAGAGGTAACATGTAATACCCTCATACAGTCAAACAACAATTCTATGCTTTCCAGGGGACCAGAAAAAAACCTAAAAAATAAGGGTAAAATAAGGGTATGTAGAGTCTGTGTTTTTCTGTGAAAACGTTGTAGCTACAAAATAACCTTAAAATGCGGGAACATGTAAAACGGGGGTACATAAAATTGATGTATGACTGTGTTTTACACATTAGTTGTTATAAAGCACAAGTAGCAGTGAATCATGTGACAAATTACATTACTAATAAATTAACTCTGCACGCTCTATTAAAATGCAGGGAGTAGGCGGTGGCGCCCAGAGCTTGTTCCCAGTGCTGTTCTGCTGAGTATGAAGAATAGGATTTAATTCTTTAACCCTCAAAGATTCTTAAAGCCAATCCAACATGCTTTAACTCAATAAAACCTGTGAGCTTTTTTGGAATACATTATATTCAAGACCAGTTGCCATATGCCTTACTCATAAAAACATATCAATAGTACTGTTAAACAACAATAGGAATGTAATTATTATATATCTCAATCAGCTTGCTGTTCCTCAAAGGCTGCCAAGTTGAAACAAGTAGCTGCGTGAGTGCATGGTCAGGGAAGCGAATAAAGATCCAACATATTGGTGGCAGTTACCTCTCAGTGATAAGCTATTAAAGCAGGAGGAGATGGGAGCAGTGTCATTCTGGATAACGCATTATTAATAATGTGCCACTTAGGATCCAGAGCCTGAGCTGAATTCTCGATTGTGATGAAATGTACTTCATATCTATGTGAAAATTGCAGAAATACATAAAATGTACATTTAGGAACAGCAGGCGGGAAAAAACAACAGTAGACAACTTCCAGGCAGCCTGCCAAATGTTCTGCTCAGATGTTCTTTCTCTCTCTAGCACATACTGTTTGTTCTGTGTTGAGAAGACAATTCTGAATTATTAGAACTACATGAGTAGGACTGTATGTATGAGATGCACATTGATATGTACAAAAGATATTATAGCAATACCAGAATCTACCAGCAATGGGGTTTTAGCAGTCTAATGGTCCCATTAAAGAGAACAGGAAAATTCCATTCCATTTCTTTGTGTCCATTTCTTTCTACAAAATTGATACGTTATCCCATCTGAGGATTTTAATGAAGACTTTGGAAAAGCTTAGACTTCCTAAACCTTAACCTACTAAGTATCAGACCCTTTAGTAGGTGATTTAAACCAAGCCTGTCTTGGGGGGTTATTTTCTAAACCTCAAACTTTTTGGGGCAAAAAAACTTTATTTTTGGAAAAAAAAACTTTCATTTTCACAATTTATTATCTCCAATGCTGCAAAAAGCCTGAATCCGAAAATCCACCATCTTTGACCTGTCAAGGTCATATTTAAGTCAATGGGAAATGTCCCTATCACAATTTGAATATATTGTGGCTTATGCTGGGTTTAGCCTGATAATCTGAAAAATTCTGGGTTTTCAGGGAAAACCCGAAAAAGTCGAACGATTCGGGAGAAAACATTTTTGAATTATTTGAATGAAATTGAGTTTAAGGGAGACAGCCTTATAGCAATGTGGAGCTTTCTGAATAACGGTTTTCTGGATAATGGATTACATACCTGTGTATTTTAAAAAGCTAATACAGGTATTGGATCCCTTATCTGGAAACCTGTTATCCAGAATGCTCCAAATTACGGAAAGGCTCCTATAGACACCATTGTAATGAAATAATCCAAAAAAAAAAACAATAGCTTGTACTTAGATAAACTAAGATATACTTAATTCTTATTGGAATCAAAACCAGCCTATTTGGGTTTATTTAATGTTCACATGATTTGCCTGTATACTTAAGGTATGAAGATCCAAATTATGGAAACATAACTTATCCGGCAAACCCCAGGTCCCGAGCATTCTGGATACTAGGTCCCATACCTGTATACATTTATGTCGAAGTTGAGTATCTGAGAATTATCTAACTAGGATTATCATGGTATTTTTTTATCAATGAAGTGAACTAGAAGCAATTAAGCAATGTTAGCTGTCAAAAACCAATGAGCTAATCTCACAATAAACATGACTTGTCCTTTACTAACCAGAAAACCCTTTCTGATGAGCTAAATAATCTTTCCTGTCTGGTGACCTTTTGCACAGTGCTTAATGACTATTCCAAATGCTGAAATCTTCACTTCTGCTCCACCAGAAATACAGTTCCCCATCCATAAGAAATTCCTAGTGGTATCAAGCATTGTATGTCTTTTTGAGGAGCCATATATCTCCCACGTAATAAATTGTGTGCTAAAAAAGCATTATAAGATCTCTGAAGGTTGTTTATTTTGGATTTAAGATTACGGATCCACATGGTGTCTATAATGCTACACAGGGCTGATCTGAACCTGCAGATAAATGCAGGCCTAGAGTGAGCTCCTCTGGTGCCATGCACTTCAAACTTGGCAAAAACAGATTTACTTGGTGCATTGTAAGAGCTCTAATGAATGATGGTGATTGCATTGCAGTCTGGTATAATACAACACATAATACATCATATAATAAATTCTTTGCCCCATATTAATCATCATCGTCATCATTATCATCATATATTTATATACCCCCAACAAGATACACAGTGCTTTACATTAGTTATAACAAACAGGGAATACATGCTGGTGCTGGGTAACAATCAAAGGGTACAGAGAGGGTACAAGAGTACAATAGGGTTGGAGGGCCCTACAAAGTTTAACAAAGTAAAGGTTATGGTACAATTGAGACGTTTGGATTTTAGACACAATTTTGTGATTTATGATACAGCAGTTTATTAAGATACATTGAATAAGCGTCTTTAAACAGGTGGGTCTTTAAGGAGCATTTGAAAGTTTGGAAAGAAGGAGAAAGTCTGACAGCTCGAGGCACAGAGTTCCAGAGAAAAGCAGAAGCCTGAGAGAAGTCTTGAAGACGAGAATGGGCAGAAGTGATGAGTGGAGAAGCGAGGCGAAGGTCAGAAGCAGAGAGAAGGTTGGGCTTCATTGTTAAGGGCCTTGAATGTGAGGGTTAGTAATTTGAATTTGATTCTAGAGGAAATTGGGAGCCAGAGAAGGGACATGCATATGGGAGCAGCTGATGTTGAGCGGTGAGATAGATGAATGAGTCTAGCAGCTGCATTTAGAACAGATTGGAGTTGTGAAAGGCGACTTTTTGGAATTCCTGCAAGGAGTAGGTTGCAGTAATCAAGGCAGGAGATGATAAGAGACTGAATAAGTGTTTTGGTTGATTCTGAACTGAGATATGTGTGTATCTGGGCAATGTTGCATAGTTGAATATGACAAGATTATGTAAGTGTTTGAATCAGTGGTTAAAGAGACAGATGCAGTCTAGTATAACTCCTAGGCAGCGTGCCTGTGTGGTGGAATGAAAGGTAGTATTGTTTACTGTGAGTGATAGCTGAGGGACAGGGGAAGATCTTGGAGGAAATATAACAAGTGCTGTTTTTGAAAGGTTCAGTTTCAAGTGGTGCTGTGACATCCAGGAGGAGACAGCAGAGAAACAGTCTATAACTTGGGAAAGGACAGAGGGAGAGAAGTCAGGAATAGAAGAGTAGAGTTGGGTGTCATCAGCATAGAGGTGATACTACATTTATATATATTTATGGAAGTCCAAGTAATGCTTATGAACCTTTTCTCTATAAGTCAGTCAAATGAGCTTATGTCATTTTGATATAACCAAAGTAACTGTAGTGCAAACACAGGAGCACCCTTCCTCTTTTATTTTATCGAACAAATGTTTTGTAATGCAGACATACTGAAGTTATAAGCAATCAGTGGACACAAAGCAATTTGTCCATGTAAATCATGAACCTCTAAGCACAATGTGCCATTCTTCAGATTCACTCTGCGCAGCCGAAACGCATTTTGGTTTTGTTCATCAATCATATTACATATCTTTCATCTTTTCTACTATTCTGTGTATCCTTTGCGCAATATTACAGCTCCATCTGCCCCGGAGGCACATTAAATTTCATTCAGTATGTTTATTCTAAGGATTAATCATATATGACATGCATTTTCATTGAAAGACAACCAAATTGAGGAATGGGCACACAGGAAGCGATGCAAGTGATGCGATGCATTTTCATTGCACACAAAATTCACAACTGAATAGCAAATTACCCCAAGCTAAAGAGAACGCAAGTAATTGTTTTTCTTATAGCTAATAAGTTACAGGCAACATTAACACATTATTACTGATATGTTATTTAATACTAGAGCAAAGAGTATTATATTATTCTATAAATCACAGGGGCTGCTCTGCAATAAGCATAATATCTAATATTTTATAGTAACCAAGGTAGAAGAATAAATAGAATCCACAGAGGCATTTTTCTTTACTGGTTTTTGAGAAGAGTATCCATGGGAACTCATGGGGCAGAATCGCTAAAGGGCGAAGTTGCCATCCGCAGCGACATTGCCAATTCATCAACAGGTACAGGTGCCAATTTGCTAGTGAATGGGAGCGTCGATCCTGGTCACTCACACTCTGTCTCCAGGTGACTTTTTGCTCTGGCAAACTAAGATCGTTACTCCGCAAATTCACTAAAGTGCAGATTTTACTGATGATTGCTGGTGATTCGCTCTGGCGAAATTCACTAAGATGTGGATTTTACTGAATGTTACCTTTTTCGCCAGACTTGCCTTCACCAGCTCAGGCCAGGAGAAGTGCATTGGAGTGCATAGAACTTCCTCAGTCTTCAGTTACTTAAATCATATTTTTGAGTGGAAAACCTTCTAAGTCCAAAAAACGCTGGCATCTTTTCCTTTTTTCAGGGTGATAGGCTGCAAAAGACTTAAAATAGTTTTTTTTGTGCAACCTGTTTCCCCATACATTTTATAACATAAGGGGACAATATTTTACAGTGGACTTATGTGTAGCCATTAAAACAACTCTAATGACTTTATTAAGTTTCCTTGGCATGTCTAGTTATCAGTGTAAATGTAATGTATTAGATGCACTATGTAACATAAAGAGGTGCATTCAACATTAAATTTCCCGCCATATACAAATTAGCCTGAGCGCCATAGAAAATTCGCCAGTGTTCATCATCCAGGACGAAACTGCACAACTTAGTAAATTTGCGTTGTCTGAGTGAATTTTCACCCCTTTCACCCAAATTTGTACCCAATAATAAAGACCTCCATACAACTTTAAATTTCCCACCGTATGCAAATTGACCTTAACGCAAGATCACTAGTGAATATTCGCTAGTTTGCTATGAAATACTTGGCCAGCCAAAGTAAAAGTCACCAGTAGTGATGGGCGAATTTATTCGCCAAGAGTGAATTCGCAGTGAATTCCCACGTTTTTGTTTCGTGAATTTTTCTCCATCATGGATTTTTCGGCAAAACGGCATAAGTTCGCCTATCACTAGTAGCCATCGTTCCATGCCCAGAGAGAAACTTCACATTTTAGGCAATTAGCAGATTCGTAGAGCATTTGCACCTGGCGAAGTGGTGCGATGGGTGCGAAGCTGACGCTGTTGGTGTTAGTGAATCTGCCCCATAGTCTCTTTATCAGAAACATAATGTTTAAGCAATTGTGTGGCAAAATACACAAAGGGGTCTATTTATTAAACCTTAATTTTTTTTATGGTTGAGTTTTTAAAGGGGAAAACTCACATTTTTAGACATTTATTAAACCCCAAAGCAGGGTCGGACTGGGGCCCCCCGCCACTGTGTCCTTCTGTGGGCAGAAACTTAAAGAAATCAAGGAATCAAATTTGTAAGATTCAAATTATGACAAAATTTGTTGATACTTATTCCGCACTGACTTTTTTGAGTTGATTTTTTTTTTTAATGAGTTAAATTCGTGGATGGGAATTGGGTCGACTTTGTCTTACGGTAATTAAAAAATTGTTGCACTGTGCACAAAAACTCTGCTTCTACCTACAGGCATGCACCGCTTTAAACACTGTTAAAAAATAGTATGGATTCTTACATGATAGCAGATATATACACTTAATGGGGTTGTTCACCTTTGAGTTAACTTTTAGTATAATGTAGAAAGTGATATTCTGAGACAATTTGCAATTGGTTTTAATTTTTTATTGTTTGTGGTTTTTGAGTTATTTAGCTTTTTATTCAGCAGCTCTCCAGTTTTCATTGTCAGCAATTTGGTTTCTAGGGTACAAATTACCTTAGCAACCCTGCATTGATTTGAATAAGAGAATGGAATATGAATAGGAGATGGACTGAATAGAATAAGTAATAAAAAGTGGCAATAACAAGACATTTGTAGCCTTACAGAGCACTTGTTTTTAGATGGTGTCAGTGACCCCCATTTGAAAGCTGCAAAGAAACAGAAGAAAAGAGCAAATCATTAAAAAACTATGAAAAATAAATAATGAAGACCAATTGAAAAGTTTCTTAGAATTGGCCCTTCTACAATATACTAAAAGTTAACATGAAGGTGAACCACCCCTTTAATGGGGGCTACCTACAGTAGATTTGTATTTTTATTCTTGAGTTTCGAAATTAGCAGCTAACTCATGAAACACAGTCACTATTCCAAAAGCAAACCTCCCTCCAATCTGTGTGTTATTCATTGTAAATGGCTTGATTCTATATACCCATGCACAGAGTATAAAAGAAAATGTGAATGGATGTGTTGCATAATAGACATGTTGGGCCTTAGGATGACATATTTGTTTAATTGCATTAGATAAAATGGATAAACACCCTTAGAGCACATACTGTAGTAGCATTGTGGCAATCAATCTGTGTAATGCATGGTAGCACGAGTGACACATTCCATGTGCTGTTAGTGGGTTTACGGGGAAATAGAGGTTGTTAGCACTTTTACAATTTCAGCAGATCTTGTATATATTTTCCACTTCACATAGGCCTATTTTTTAATGTAGATTCAGTACAGGTATTAATTTTACCTACACATATAGAGTTTATAGTGATGCGGTATATGTTTTTTTCTATTTAATACAGAAAACAAGGGCACAGGGGTGGCAGTTTCTTTGAAAATTACAAATTTATGAGAAAACTAAAAATCCAAATATTTTATTTGTTACTTGATCCCTAAAAGTGACTGGATGGCTTTGAATTCTGCACCAATAATAGTTCAGTCACATACTGCATTGGTTCCCTAGCAACTACATAAGTAGGTTTATTTACAGGTGATTTTAATTCATTAGGAAAATTGTCCAAAATGGAATTGATTATATCCGACTGCTGTTCTTTACAATGTGCAAAATATGTTTATGCAAAAATGAAAACATAGAGGGGAACCATTTTAATGAAATCTGCAACCAATGACTGCATCTGTAGGCTGCATTTAAATGAAACATGAAAACACAGAGGATTGCGGACTGAAAACAACGACAATGCTTTAAGGGACACGTGTGCAAAATGAATGTGAAATAATTTGTGTTTGTGCAGACATAAAAATAAAAGTTTTAATGCCTTGTTAACGCTCCCATGACATCTGTGTTTGGTAGGTGGTGGCTACAAATTCACAAAAATTTAAAAAAATTATTACATTTATTAGAGTAAGTATGGCTCAAAACATCAAACATCATTTTATATACCTCTACCAAGCAATTACAAATCCTTTATCTGGAAACCAGTTATCCAGAAAGCTCCAAACTATGGGTAACTTTTAAAAGTGATTCCATTTTCTCTGTAATAATAAAACCGTAGCCTGTATGTGATCAAAACTAAGCTGCATGAATAAGAATCCATATTGGTGGCAAAACAACCCTACTGAGTTTATTTAATGTTTTAGGGGAAATTTATCAAGGGTCGAATTTCGAGGGTTAAAAACCATCAAAATCAACCCTCGTATTCGAGTAAAATCCGAAAAATTTGTATATCGAATTCGTAGGATTTTACCGCTATTTGATATATCGAACGATCGAATAGCGATCATCCAATTTCACAAAAAA
>CM044439.1:126554694-126570892 GCA_024363595.1 Xenopus borealis
TTGAAAAGCAACAGTGTGTAGCAGTTTAAGCCACTGTTACTGGAAAGTTTAGGTGCAAGTGTTATATGCCAGTTTGGGCCAAACCAATGCAATCTGACAGCATCATCAGATGACTTCCATGTCTAGTCCTGTGGGTTCAGATGCTCAGTAAGACCATTGTCCCATGGGACGCACCAAAATAGTATGACTTTGCCTTTTCTTGTGTAGAGAAAAGTGAAGCAGCCTGTTCAGTGCTTAACCAGATGTCATGCTATGTAATGAGAGTAGAACAATTTCTTCATTTTACTTTTAAATGGGTGCTTCACCTTTATGTTAACATTTGCTATGTTATAGTATAACTAATTCTAAGCAACTTTTCAACTGGTCTTTTTTTTTATAATTTTGAAATTATTTGTCTTCTGCTTCCAGCTTTCAAAAGAGGGTCACTGACTCCATCAAAAAACAAATGTTTTGTAAGGCTACAAATGTATTGTTCTTGCTACTTTTTATTTCTCCTCTTTCTATTCAGGCCCTCTCCTATTCTTATTCTAGCCCCTTCTAATCAATGCATTGCTGCTAGGATAATTTGAACTCTAGCCACCAGACTGCTGACATTGCAAACTGGAGCATAAACCACAAGTAATAAGAAATGAAAACCAAATGCAAATTGTCTCAGAATATCCCTTCCTACCATATACTAAAAGTTAACTCAAAGGTGAACAACTCCTTTAAGTGTTAAATTAAGTGGTAGAACTTAGTAAAGCAAAGGCAAAGCGTAAAAATATGTTTTTGTGCAGTATATGCTCTGTTGGATATATTGCAGGGACCAGAGTTTGGTTCAGGGACCTAAACAGTGAATATAAAGTCAATTTATTGTAGTGTTAATACTTAAATTGCAGAGCAAATCACTCTGCATAATTGTGTTGTATCAGCAAGCTTGACTGTATTATTGCCATAATTTGGTTCTGGCTATCTTATACTGACTCATTAATACTATTGATATGAAAGACATTTTCTAGCAGAAGAAAGAAACAGCAGCTGCTTTGGTCATAGATAAGTAACCATCCTTGTTCAAAGACTGACCAGTATGTTTGGCAGGCCTGCTCAGCAGAAGTATTAGAATAAAATGAATCACAATTTCCAGACACACTTCTATTTTTAATCAAGCTATCCCTATATGCATTGTGTTATAAACATCAGCCTCACTGTTCATTGTATCATTTGTTACAATAAACTGGTGCCGAGTTAATACCAATACTGTCTCCAGACAAAACTCTGAGCTGAGGGATCATGTCTCATTTTAAGTCTAAATTAGTGAGCAATCCATTTAATATGACCCAATTATACACAGGAATGTCAAAGTCACAGACCTTCTGGTTCTGGAAAATATAAATCTCACTAATCCCCATGGCTGATTTAATAAAATTTGTATTCAGTTAATTTTAATTTGATTTTTTTTTTTTCAGGCATGTATGTTTTTATATTTATATTTAAGGATATGGTAAAATATATTTCTTACTGGTTCCCTTTTCTTTGTGCTTTTTAGTGAGTAAAAAAGACAAGCTTACCTTATGGGATGCATGTTTCTCAGGTAGAAGCAAAACATAAAGTAAGATTAATTCAAGCCTTCTGTGTCAATTCTTGTGTATAGTAATATAATTTAATTTTCCTGGGCATACCTGCAAAAATAATTTCAGGGCCTGCCTCCCATCAGCACATGAATCAGGTGGTGTAGGTGCTGGTAAGAAGGAGGTTGTGGTGACATGTGACATTAATGGGAACAGCAACAGAAGAAATTCCAGTGGCACACAGGTCTGAATGAGTACTTCAAAGATTCAGACCTGTGTGCCACTGGAATTTCTTCTGTTGCTGATCTCTGTGAGGTGGCCGAGCCTCTACCTGTGTGCACCAGGCATCTCTACTAATTCTTAGGGTGTGCGAGATCCTACACTTAGCTACATTAATGGGAACCCCATTGTTGTAGGGTCTATTCATAGGTGGTTACTGCTTGTATAGATTTGTCTTCAACTGTAAATATGTGAGCCAATCAGGTGGTTTGTCAAAGCTTCCAAATGTGTAGACCCATGCTTAACCCAGAAGCCGTTGGCCTACAACCTGACCCACACCTGCCACCTCACTATACCCCCTACTACCCCAGTGATCCCCAATCAGTAGCTCGCGAGCAACATGTTGCTCTCCAACCCCTTGGATGTTGCTCCCAGTGGCCTCAAAGCAGGTGATTATTTTTGAATTACTGGCTTAGAGGCAAGTTTTGGTTGCATAAAAAACAGATGTCCTGCCAAACATTCTCTCCTGTAGGCTGCCAGTCCATATAGGGGCTACCAAAAGCCAATCAGAGCTCTTATTTGACATCCCCATGGACTTTTTCATGCTTGTGTTGCTCACCAACTCTTTTTTAAATTTAAATGTGGCTCACAAGCAAAAAAGGTTGGGGACCCCTGCCCTACCCACTACCCAAACTGCATCCGCAAGAGTTTACTCACCACCAAACCCATGGACCCACACGACCAGAGATGACATCACATTGGGGCAGATCAACCATGTAAAGGGAAAAATGGTGGGATCTGTGAGGGTGATGTGAGAATGGGATAAATAAACTCATACCTGAACCAGATACTCAGGCAGGGTAACTGCTGATCGCCCGCCTGGTTGTTGAATCTGTAATTTTTTACCTGAAATCCAACTGCTTTGTGGGTATTCCACAGGGTATCCCCAGATAATGGACATATTGCAGGTGTCTAGCCCTTGCCATTCCCAAGGACTCCATCAACTTTTTTTTAGGGCATTATAATTGTATAAAACCTGTCCCTCTAATATGTGAGAAATTAATAAGTTAGAGCTGACTAATATATTGTAAGAAGCTTAAAAAAGATTGTTGCAGCCATTAGTTTTTATGGTATCAATTAGCAAAAGGATTAAAAGTACCCATCTTATCTAGAAAAATAATTTCTACAAGTGCTTTTTCGGAACCAGGAGCTTAAGGGCAATGACAGAAGGAACTTTTGTCGCCCACAATTAATCTTAAGTGTAAAGTCTTTTTCCCCAGTGGCATTCACAAGACAAAACAATCTGTCACTGCCCTAAAAAGCCCAAAGGTTGTTTCCTCTTGTGGTGCTTTAGGGACCTTCTTAAGGTGACCATAGACGTTTACATTTTTCTCTCCCTAACAACCAATTTTAGTGTGATCATACAAATCCATCAAATTATTGTGAGGCTATTGGGCATCAAACAATCATGCATCTAGAGATTTTTTTTAATAGGACAGAAAATCGGTTAAATTTCATCATTAACAGTGATATTTATACATTGTACAATTGTTTGCAGGACAAAACAATCAGCCAACCACAATTTTCCTAGATTCAACTAGACGATTTCGCCTGAAATGGTCATATTCATTGATGGACAAATTGTGCTTTTAAACAATTGTTTCAGGATCAGCTTGATCCTACGGTAAAGAAAAGATCTTTTAAAAAATCTTAACGTGTATGTCCAGCTTTACTCATTAAATGCATGTACGGTCTGGGGCCAATCATCCCACAATGTATCTTTATATCAAAATACCATCTAGTACAGAGTACATTTTTGTAATTTTAATCATGACCTGTGTCAGTGACTCTTCCACCTTTATTATTCTGAGTGATCCAGTCAGACCTCGTAGCAATTATTCGGTAACACGCTGATATTTTTCTTTGTTAAAGAAAGTGATTAATGTGGTGCTGTGTTGCTTATCTACAAACCAGTAATGTATATATAAATAAAGAGCACCCCCTGCTGGATGTTACAATAGATTAAAAATACAGTATCTGCTTAAAATTGCAAAACAACAGAATCTTGCTTTCCCTGCTCAGTTTAATCAAGACCTATGGGGCCAGGGTTATATTTTTTGTCAAGCATAGATAAATATACTATACATTATGTATAGTGTACATTTTTTCACATTAATACATTTATATTCATATATTCATATTTCATTCATAAAAAAAAAATTATTTAATAATACCTTAAAGGAGAATTCAACCACTCCCGCGCTAACCCCCAGGCCTCCACCCCCCCGATATAAACATCTGTAGGTTGTATACTAATCTTGCCCTTACGCATGACAACACTGATAACAAAATAGTTGTCTCTCTTCATACAGCTAAGGCGTTTGATACAGTCCAGACTCTGTATTTGGATTAAGCAGTTGTACTGTAATCCCCAGGCTAAATTTTTGTTAAATTGGATGCTCTCAACAGCAATTGCACACGAGGTACGACACAAGGATGTTACTTATCAACAATAGTATTAGCCCTAGCAATTGAACCATTGGCCACCCAAATCCAGGCATCACCAACAATCAAGGACTGAGACTGTGGATGACATGCTCATTTACCTGGCAAACTCCAAAATTGCCTTGACAGAATGAATTCGGGTGATCACGATCTTTGGATCATTTTCGGGCCTCCAAATAAATAAGGGGAAATAAAGTATCTTACCAATAGACCCCCTTCCAAGGGCCCCACCAACACATATTGAGCAGCTTTGTCAGCTTGAGAAAGGACCAGGAGGTCTGAAACGTTGCTGTGCCATTAATAATGCTGCAATAAAGGCGGTTTTATCATTATATGGGAGTGCTGCAAGTTTCTATGGATTTCGACTAAAGGATGTGGAGGTGAACACACAATTGACGTGCACCCCAGATAAGTAAATTCCTATTATTTGAAGTGCTGGATATCTGTTGGGGTTGCAGCTTCAGCTGGTGCCCAAATTCAAATACCTTGGAATAACCATCCACAAAGATTTTACTCAATATGAGGCTCTAAATCTTACTCCAATAGCGCAGTCCCTGATCTCCAGAATTCAGGTGGGGCGGGATCATCCATTAACACTCCATGGGAGGATCAGCTTACTTAAGATAATGTTTCTCCATAAATTTAACTATGTCTTTCATAATTCTCCAGTAATTCTAACGGCTCAATGGTTCAGGTACCTTAAAGGAAAACTATACCCCCTGAACAATGTACCCTCTCAGGTGTGGTCCCTGCATACACCCCTATGGGGAACCCCCACTTATCAATGCTACCTGATATCAGCCAATGGACAGCCAAAGGTATTAAAACGCTACAGGACATAATATCAGAGGGAGAACGAAATAACTTTGTGATCTTCCGAGATGAGCATGAGCTGCCCCCTGCCATGTACTTTTGTTTTCTACAACTTAGGCACGCCTTCTACTCAATGCTTCCCTCTAGACCCCTGAAGGTAACTGAAACCACCCTTGAAGCTTACCTACATAAGCAAGACTTAAAAAAAACTCATGGTCTATACCCTGCTGTGACAAGTCAACCCTGAACTGCTGTCCAGCATAAAAGGGAAATGGCAGAAAGAAATACCAGACCTTGAGGATGAAATGTGGATAGGTGCCTTAAAGCAAGTTCCAGATATACAATGTCAGTTAGGGACAGGTTCATACAAATTAAATTCATTAACCGGGCTTACCTAACACTGTACAGGCTGGCTAAATTGTACCCCAAATACAAGATACATGTCCTAAAAGTAATCATGCGGTTGGCAAATTCTTACATGTTTTTTGGGAATACCCAATCAATCAAACAGTTTTGTTGACTGTTTTAAAGTATATTAATAATAGTCTGGCCCACCCTAACATTCGAGGCCTGAAGGTATGCTTACTTTGGTTGCTGGAAGATCTGGGTCTATCATCATACCAACGGTTATGCTATCTTTAACTGCCGCTTAATGTGAAAAAACTATATTGTTGACTTGGAAATCTACATCGGCTCCAGTATTCACTTTCTGGAAAAATCTAATTAATGATGTGTTACCCAAACAAGTGGTGCACTTGTCAAGAGGATGCCCAGCTAAGTTCAACGCAATTTGGGGCACTTGGTCGTTTGTCCAATCCGTATAAATAGACATGACTCACAAAGGCTTAGTTAGATATATTCTATTCTATTGCTACTCTTTTTTCTGCACTTTACAAATTGTTGTAACTTTAAAACATCGGATAAAAACATAACATAAAAAATATGTATATATCTACAGATGAAGCCACTTTGGATTGTGCATTTGACACAGAATAACTTAACTCAAACATCCCATTTAACTCACTTAGCACAGAATATTGTGTCACAGCATCCCATCCAATTAAAGAGTTCACCATTGAAAACAATGGTGCTTTGGTATGCTAATGAAAAGGTTAAATGCATTGAGTTAAGATGACTTTAGAAACACAGTTTCTTCAATTAACCCTGAGTTACAATGCATTTAACTTACAATTCCAAGTGGTTTCCTTGGACACATACAGTGTACCTGGTATACTGTTTGCCTTGGAAAAAAAGCATCATACACTGTTATTACATATTTATGAAGCACCATCAATGTGCAGTGATGTACAATAGATAGGTGTATATATCAAGCATATAGATTGCGTACAAAAATATAACTGGTAAAAGGCATAAATCCTGCTCAACTGAGTTTATACCTGATCATTTTATTGCTAGTCCCAGAAGTGCACCAACAGCAGGCAGTGATTATGGGGCACATGTTGAGTATTTCATGTGCATTATCATTCTAGCATGTTTTGGATTTGTAACCTTGAAGAATGGATGAGCAGCATCCTCCACCTATTATTTAGGAAGCATCAGTGTGATTGTACAGCAGAAAATATGAGAAAAAACTTCCCAGTATCATAAAACTAGGTGAGAGGAGAGGTGGAGATGGATGGGCCAGTATGCCCAGTATATTTGATATTGATTTTTTTTCCCGATTAATCACTAACTGAGATCATACATGGCAGCATAACATATTAGGAGTTTTCCCAGCAATGACCATGATACTGTTGATGTTAAGGGTAAGTGGAAATGGGGGTTTGAATTCTGACTGGTAATCCAGTCTTTATGAATGCAATTCTGTTTGCAAGCCCATTATCTTGATAAGAATAAAGTAATTATGTATGGGAGATGGTTAGTCATAACTTCTAATTGTTAGGCAATCCTACCATTTAATATGTGGTTCTAACCAACTGGGTAAGGATTAGAGAAGCAGGGCTTCTTAATGTATGCAAAATAACCTGAACTGACCAGCATCGATGATCAGATATTTGGCCATCCGCATGCTGGGTCAGATTGTGGAATGCAATTGTTTGGGCCCCATGCCAATTATTTGATCAGAATGTGGACCTATACAAGACCCATCAGATTTGACTACCAGTTTGTAAGATATTAAGGGGCAAATTCACTAAGATCCAAAAAGTCGCTAGCGTTCTCCGCACTTTGCCAGCCGAATTTTCACCAGTGCTACACAAATTCACTAAAGTGCGAATTTACGCTTAGGTCAGCGAACGGTAGCATAGCTGCGCTAATTTTACTTCGCAAGGCAGAGCACTGTTACGCTAGCGAAGCCTAATTTGCATACGGAGGAAACTTTAACTTATAATAGAAGTATATGTTACAGCCACTACATTACACTATACAAGCCCAGGAAACCTTTAATAAATATAATAAAGTTGTCCTATTGCCCTACATGTGCCCCCTGTATAGTTGTGTTGCCATATGTTAGCAAATGTAGGGGGGAAGGAGGGTAACCCCCCCAAAAAATATCAATCTATTTCAGACTATCACCCTCCTATGCTAAAATACGCCAGCGTTTTTTTGCGACTTAGAAAAAATTTCCAATTTTTTTTTCAAACTCCTATCTATTGTACTGAACTTGAATTTTCCCCATAGTTTTGTTTTCCCCTTTAATTTTTGTTGCACCAGAGCAAGGTGTTTGGTGGCAAACAAACAAATAAATAGAATTTTTCTTCATACTGTGCTATCTCTGGAGAAATAACTGAAATATCCATCGCCATTATTAAAAACCTGCTTTCAGTAGATTCTTAATTTACAATTTAAAGTTTCCTATCCATAGTCATATAGGTTACATTGCTCAGAGACATACAGTACATTGCATTAATGTGCTGACCCACACTAATGACTCTTTATGGGAACGCACAAATGATGTAACAGGTGTTAAAGCTTCATTAACCCATAGCATTCACTCATCAGCTGGTCTGTTGTTTGAAAACAAAAAACTTGTAACTGGTTGCTGAGCTAATACAGTTGTGCCTTTTCCTACTGCCCCTTATTGTACTACTGTGTACCATTGTACCCTAGTTTACTATTTTATGAAAGATGCCATTAAACTAGAGATTAAAGCAGATTAAAGCAGTGAGCAGGTGTGAATCCTGCAGCTCACATGGATGAATAGGAAAAAAAGATTTGTATCCCTAGTACGTTGGCACTCTAAACAGTAGGTGTGATATAGGGAGCGAGAGCACTTGCATCCCACAGAAAGCTTCACTCTACTTCAGTTGGGTAATTAGGGAACTATGGGCCTGTCCCACTCCAGTCTGCTCTCCCCCCCATCCTCAGACACAATATTACCTTTTAACTTTCCCTGTATTGCGCTATGCTGCTCCTCTTGGATAGAATGTTGCCTATTCAAGGACTAGTCTCTGTGCTCTGAATGCAGTGTGTAAATTGCAAAAAATGGCCGATTGCTGCCTTTAAATCACCCGTTTAAATGTAATGAACCCCTTGCATCTCCTATAGAACGTTTCAGTGGTGGACACAGGGTTGCATATCATTTACATCGACAGCTGTAACTGGGCTGACAAGAAAGATTGCTTGTGTAAAACCCAAATGAAGCAGCTCAATTAGTTTCAAATATCCTATGTCCTGTATAGGCAAAGAAATGTTTACATGAATACCAAAATACTCTATCACTCATCAACAGCTTGTCTTTACATATAGGAACAGACTTATAATACACTAGAGCAATAAATAACCTGTGAAAACTAAATGGTGCTTAGTGATATCATCAGTTATTATCGGTGTTTAGTGACTATAGAGATTCTCATTCACCCAGGTCATGGTATATCGAACACAAGTAACTCAAAACAACTGGACTTGCTGAGAAACTTTAATGAAGACCTTTAACTGCTCATCTGAGCAGCTTCTTCAGTTCAACTGACTTGTGTAGGGGAGTTATCGGCATATAGACTCTTCCAACAATCCAATCAAAACGGCACATTATAACTCTTCAGAGAGGTGACATCTGAAATTCACAGAGGTGTTGATTCTGTGTAGTTACAGTGATAGGATTACCACCTATCGGGGAGAGATCCGCGTGATCGCTTAGCAACATCGCCAAACGAGCGGATCTCATTGTGTATGGCACTATATCTGAAGTTCACTCAATTCAGTCTCCACCTTTTGATGAGTTACAAGTCCCATCATCTCAGTAGCAAAATCCGGAAATCTAGGATTTATGTAATCCCACTCTTTAGCTGGTGGGCCCAGCCATTCAGTGAGCTAGGGGGCTACAACTCAGCCCTGTGTGTATTTTATCATATAAACTGCATTTTTTACAGCACTGCTGTGTATGATGGTGCCTTAAATAAAGTACAATAGGAAAACAAAATACTGAGCATTTGTGCTTTATGATGTAACAGTAACCCCAATAATGAAACTAAGTTGCACAGCCTATGAAGCCAAACAGTGCAGCAATACTGTGCTCTAACAATGCATTTCTATTTATATCATATGCCCCATGAGGTTAAATATGTAACTCTCTATGCACTTGTGCAGTAAAACATCACCATGTTTGTGTAAACTGATTAGCCCATTGCACATGGCTGCAGAGATTTCAGCTCAGTGGGGGATCATGGCATATATGTTAATTAATATAGCTTTACTGGATTAAAATGTCAGAATTTAATAACAATAGTCCCCAGGTCCATCCATGTATGCAAGCAGGGGCATCAGTTACTATTTGCAGGAGTAATATTAGGTGTAATCAAATGTGCATGTGTGTTAAGATACCATACCGATAATAACTGAGGCTAATCTTTATAGATTTGGAGAAATACACATTGGGTGTGGGAATTATACCCTTCTGACAGGTCTGCAGATGGCGCCATGTTATTTGATCATTGGCACAAGTCAAAATTACTGAATAAGCCTACAATATTCACTGTGTGGCCACATTGGGCAAATATCTACCCTTCAACCAAACAAGCTGTCTTTGTGTAAAGTCACGATCTCCCTGATGACATTGAGTTATATTATATAATATGACTTGGAAGAGATAAAAAGCACAAACAGAAACATATCTCAGGAAAATCAGAGGCTACACACCAACAGGAACGACATGTCTAAAGCCTCAGCTGCATTGCTTTATTATACTGTAGAACAGAGCAGTTCCCTAATATATTCACTATAATCCTCCCTTATAAATAAACAATAGTTATGTTTCAATTTGTTCCCTTCTAATTATTTTTAAGGGCTAAACTGGTGTTACAAGCCATTTTAAGTCCAATGAGGAATTAATCGCAGGCACCTGAAGATCGTAATTATTCAGTTTGCTAAAGCTGCCTTGTAAGCTCCTAATAACTGCTGCATAGACATTAAACAAATCGCTTGACTGGAAACCACTGGGCATGACAAGCTACACAATGTTTTCTCACCATAATTCATATAAAGATAAATTAGTGCCAGTATACAGATCTCAAAAGATACATCTGAAAACAGAAGTCTTACAGACACTATTGGATTTGTCTTTGGTCTGCTGCAGTCTATGTAGTCTATATACAGTTAGATAGGAAAACTTCAATACAAAGATGCATATATGTAGCATTGTTTATAATTCCAGGCACTGCCCTAATAAACATGGTAAACATTTGGGCGCATTTACCTGTATATCATTCCAGTGTCAGCTCTCACCGTGTCCTTCAGTGACAGTCCATGGACACTTGCAAATCTCTCCAAGTACTTCTGTTCCATCGCTGAATTGAATCTCATTGCCCAACACTGATGTGGGAGGCAGGCTTTGGGGGCTGCAGTTTTTGCTTTTAACCTTGCAGGAATTTCATTGGGTTTCTGCCCCCCAATCTTAGGGTTCGGGATATCAGTGTACATAGCCTTGTAAAGATGCATTTTCTGAGGTTTAGTACGTGAACTTCCTAAGACCTTCTCTGTTTATTTCCACTGACTGCTCTCACTATTCCACTATTCTTGGAAGACAAGCTTGTTGCTTTTTTGATTTCCCTTACCAGATGTAAGAGTAGGGATGCAAACTTCTCTAATGGATATCATGGGAATATTAGACAACCCTTCTCTCCCTCTCAGCGGGATTAGTTGACACTGTAACATTTTTATTGAAGAGATCATGTCATGGCCCCCTGCCAGATAAAACTTATTTTCTGTGTCCACTTGATCCCTGAACTAGTTTTGACAATGCGGATAAGGTTTTCCCTCTTGGGACATATTGCTTTTCCCATGCCCTTATATTTAGGTAAAGCAAAAACATTTTGACGGGATACAGTCCAAATACTTGTTCTCATACAGTCTATTTACAGCACTTACTCAAACAAGTGACTAAAGGGCAGACAACTACTGCAAGGACAATGCGTGTGGCAAACAGACAAAAGAAACGTGATGTCTGCCATAGAAACAACACTGTTTAATCCTTTTCAAAAAGGAAAACTGAGCAGACGAAGGAAAAGTAATTTACCAAACAGAGATTATGGAAGGGAGTGCTGTGCAGTTGGGAATTCCAAAGAGTGATATCATGATAAAAACTATAGCAGATGGAAGATGCTACTTGTGACTGCTTATAATCTAATGTGCGGCTGTCAGTGTTGGTGGATCAGCTGCTCATAACCAAAAACGCACAGCACCCTCCTGGGACTTGCAGCTCTGAGACCCTGAACAGTTATAAGTTTTACATCTTTAATCCAAATAATAACAAGGTTGAAGGGGTTGTAAAGGTACTGACACATAAAATAGATAATAATATGTAATTAAAGACAAACTAAACCCTAAAAATTAATATGGCTAAAAATGCCATATTAAGGGGTTGTCACAAATTATCAAGCAGAAAATTAGGACTGTGTATAATTTAAGATGATGCTACGGGGCTGATTCTTAAATTCTGATGTTAGTTGGTTTCTGTGCTGCCATGTAGTAATTATCTGTATTAATGACTAATCAGCCTTATATTGTGACATTTCTATTCTATGTGTACTGTATATTGTGAGTGGGTCCCTAAGCTCAGTAAGTGACAGCAGCACAGAGCATGTGAATCAGTGAATCGGCAGTAAAAAAAGATGGGGAGCTACTGGGGCATCTTTTTAGACTCAGATCTTTACTGCTAAAGGGCTGTGGTTGCCTGGGGCTGGTACAGAAGCCCAAAACATAATGTACAACATTTCTAGCTACTTCTTTAGACAAGCTTCAGTTCTCCTTTAATGATGCATATTGTATATGTAAAAAATACTCCTGTATCTTTCCTTTATTTGTACAACCAATGAATTTTGGATATTCCAAGTGAAAAGAAAGCAGCTTCTATTCATGGGAATATGATTATGCTGCACCCATCCTCTGGAATTCATGTAACCATTCCATTAGACATTCCCAGAGCCTCTGTGCTTTTAAACACTCACTCTCCCCCTTTAAAAGAAAAGTAAATGTTTTTCTTTTTCTTTCTGTAAATTTGCTCTAAACAGCCCCCCAGATTAATGTACCTTAGTCCCTGCTGCAAGTCTGCTCTGGTTTCTGTGTTATCAGCAGCTTGTTTCCCCTTCTTCCTGGTGCAGAGTGAAGCCCCGTCCCTTAGTTTACTGAGCAGTCCATTTGCTGCTGTTCCACAATAGAGAGGAAGAGGGAGCCAGTGTGTGCATTAGTAAGCTAGTTTCCCCAAGCAAAAGGTGCTGCACACACTGGTCTCTGCTCTGTCACAGCAGCAAATGATCTCCAGGACTAGTCACAGAGATAAGGTCAGCTCAGTAAGCTAAGGGGCGGGGCTTCACTCTGCAACAGCTATAAATTTCTACAGCCTTTAGGTATTAATCCTGAACCGAACACATTACCTCAGCATCCAACCCAACTTGAGCAACCTGCTCCACCGTTGCATCCACAATGGAACACCGTGAAGGGCCCTTCACATTTGCTCTCACCCAGGCTTGCATTAAGCACTTCTCCCCCTTCGGGACACCTGAACCCACATCATCTCGCTGGATATTACAAATAGTTAACTCTTCCTCATTATTATGGGAATCCACAAGCAGTAGTCTTAGCCTACTCTGCTGTTTGAGGCCTTTATACCTTCTGAGGTCTAGCCGTGGCTTGACCGCTGTTCCGTATCTGGATACGTTCCACATAAGCCCAGGTTGGTTGTACGGTTACTGAAAAATTTCCTTTTCTTTTTTCTGGGTATACATCTATTAATCCTTGCCCATTAAGGGTACTACATCATACCATGGACTCTTTTTTTTTATGAGTCTGATCTCTATTTACCCAATAATTTTGGTTGTAATTTTGTTTTTTGTTTTTTATTTTTTTTCCCTTTTCTTTCATTACAATTATTGATATTTATGAATGGTTTGACTTTGCTCAGTCAATATACTCTACTTACATTTTCATTATATGTCGGTTTGATAACGTTTGGTAACATGAATGTTTTCATAATGTTGTAACAGTTATAATATGAGGATGCTATAGTGTGGACAAGACTTTTCATGAAAAAAGTAACAGACAGCATACCATTTTATGCTCAAAGACCAAAGATCATCTTCCCAAATTAATATGATCCGAAATGTAACTTGGCAACTCACTTACGATACTAAACAAATAGGAGCTCAGTTCTACGAGTTTTATCATAACCCATATGATCTATCTCAGCCCCCTCCTTTAAATAATAGCGACCCCACTGACTCTATAAATACCTTTCTGAATGATCTTAACCTGCCCAAATTTCACTTGGATGATTTACAGATATTAAATAAGGAAATTACCCCAGAAGAGCTAGTATACTCGCTGAAAAATATGCCAAATGACAAAACCCCAGGACCGGGTGGGTTGCCTTATAAGTATTATTAATTGTTTGCACATATTCTCTCCTCTTATCTGCTGAAGCTTTTCAACCAGTTTCTACAAGGCACCCCAATTCCTAAAACAACTGAGGCTTCTTACCTTATCCCTAAAGAAGGAAATGATCATACTCTTTGTACAAATTATAGACCCATTGCCCTTTTAAATTTTGATCTTAAGCTTTTTTCCAAAATTTTAGCCAATAGATCAGCCCCGATTTTACCAAGATTAATACATCAGGACTAGGTGGGCTTTGTATTAGGGCGACAAGCAGGAGATAACACCAGACGGGTCATTCAACCTTATTGAAACACTCAATAGAGCCCGAACCCCATGGGCGGTTTTAAGTCTTGATGCCGAGAAGGAATTTGATAGACTAAACTGGCAGTATTTATTTTCCTTACTTTCCAATTTAGAGCTGAAGGGCCCTTTTTTAACAGCACTATGAAACCTCTAAAGTCAACCTTCAACTTACCTAAAGCTACCTTGACAAGCCAATAAGCCAATTCCGATCACAAATGGCACGAGGCAGGGCTGTCCTCTTTCCCCCCAATTGTATGCTCTTAGTATTAAACCTTTAGCAGCAGTGATCACATTGACCCCTGATATTTTGGGTGTTCCAATCGCTTCAATGCAATTTAAAATTTCTCTTTTCGCGGTGATGTCATCTTGACATTAACTAACCCGATCATATCGTAACCTAACTTACATGTTATGATAAGAGCTTTTACTTCTTTCTCTGGATATAAACTAAATATAAAAAAATCGAAGCTTTATCTCTCAATGTTTCCTCAGCAGACCTTCAGGTGCTGAAAACAGATTTCAATTATAGATGGAGAGATGATTCTATTACCTATCTGGGCATACAAATTACAACCAAATATGAATCTTTATACGAGGCCAACTTCACTTCCCTTATAAATTTTACCAAAAGGCAACTTGCAAAATGGTCACAATTTCCGAAATGAGTATTTTGCTCAAGTACTTCTGAAAAACTCCCAAAAACTTTGAAAGCGGTTCAGAACCAATTTCATAATTTTATTTGGAGCCAAAAATGTTACAGAGTAGCTAGATCGGTACTACTTACACCGATTAAAAATTGAGGTCTGGGTGTGCCCGATTTACAAAGATATTTTGAAGCAGCACAACTGCGACAATTGTTGGCATGGTCGAAGCAACCTTGCCCTACTGTTTGGGCCTCTGTTGAAAACTTAGCTACCCCAGATATATTTAAGCCTTGCATTTGGTCTGACAATGCCAATGATATACCTAGAAACAATTTGCTCCCAACAATACAACTGACTCTGAGAATATGGGATTAATTAAAATATAAACAGGGTCTGCTCTTGCAATACTCCTTAAACATGTTATTTTCGAAATCCCAATTTTCCCAACTATTTTGTGGTGCTGTTCACAATTCTTCTAATTGATATGGCAGTGGAGAGTGGCCTGAAAAATAACGTGCACCGGCCGGAAAAATAAGGTGATAATCATTCTTCTGACTACTTCTACTTTGAATAACATACAGGCACATACCGAAGGGCAAAAGTGTACTTAAGTTCCAGGACTGGACTAGAATCTGGACTAGTATCAGTTAGATACTAAGACTATAAACTATTTTGTCTTGTGCTTGCATCCCCCTACTCTGTATACTGCTGTGGTAGATGATGGCACAGTATAAAAAATGGTAATAAAGAGGAACTTGAATGTGAGCTTCATCTCATTGGAAAAAGTTAATCATTAATATTCCCTTCACGTTAATCTGTCTCTCTACATACAGGAGTCGTATGCAATGTATTAGAGCACACTGTCTCTCAGAATAACTGACTCCAACAAAATACTGCATGAAGATAGTCCAATTGCTGACATTATGATTGATTATGTTACATTTTCATGACAGTTCCCCTTTAAAAAGTTCAAATTAAACCAGACGGAAGAAAATAAACAGTAGAACCCAGTGACCCAGAGTGGCCTTTGTAACTGTGCTTTATGGCAGTGCTTGTGCAGCATTACTTTGGGGATAAATAAAACAGCTCATAACACCTACCTCCAAAAGCACTTGTACATGCTGTAACTACAGGGATGCCGCACAAGGTGGCACCTAACAGCTTTCTACTGTGAGTTACACTGGGCAAAGGTATTTGCTTTTATTCCTTTTAACTAACAATTTAGAGAACGTTTTTCACAACCAAAAGTTTCCTGACTCCTACAATGATTGCTTGCATTTGTTAACTAATAGATGTCATTTCTTTTCACTTCCATTTATGTCCCTTAATGTCTAAATCAGT
>CM044439.1:126577604-126590727 GCA_024363595.1 Xenopus borealis
TGGAGGCCAGGTGAAATTCTTGTGTTTTAGAGACATCGTGAATGCTCTTTTTAATTTACTTCATTACCCATAGGTCATTGTTACCTGTGATTACAGGAAATGTGTGGATACAGTCTGTTTTTGACAATTATACCTGGGGTTTGTGTGGCGTTGTATAACATTGGTGCATTCAGGTTATGGCGTATAATCTGTACAAGGTTGAAATCAATCTGGGAAAGTGATTTGTGAACATCCTGCATGTCCCACTTACTGTCTGGAATTGCTGCTGTTCTCAGAGGATGCTAAAAGCAAAATACTGGGCTTTACTAAATCCCCAGGAAGCAGATGATTACCATACAGCACAGATTAGCATGGGCAGCCTTGTGTTTCACTGCATTTAAATCAAGGGAATGGTGATAACTATATTTTATACTGAGCTTTTATCCATTTATAGCACAATCACAAAACAATGGACTCACACACATCCATCTGTCCTGATGACATAACTATGATTATGTAATAGGTGACTCGAGGAAATAGAATTTGAATTAGAGGTACAAATTCACAGGTTCTCATGAAAAAGACATAAAAACTACTTGGAAAGGTGCACAGGGGTCAAAAGTCAAAGCTCTGCAGCAAGCCTAGGTGGGCAGAAAACTGCAACCCTCTGCAGCTCTTTGGCATGTTTTCAGCAAAATTATACTCCATGCTAGGACTAAGCCTGTAGGAAACTCAATGTTTGCATGCTGGTTCAACAGTAATCTTTGTGCTGGGCATAATCCATAATCATAATAAAGATGTATTGTATCATTACCATAACAGATTGCTCTAGAAAAGATTAGTCATATGTTGTACAACATGTTCTGTATGGCAACATTTTTACATATATTTTATACCATTTCACACTGACTGTACTATCATTTGAATGGTAAGGCATCCACAAGCCTTGTTAACTAACACAAAGGAGACTGGCTATTTTCTGGTTGCACCCTTGTGCTCAACTTCCAGTCGAGTGCACTGGAAAGCAATGGCAAAACTTGTAAGTACTATCATCAGGCAATTGTTTTCTGTTTCCATATTTGTCTTCAAATGAATGCATGGTTTCTGGGGAGATTTGGATAAGGTTAACAACCCCTGGAAATGAGACATATTGTGGGAAAAACAAGAATGTGCCTGTGCATCGAAGCACCTGAGGAAGAGTCTGTTGACTCGAAACATGTCGTGCATGAAAAGCTAATAAACACAGCACACTGACTTTCATGGTTCTCCAGGATCATCTTTTATTGTTGATGATTGAAATTGGGTGACCTGACAGAGCCACTTTTCCTGTTGATTGAACCGAGCAAACTGCATACAAAGTGAGGATATCACCATACTGCTTTTGATTGCCTGTGCATTATACTAGTTTAAATATAGAAGGAAAGTGATGAAAATATTAGTGTTTCGGGTTGATTTAGATTTTTTTTAAATTAGAAAATTTCTCAAAAAACCATAGTAGTCAAGCCTATCTTTTCCACTTCTTTTTCTAGGTTGTGTAGCAGATCCAGTGCAACTCAACCTACACTGTAGGATAGGAACCAATCAGCAGCAAGGCTCACCTGATAGGGAACTGAAGCATGTCACTGCTTGTTTGAATGCAAGGCTTTGATTGGCTATCCCCCACCTACTGTGCTTTTGGCAGTGACCATTAGGACATGCCCACCCCCATTTGAAACAACAATCTATAGGGAGCTCCAATAAAGGGTACATTGTTAAAGATAATATAATGTTTAGCCCAAAGTAAGACCAGCACCATACAGTATTGCCTGCAAAATAAGGGGTTTTTCCATTTATCCTATATGTCTCCTTTAATATAAAGGATATAAAATTTAGGCCTGGATCCGTGGCGGGGCCACCAAGGCAGGATTTTAGGGGAGCGGCACAGCACCCACCCCAGCCACATTGGTTCAGGGATGAGCTGGAGATATGATGGTTTTTTAGATCTCCCATGTGAGTGAGTAAAAGGGAGGGGATGGGGGAGAAGAATGACAGGGGCCTAGGGGCACCTGGTATGTAAATCCGGCCCTGATCAAATTGGAATAAAGAAATAATACTCATTACTGAAAGAATAACTAATCTAAAGATGAAAAACTAAAACATGACCCAAGTGCAGGAATATTTATGAGCCTCAGTTCAGAGATTGGCTACCTGCAGCCCCTAAATTACACCTACTACCCCCACCAGCCATTTGTTGGAAGTATCCGGAGGCTGCAGGCTGAATACCCTTGGTCTATTTAACACAGCAAGACTGGACATTCTGTTCATATTAACCAGATCCTAGTACACCTACTGTAATATAAAGTAGTTATGCTCCTCGTATAAACGAACAGTACCCCAACATCACCTATATAATGAACTGAAATGATGACCAGCTACCTAGTAAAATACAACACACACCAGTTGTTAAACTTAATTAAAGAAATATGGACTGGGAGACAAAAATTAAACCCCACCCAATGTTGAACCCTTTTGAACGATAGTGGGATTTTGGGTGCACCTCTCCTTATTTTTCCCCTTAAGTTGTTTGGACGTGTTTCTTCTCTGAGGAATAGGGTCGCCACCTGGCCGGTATTTTACTGGCCTGATCCAAATGTTATTAATAAGAAAAAATGCTAAATATATAGGAAGGCCAGTATTTTTTTCCAGAAAGGTGGCAACCCTACTGAGAAAGTTGAGTTGGGGATATCTGCCTTCATTGGAAGATTCCTGCATTGACTATATTCTTGTGATTACACACCAGTTGTGCACACACTCACATTCAAGTCTGGGTTTATATTGAAAAATGGCAACCGTGCTTACAAAAAGTTATTCTGCAGTTTTATAGTTTCCTAACAACTTGGTGTTGGTAATACAAATTAGTAGAAATACAAAAGAACTGAGATGTAACTGTGTAAATTGAGAAGGATAATGCATTTAATAGCTGGAAATCAGTTTGCTAGACAGTGCCTGGGACCAGTGGGCATTTACTGAATGAGTTGGCTGTAACATAAGGACACTACTTCTGTATAAAGGGTTATGTTCTGGGTGAGCAGCAGACACAGCTGGTGTGATATTTGCAGAGCTTAGTTTGTTTGTCTTTGGCCTTGATCACTAAGCTAAAGTCACAAGAGAAACTTATACAGAACTATTATTTTTGTATCATTTAAAATAATTTCATTTATATGGATCGTAGAAAGAGATAAAAACAGACATTATGTTATTTTTCAGAGGCCATAGCTGAAAGAACATACAGTAGATGTCTGGTCTGTTTATCAATAATTCTTAATATTGACTAAAATTCATTGCTTATTCCTCTGCACATTTTTTGGACCCAAATAAATGTAGCATCCATGTGTATTAAACCCACAATTCAGAAACCTCTAAATTATGGTAAGGCCCTTATTTGAATTATAAAATAATTCAAATTTTTAAACATGATTTCTTTTTTCTCTGTATGAGAAATCAGGTCCTGAGCATTCTGGATAACAGGTTACATGCCTATATCATAAAATTCACTAACAATACATTTACCTATATATTTATCATCCTTCCCCAATGAAAATCACTAATAGGCACAGTTAATGTTAAAAACGACAAGGCTTAGTTATATTATTTATGTATAATGTAAGTACAGTACATTGCGCAAAGCCATGTTTTAGGCGCAAGGCGTGTTTTTACCCACAATGCAGCATTCTCTCCCATAATTCCAGCTTGTTGGCTCTTCTACTCGAATTGCATTGAAAATCTTCAGTGTTGGGATGTCATCGTCTCAGTACTCTGTGTCAAGCAGTGCAAGTACTGTATACTGCTTCTATTGATGCAAGCCACAGTGGGAACCCTGGAGCTACTGCCACCTTCCAGCTGGAGGAAGTTCCATGCTTTCCATGCATTAGTAGGCATACTGCTCGAGATTCATCATTCAATGTGTGTATGTGCAACAAGTGGCTTTATATTTTATTTTTTGCATTTACCTTTAATGAATGGCACCAATTTGCACACAACTGTGATGTATCGACTGCTACTTTGTTGTGCTTCGTAAACAGCATTGGACACGGGGTTCGAGCCCCCTGGGGCTGCCACATCAGGAGACTTCACCCCACTCACATCCCCCCTCCACCACCTCTACCAACCCCCCGTTCCATCCACAACTCCCTTCAGCCTCCTTCCTCCCCTGCCAGCGCATACCTTCTTATTAATCATGCGGCCACAATCAGGATGGGGAGTAGCGCAGCGGGAGTCAAATGGCTGTTGGGAGCGGGTTTGAGTCAGAGGGGCCTACGAGGTTTTTTCCAGTGTCCTGCTTGCCCAGTCCAACCCTGTTCATAAATAAGACCTTATATAACCTTTCACCCACAAAACAATTTTTTATAACTCTCCGAGTGGTGATAGAAAGTGGATGGTGATTAATTTTGGTGCCAGATTAGTAGCAAACTTTGTGAAACCGCTTACATAGGCAAAAACATACATTAGTCCTGTGGGAGAAGTGAGTTTAGTAATCTGTCTCTGGTCATTCTTTAATGTTATTTTTAAAGCAAGCCCTTATAGTTAATGGAAGTCGTGGACAGACAAAAGAAGAAATAGTTCCAATGCCGAACAGGGCCTTTTACTTGTTTCTCTTCAGTTGTTGGCCAAAAAAATCCATAATTGACAA
This sequence comes from Xenopus borealis, assembly GCA_024363595.1. Lineage (NCBI taxonomy): Eukaryota > Metazoa > Chordata > Amphibia > Anura > Pipidae > Xenopus > Xenopus borealis. The sequence goes on from CM044439.1 coordinate 126,582,253, forward strand.
ATGGCAATACTGATAGAGAAATGATAAGCTGATGTGAAATGAAACTAAAATGAGACAGCAATACAGTAATGAAGCTGTTAACATTATCTGATCTATTTATAGGGGGTTGAAGCCATCACTCAGAATCACATATAAGTGGCAAGGGCTTTAGGGTATAAGATGACTGACAACTCACATGCTTGGCTCTGACTCATTCCCAGATACAATGACCTTATGCACGGTGACAGCAACTTCAGTATGTGACAGTAGAAATCCATCTCCTTAGCAGGTTAAAGGTGAACTATGTCTATTTCCTTGTCAACAGCCAATGAATCATGTTTTGATAAACTCCTATCATGCACAGGCATAGCTCTATTGATACATGATGTTGGTGGTGCCATTCTAAGCATATTGTGCAGTTATAAAACTTTCAACAACATGAATCATGTAATACAGATTCTACATAACATTGTTTCAGCACATGGCATTGCCTCATGGAGTCAGAAAGTCTCAGTTATTTTAAATTTCTTCAGTTAGGTCTACACAACATATTCATGTTCTGTTCTTAGATCATTTCTGACTTCTGGAGTTTGATTCCCTTCCACTGCAGATTAATATTTGTTGAAGCCCCCCATTAGATCCTTGAGTATCCAGAAGAGAAGGACAACATTCACCCCAGATGTTACTCTAATTGCAGTTTAGGCTGAGCCTTTTCATTCCCCCTATAGGGTTCAGCACCACTTTTTATGGACCTCTGTCTTTGATTTGTACGTCCTTGTGGGAGGGCACTGCCTTCTGTTTTTGTTATGTTGGCATGGCCTCTGTTCACTGCTGGTATGAACAGGTCTACAGGTCCAAATCTAGATTCATTGGCTATACTTAGAACCATGTTTTACTACAACTGGTAGTTTCCTCTGACAAAGAAACAACAATTATGGATCAATATGGCAGCTAAAACTGGCACTACCCAACCATGCATTCAAAATGTGGAATTTAGAACAGAAAGGCACACAAAGGCTCGGAAGGAGACCCATGGAGTGTGAAAATATGTTTTCATTATGAAAGAATAGCAAGCATATGTATAGCAGACTGGGGATGGATTTCAAAAAATTACTGAAGCATAAAATAACAGTTTTCCCTGTAAAGTAGACTGAAGTGTATTCAGGTCAACTTCCATCACAGATATAAAAATACATCATGGAAATATGTGTCTTGCATTTCAACAATTATCCATTCAAAACAAATAAATTCAATGCATGTTATATATCAGTACTGCCGAAGACCAATCTTTCTAGTGTTATTGGTGGGGGGGATAAAGACATGACAGTTATTTAAGGAAATATGAGCAACTTTACCATTGATCTGAAGTCCACTGAATATTTTAATAGATCATATTGATCATATTAACTTTAGCAGAAGAGTGTGTACACTTTTAAGGAGATCTAGAGTCTAGAGAAAGTGGTATTCACTCATAAGGTTGAACACGTCAATAAACGTAGACATTGTATTGGACAGACAGCATGAATATCCCAAGCAGTTATTGATGAATGTAAGATTGCATGGTCCACCTCAAAGTATAGAAAGTAGCTATGAAAAATTAACTTTACCTGTAGGGCATCCCAGTTCTGCAGGCAACAGTGTGCTCATAGGACAATTCACAGGCTCTTAGGTACCAGTTGGTCTCCAAGTCATATAGAAGAGCGGTCCTCCTGGTCCTGGGCTGAACTTGCCCTGCTGCGCTGTGACGCTTGCCTTTGCCATTCTCTGCCACACTTTTATTTCCCTTGTTTCCCAGAGAGGCTACAGAGTATTTCCTCAGTTTGGCACCATCATCTGCAATTTTTCCCCCAGCTGCCCCTGTACGTGCTGCAAACATTGTGTCCTGTTGCCTACCTGAAACTGTCACTGTCATCAGATATAATGCACTTGGTTTTTCCCGCTGCTTCTTCCTCCCTTACAGACTTACACTGGTCATGGAAAGGTAACTAGATCCTTCCTGGGTTGGTTTAACCCTTGCAGCTAAGAAAGGGCCAGCAGCACATTGTGTTGCAATGTCGATATTTAGCAAGGATGGGGTGACTAGGCAAGACCTACCATACCCTTCTTTATAACGAGCTTGTAACATCAGCCTGCCTAGCAGAGGCAGATTGGAAGAGATTGCTAGAAAACAGCAGCCCAGCCTAAGCTTCATAGAGTCCCTTCTTCTCCTCCAGCAAGCCCAACTTCCTCCTCTATTAACAAAATGTTAAGAAACAGCATCAAAATTTCATATTTTTCGTGCCTTTGCTCATGGTATTATGATAGTAGAAGAGCTGTCTTTAGTTTGTAGTCGTGTGTATGCCAGTGTGGGATTAAATGTACTTAAATCAGCAGTGATAAAAAAAAGGAAGGCTGATCCTTTTCATACATCCTCTTTGTATTTATGTGTCAGTAGAATCAGTTTTATTTCAACTGAAACAGTCTATATAGTCTATATATTATACATACTATATAAATATATGTATATGTATTCAGATTCACGATGTGATGGTGAGAAAAATACAAAATCACACAAATGTGGCGTGCTGGTCAGTCATGTCTATATATATAATAGAATCTCTCTTTCTGATGGCATTTTTTTATTGTTTAAATGCATTTTAGTGACCATGTTTCCATGTCATGCAAAGACCCCCTTATCCAGAAAAACATTGGCGCCATGCAGTAGATAACAGATGGTACAGGTGCAGTTGTTTAGTGGTATATAACAAACAAATTAGAAGAAGAAATCATCATATAGAAAGCATGCCAAGCTTTATTAAACCATAGATTCAGTGTTAGGATCAGGAGAGCCCTATATGTTCATTCCCAAGGGAGGTGCCTCATTGCAAGAAAATATCAATGAAATACATTTTCAGGAAAAAAAGCTGGTGATGATAATGCATGTTGTATATGTTGAGAGCACATAGCCTGCACTGTTGGCTACATTCTAACACCCTGCTTAAAGAAGCCATTTAACTTACAGACATTTGTCTTATATATTATTCATTCTTTTAATATGTCAGCTCTCCACACCCTAGTCTGTGACATTTGTTCCAAGCTAATTAACCTTATGTGGTTTTCTGCTGAGTTTTTTAAACAGGAGAGGTTTTTATATGCAAGTCAATTCAGATCTTTGAACTGCATTTTATAAATAGGGACTCAGCAATACATTTTATTCATGGTCGATATTGCGTCCCATCTTAAATTCCAGAGTTTAATGCAACCCCTTGCTGCCATGATGGACATTGTGCATTCTGTGCATCCTCAACTGATTAAATATCCAGACCTGGATTTGTGGAAAGACCGCCTAGGCCAGGGCCTAGGGTGGCAGGATTTTAGGGGGCGGCATGCTGCCCAGCCACACCCACATTGGTTCAGAAACACTGGGGATACGCAGGAAATACAATAGCATTCTTAATTTCCCATGTGTCAATCCCCATTGCTCCGGTCTTGATGATAAAAATTTGGCAGTGGGCCTAGGAGCGCCCACTATATAAATCCGGCCCTGTAAATGTCTACATAATTTATTAATACCTGGTTTTTAGACTAGAATTTATATTTTTTAAATTACCTAACATTATTTTCCTATAGATATTTATTACATTCTAAAAAAATTGCACTAAATAAAAAATGTATTTGAATTTTCCAACTGATATAATGCTTAATATAATGGCCTGGTTCTGGACGGACAAACAATTCTATATAAAAAGGGCAGTGGAAATAATAAAAAAAAAAATGCATTCCTAAATAGGAAAACGGGGCAAAATGCTGAAACTTTTTTCAAAAATTACTTTTTCTAAATAAAAAGAAATTTCAACAGAGAAAACTGAAACTCTGTCACAAAAATCTATGCAAACTGTTAATAAATAGACCCCTATGATATTTTCAAATGTACCTCTCTATATAGAATGTCTTCCAAGTAATGACCCCATTCTTCGTTATACAAAGTATCTTTGGTCCTGCATTATACCAGACACCATCAGGACATGACAGGACAAATTATTTATGTATACCATCAGGACATGACATCACCGAAGATCCAGCACCTTCTAAAAGCTGCAGCAAAGCTAACATTTATAACTAAGGCGATGGTGCTGGGATTCTGTGTTTCATTTTGCTCTATGATCAGATGAATGTGTATATATCTAATAAGTAATATTCAAACTGCTTTATGATTATTTAACAGTCATGTGTTATAATATAAAGACATGTTATGCGTCACTAAACTGTGCACTGGTTGATCAAGCCGACAGCATAGAGATCAAACCCTAAAATCCTTTGTGTTCAAATGTAAGAGAAATCCTGAACATTAACAAGCAAGTTTATGTAGCACAGCATGAATATATTACATACAAATGCATAATAATATGTTTATTACAGACATAACAATCATTTAATGAATGCACTTCCTCTCTAAGATTTCTTCCCAAGGCAGAAGTGATACAATAGGAATTAGAGGTAAGATGACCCTTTTTACACTGATCTCTTACATGTGTAATGGACTGTATCTGACGGTATCGGTGGTGGATTTAAAACCATGATAACTCTGATGACTAATTGTTAAGATTGAGGAATGTTACTTGAGACAGAGAGGAATCATTAGTTAACAAAGCACATTGTCACAATAACCTTTTACAGGGGCAAATAACTTCACCAGATCCATTCTCCAATAAATTAATTGATCACCTAGGACCAGATTTACTAAGGGTCAATTTTGAGGGTTAAAAAAGTCTTGAATTCAACTATGGGAATAGCTGGCAATAGTGTGGGAAGTAAAATCCTTCGAATTTGAATATCGAATTTGAAGGATTTTACCGCAATTCGATTGGTCGAACGATTGAATAGAAAACATTTGATTGATAAAATCATTCGAATTGATCAATTTGAACGATTTTAACCATTCGATCGAATATTTTTATTCGATCAAAAATAAATGAAACCCAATTCGGTAGCTTTGATCTAGGCAGTCGAATAAAAACTAAACGGGAAAGTAATTAGACTGTCGAATAGTCGAATATCAGAATAGATTTTTATTCAAATTATTTGAATCATTCGATTCGATCGAATTTTCAAAATTCACTGGTTAAAGTGGTCTTCAAAAACATTTGAAAATTAGAATTTGAATCTTTTTGAAAATTCGATCGAACTTCAAATCCTTTATGTGAATTTAATAAATCTGCCCTTTAATGTTTGTATGATGTCTGCAATAATCAAATGAATCAAATTTCAAATTACTATTCAGTTTTTATTACTTGTAGTTATCAGTATCTAACAATTCTCCAATTCTGAATGTGAGCTGTTAGGTATGTGCTATTATGTCTATTATGAGTGCTATTTGCAATCTCATGCTTTTTTTATATTATGATAATATTTATATATGTTTATATATGTTTCCTAGTATCTGACTTGCCCTGTCATCAAGGCATGGTAGGTTTGCAAGACAGATCAGAAGATGAATAGAAGAGGGTTTGAATAAAAAGATTTGTCATTAGGGTCATCACCTTTGAAGGAATTGTTCAGTATAAAAATAAAAACTGGGTAAATTAGAAACATTTTTTTACCTTGCACAGCCTATCAATATACCCAGGTTTTATTTTTACCCTGAACTGTTCCTTTAATTGGGGAACATGGGGTGAAGTGGTTGACGTAGGAGAATGGAACAATGATGTGCAGTGGAGGGATGGTGATGTCAAGTGGTGGGGTGCTGATGTCAAACACTCATAAAAAATAATTAAAAGTCTAACTTCAGTCTAACTTCAGCATTACTCCACACCAGAACTTAATAACAGAAAGAGATGTCCAACTGCAAAGTTCCTCTCAGATTATAAATGTCTAAATCATACTAAGGGGGGGATTTAATATTGGTCAAATTTTGATTTGAAAAAACTTCGAAATTCGATCATTGAATTTTTTGGGGGGGTCATTTTTGTCATTTGAAAATGACAGTTTTCGATTGAAAACAGCTGTTTTCGATCAAATTAAAATCATCTCAATCGAATGATCATATGGTTCGAATCGAACGATTCAGGAAATCTTCCAGGAGGTCCCCCATAGGCTACAATGGCAATTCGACAGCTTTAAGGTGGCGAATAGTTAAATCCGAATTTTATTTTAAAGGGCCAGTAATTCGAAATTAGAATTTTCAAATTTTTTAAATTCTAATCGAATTATGGGCTATTCGATAGTCGAAGTAGCCCAAAATTACGTTGAAATTCGAATTTTAAAAATTCGAGTTTTATTCGAAAATTCACTTCAACTCTTAGTAAATGTGCCCCTAATAGTTTATTCTAAAATTAACTTCCCTCTAGGGGCAGATTTACTAAAGGGCGAAGTGACTAACGCTGGCCACAATTCGCCAGCATTAACGCTTTTAGGCAGGGGATTTGCACTCTAACGACAGGTGAATTTTTTGCTTTGGCGAATGGACGTAACTCCGCAATGTGGATTTTATCTCACCAGCTCAGACCAGGTTAAGTGCATTGGAGTGCATAGAACATCCTCAATCTTCATCATAATTTTTGTAATATCTTCTATGTCCAAGAAACGGTGGCAACTTTTAATTTTTTCAGGGTGATAGAGTGCAAAAGGCATAAAAAATTTTTCGGGCACCCGGTTTCCCCCATACATTTTCTAACATATGGAACATTCTTTTAAAGTGGGCTTATGTGTAGGGCATTAAAACAACTCTATTGACTTTATTAAGGTTCCCATGGCATGTCTAGTTATCAGTGGAAATGTAATGTATTAGCTGCACCATGTAACATAAAGAGGTGCGTTCAACTTTAAATTTCCTGCCATATGCAAATTAGCCTGAGCGAAGTCCTCTAATGTTACGTTAAGTTACAGAATTGAACGCCAGTGCATCTTCTCTTTGATTTGCTTGCATTGTCGAAGTAAAGCTAGTGAAAATACGCCCAGCATTTTAGTAAATTCGTGTTGTCCCAATGAAGTTACGCCTGGCGAGGTTTTGCGATGGGTGTGAAGCTGTCGCTGGCAAATTTTCCCCCATTTAGTAAAGTTTCCCCTAAGAGACTCCTTGATTATTTTAATTGTATTCTGTATTAAATTCAGTCCACAGAATGGGTTATATGGCTGCAAGGGTCCAATTATTGTATGTTTTAATAATTTAATATAATAAATTTAATAATTTCAATATAATAATAATAATTATAATATAAAAAATAATATAATCATAAAAATATAATTAATTATAAAAATATATTATATGAGTATATTAATTATAAAAATATAATAATAATATAAAACTCTAGAATCCAGCACATTTCCTATAAATTAGTATGGCAAGTGTTGACAGATAGTGATGGGTATTATGACCTTCTCAGTTTTTCACCTGAAGGCAGTTGTAGTCAGACACAGCATGTGACAGGTAGTGATTTTGTACGTTGTTGCCAAGAAGAGAGGGCAAGTGGCAAAATCAGTCTGCACTAATGTCCGTGACACATGGGTGGAATCATTGGAGGTGACTGTGAATCAGAAACACGTAAGCACTCATATTCACACTCATGTAGTTGTTGAACTGTTATTCCATAAAGGAAGAGGGATGAATATGATTGATGTGTGTGTGGGTGTAGTGCAAAGTTAACTTTTGTGTACCCTGACTCTTTGCTTAGTTAGTGCACCCAGTATATTTGTGATGTCTTTTGATGGCTTTACAAGCCCAACAGAAGCTACCTGCTGATTGTTTACTAGGTGTTACTAGACAAACTTTGTTACTTTTATTACATTTTTAGTGTCTACTTCAAAGGGTTCCATCAGAAACAGAAATGCACGGCAAGCATGGAAAGGGTAATGGCATTTTTGTTATCATCCTAATGAGGTAACATCAGCCGTCCTATGAAAAATGTACAAGCTGAACAGAGGAGATAACTTTCTCCCCAGAAAAACAAGATCTGTTTAAACATTCATGGGAGATGTCTCCATACCCTTATGTTTTAACCCAAAGTTGCTTACTGATTCTCAAGAAAGCTTCACTTTCTGGTACATTTGTAACATTATATGATGCCCTGTGAGAGGCAACACACAGGATCCAGATGCTTAATCCTGAACTATGCGGCCCCTTGTATTGTTCTGTATTATGCTGGGACTAAGGAGGGGTTTGGGGGTTGGAAGCAATCTCACTGATTCACAGCGAAATAAATAAAAAAAATAAACCCCAATAACCCCGATATGCACAATTAACTGATGATTGCTTTGGAGGGAATGTGGGAAATAAATATTCACACTGGTATAAGTGGTAGCTAGCAAATGTAACCCTTAATAGAAAAGGGTGCCCACTCGTAAAAAAAAGGGGGCAACTAGAGATAAGCATGATAGTGTCAGCTCCTCTGACATGATTAGGTAGGAGTTGTTGGAATGTGTGAGGGAAAAAAAGTATCTTTGTTAAAGGAGTGGAGGTGGTTTTGAATTACTTTTAATGGCATGTTGTTTTAGGTTAAGGCCAGACGGGGAGATTCGGGG
>CM044439.1:126601860-126629763 GCA_024363595.1 Xenopus borealis
TAAATGTATATTTTCCATACCCAGTATGTCAGTGATGGACAACCTACAACCCTAAAGGCCCCCACACACGGGCCGATAAAATCTGCCGACAGACCAAGTCGGCAGCTTATTGGCCCGTGTGGGGACATCCGATGGGCTTCCCTGACTTCTGGCCAGATCTCGATCGGGCAGGTTAAAAAATCCAGTCGGCTCGCAGCCGCATCTGTGCGTGTATGCGGTTCTGTGGTACAACTGCCCGTTTCGGATGCATTATGATCCAACAGTTGTGCCCTAGAGCCCACGACCGGATCAGCCCGATATCGCCCACTTCAATGTCATCGCCAAACAAGCAGATCTCTGTGTCTATGGCCACCTTAACTCAAAGCAACTCAGCAACTAAAATCTAATTATTACACAAATGTATATTTTTTCTCTTATCAGGATGTCTGATGGTCAATTGATCCTTCTGATGCTACCTACATTCCCCAGTGGTCGATTTGGGTTGCCACCTCCACTTCCCCCCACTTGTACCATACATCTGACTTGTACCATATACCTGCTACATCGTTATTGCAGCCTCGATCATTTGTGGGAGTGGAGCACAAATGTTCCTGGTGGGAAGCTGGGAGCAGGTCTGGATAAGTACCAATAATGGCTGGGGCTCAAAGGATTTTTTCCAAGTGTTCCTCCAGGCCAGTCTGACCCTACAATCCCTACGGTAGTGGATCCCAAATTGTTGGGACTGCCCTTGAAGTTAGTGAGCAGAGAAGATTCACTGGTCAGTTTAGCACCATCACAAGGTGTTCATTTTCTCACTAAATTAATTTGCAGCTAAATGCAACCAGTCTCCCAAAATGCACAGCAGGTAGAGCTATTATTTTAAATTCAGTTATCCTAATAACTACACATTTTTTTTAGTAAGTTGTAAAACTGCCTAGAAGCGCTCTGAACCACATGCTGGTTATTTTGACAGATTATGGTGATTGGAGCAAGAGTCCAAGGTATTTCACCATAGAAAGATTTTTTGTACAGGTCATTCTGAATTAAGAAAGCCAACTGGGTGACTAGCGAAACGTCTTCAAGAGAACAAACATGCAGCAAGTTTTGACTTATTACTATTAACATGTATTTCTATAGCACCAACTTGTTGCATAGCGCTGTAGGGATATACCATGGACTGTGAACCTTCAAAAACAATGATTTGTCTTATTACAGTGTTATCGATTTTCCATGACCTGGATGAATGAGAACCTTCACAGACAACCCTTTAACAGTTGTGACGTTTATATTTACACATAAATTAGGGTGAGAGCCTTGGTCCCCCTTTGTTGTGACTGTTTTGTCTTGCAGATAAGCAGAAACACTTTATCCAGGTGGATTATCTGTGCACTGGTAATCTCATTATCTATCCAAACAGGACCAAACATGGAGTAGTTTCAATTTCCCACAAATGACAAAAATCTGATTTATTGTGATAGGCCGAAGTGGAACCCCTTTAAGAAAACATGACAAATTTATCAAAAAGTGGTATCTATAAATGACTTCTGTAAACGCAGAAGGTTTGCTGCATAGCCAGTCATCACGCAGTAAAATAATATAACTACAACAACTTGAAATAGCAAAGTGAAAGCGATCCCATGGAGCTAGGGAGAAAGAATTTCACAAGTATTTTTAGTTTCGTTAGGAACTGCCCAAGGAGAGACAGCTTAGCACTTCTCATCGGTTCCATATCTTGGCTGTTTGCCACAACTGTTTCTCAAATGTACTGTGCTCCTAAGAGCCGGCTAGATCACGTTCAGCAATAGGGTTAACAATAAGCAACTTTAATAAAGGATGCCTAATTATACTGTGTGCATAGCTGCAGAGAACTCTATGCAGCTGCTGCCTAGGCTTAATTACATGCTGTATCTCTTATTGAAGCTGTTATTGGCAACCGTAAATAGTAGGCAACCAAGCCTGAGAAGTGACAAATTGTCAAATGCACTAACGCTTCTTTTAACAGTCAATGGGCATATTTTGGAGCCAATATCAGAACTGCTTTCTAAGACAAAATCCTGGTAATTGGCAAAGAAAAATATATACTTACCAGTGCCCGTAGTAGTGCTAGATTTACTTTATTTATTTAAATTTAGTGCCTCGTGGCTTTATATGTCCTACCACAGTAGGTGTGCCCAATTCCATTCAAGTTGCTTATAAATGGAAAGTTATTTTATTTATTAATTAGCATGATAATCACCCATAAATATACAGTAGTTCCAGCTGCACATAGCTCTTATCACCATCAGATTATCTGAATCTCAACAGTTTGTTTTCTAAGCATTAGGACTAAGGCTTTGTACCCTATCATTAGGGATGATAGGAGTCAACCCTTTTCAGCGGGATTCTGATTCAGCTAAATCCTTGTATCTGGTCGAATCAAATGCTTTAAATCATGTGACTTTTCCTCACAAAACAAGGAAATAAGAATTTTTTTAGGGCTGCTTTATTTTTCCCTCTCACTCACTGATTTGCAAATTATCGGTTGGATTCAGTTCTGTATTCGCCGAAACTTTCATGAAGGATTTGGGGGTTTGGCCGAATCCAAAATAGTGGATATGGTGCATACCTACCTATTGGCGCACATTATGTCATTCTGTAGAATGACCAAACACTCTACCAACTATATGGCCACACCAGAGGGTATTGTCTCTGGTTTGTTTTCATTTCCCCAAAATGATTGCAATGCTTTATTATCATGTCCAGCGTGTGGCCCTCAAAACTGCTCAGGAGGTTAAAAAAACATTTGAAATGATATTATTTTAAGGCTGCAGAGACAAATTTGGGGGGTAGAGAAAAAAAATCATCATTTGGGGGCAGTTATTGGTATGCATTGATGGTTTGCTGGATGACCAGTGTAGTATAATTCTAACTAACTGGTAAAACCAGAAGTGAAGAACATTCCAGTAAGTGCCCAGCACACCCAGGCAAACTTGACTTAAATGACCCCTTATAATATGGATTGATATTCTTTTCATGCTTTGACTCCAGCACCAAAATATAAAGGGAATGAACAGTAATGGTTTCTTTGCTTTCCAAATGGGTTTGTAATAGAGCAAAGGAAAGAATAAACTGCTTCTCATAAAGTTGTCCTTTTAACATTGCTAAAATCTAATTTATTGAGCAACAGTGGGGGAATCACAACAGATACAGTACCATCAGGGGTGCCCGCATGCCTCTTGGGAACAAACTGAACCCACGCCAGGAAACTTCACATTAGTCCACTACTATTTAAATTTAGGTTCTAGAAGATATATATCTTCTATAGCCCACCCTACTTTGTGTTGCTGCAGCACCCATAACTGAGTTTTAACCCTTTCTCTTGGACCTCATTTAGTGGTTCCCCTTCCACATTTAACTACTGTATGTTGCGTCGGTACCTTGGTGAGTGTCTTTTCCAATGATACAGCCAACGACCTTTCAAAGTTTCAATCGGAGAAGGAAGTTTATTCAAGCACAGAATACAAAAGCATTGAGTAGCTTTGGAGAATTCTCTACCCAAACTGACTGTTATGCATATCTTTATAATATCACATCAGCATAGAAAGCATTAGCCATACATTCAGCATAAAGGTGTGATTACATTTTTTTCAAAACCTTTTTTTTTCAAAGCCCGAGGCTGTACCATAACATAACATAACGTTGATTATAGAAGCAACTTCCATCTTATCTAAAAGCTAGCCTTGAGATTTGTTATGTTGCTGTGCAGTCATTTTTCTTTCTGCATACATACGCAAAATATCCAAGCTGCAAGGAAAAGGAAAAAAAAAAAATAACTTGACCTGGCTTATATGCTTTAGAAATAGAAAATGGCATTGAAATGAGCCAGAGTTCAGCAGTTATGTAGGCCTCAGAGACCTCAAGCTCATTTAGGATTGTTTTCTGGAACTTATTTCCCTAAAGCTCACAAACTGAGATGAAACCAAAGCTATAACTTAATTCTAACCCAGCCTTTTATGCTACAGGTGGTCATATGATTTGCCAGTCTTACAAACCTGGTGGAGCAGTCCTAAAACAGTCCATCAAAGAGTCCTTCCCAGTTTTAGTGCTCTTAAGAGCAAAGTAAGAAGGTTTCATGACAGAGGAGGGTAACTCGCTTTCTAAGTATTCCCTATATCCTTGCCTATTTGGCATTTCACTGCATATCTTTGCAGCCCTATGATGCTACTGCAGGAAACTTTGCACTGATTTCCATTCTATGGCACTACCGGATTTTGAGGCTCTGCTATAATGGAAAGCAGGTACACTTAAAAATGGTATGCCTCTACCCAGGGTCAGGACATATTGGGCTGTAAAACCATTCCCTGGAAATGTATGTGATTCACAATCACACACAGAGAAAAAATGTGTAGGTTTGTTTGCAAAACAATGTACCTTTAAATAACTGTGGTACATACAGTACAGCCTGCCAGCCAGGAGCAACTTTTATATAACATGGTTTTATCTCTGAGCTGCTTAGGAATCCCCACTTATGTCCTGAGAAAGACTCTCTTTGGTTTTCCCTGCCCTCAGAAGAGCATGCTTTGCCCTTCAGAGCCCTGACATGGACCCCCTATCCTTCCGCACCCTAAATAGAGAGCTCTTTACTGCCACTGGGGCTCCCTACTGACTTTATATAAAACCTAGAGATCTTTCTGGAGTTGTCACCTTTGAATTTCAAGTTTTTTTTATGGCCAAAACTGTCAAATTAGACAAGGGAATTTTTTAAATTTGACTGGAGGTTTTTTTTAATTCTAATTCTGTTTTCGAGATTTATCATACTCTGACCCTTGAATTCGACTTATCGCCACCTAAAACTTGATGAATTGCTGTTTTAGTCAATGGGAGGCGTCCTGGGGTCAATATGGAGTTGTTTGCAGCCTGACTTGAGAGTTTTTAAAACTCGACCCTAGTTTTCGTGTCGATCCTATTCACCCAAGCTTAGAAAATTTAATTTTTAAAATAAATTTTTATTGGTTGAATTTCGAGTTTAAGGGAGTTCATGAGAGTTTTAAAAGACTCCCATCTTTCAAATCTTTTTTTTTTAATTTTCTAACGTGTACTAGACAAGTCAAAACAACTTGGTTGCTATTGGTAACTGCACTGGTGCAAGTTAGCGCCTTTGTTAGAAAATTACCCCCTTTTATTTTGTTTTTAAAAGGAATGGATAATATTATATTCCTCCCTATATCTCCACAAAGCTCTGCACACAGAATTTTGCATGATCACCCCTAATTACAAGTGATTGGCTATTACATATTTAAGGCATGAGCTAATCTTAACCTTCTTGTTAAAGATCTGTTTGTTCCTTTTTAGACATTGTCAGTTCAGAGAAGGCAGGTGTCATGTGTATCCCTAGAGAGAGATCAGGTTGTTGGCTGACAGCTCTATTAGAAAGCTAAAACTCTGGGATATTTGACCATATCTATTCCCTTTATAAATAAAAGGAACTCATTATTACCTAAAGGTAGGTGAAATTTTACCAGCAACCTTAAAAGACATTGAAGAGTGTTTATTTTCCTTGAACTCCATAGGCCCATTCTGTCAATTGTGAGGGGATTACAGTGTGAATGTAATTGATTAAAATACAACATAGCAACTACAAAAAACACTTGTAATTAAAATTTTTAGTTAAGGGTTTATCCACCTTTAAATATGCTTTTGTTTCTCATAGCAGAACTGTAGGATAACGTGCAATCAGTCTTTATTTGTTTGTGGTTTATGACCTGTTTACATCTATCGTTCTGCAGATTTTGGCCTTGGCATTTTAGTGTTATATGTTATTAGGGGTTAATTTTCCTAGTAACCAGGGAGCATTTGTTAAATCAGAATGTAAGATGAAGTATACTGCAGAAACAGGGATCAGTAACACTGACAACCAGACAGCATATTTAACTGCAGCCTGGATAGAGACAGAATTGGAAGGAAAACGTACAAGACAAATTAATAATTGACAGTAAACTGGCAGCTGGCCTGGGTTGTTCTTGTTGCCTTACCCTATTTCAACAAAAACACACTTTAATGGGAAAATGGAAAACACAGAAATGTTGTTGGTTTAGGCAAATAATTGACTTCTTGCTACAGAATGTTTTGAGGAGGTGATGCCTCTGAGGCAGCCGACCTGCTTGGTGAAACATATAAGGTGAAAGTGGGGTCACGGTGAGCTGGGGGGAAAAACCACCAGGGAGAGAGATGCTGGCAAATTTATTCCTTCGTAATCCAAAGACTGGTGCCTGCTAAAGATTTACCTATATGTGACTTGAACATAGAAAGAAATGTGAGTTGAATATTTTAACGTTTTTAAGTTTTTTAATAAATCAGTATTATATTATCGTGAAATTTGTATCTTTAGGGTAAAGCCAGATGAGAAGTCGCCTAGCGACTAATCTCCCCGAACCGATTCCCCCTGCCTTCCAACTGATTAATGAATAATCGTCTGCCCCTATTCACACGCGGCGCTGCGCTAGACCCAAATTGCCTAAGGAGGCAACTTCGAGCGACTTCGGAAAATGCAGCGCTGCGTGTGAATAGGCGCAGACGGATATCAATTAATCTGCCTGGAAGGCAGGGGGTAAGCGAGGAGATTTGTCGCCCCAAAGAAGAGGTGATTAGTTGCCAGGCGACAAATCTCCCCGAATCTTCCCATCTGGCCTTACCCTTACCTTGGAGCCTGACAGTGGCTGGTGAAGGAGAGGAGAGGGAATCATTGTTACATGTGCTAAGACTACTGACATCTTGTAAGTAGGCATTTCTTCCAAATGCTAAAAGGACACCAAGTTGATGTTCTGGGACACAAAGAAAAATTCTCAATTTAAAGTGAATCATAGTTCTGAAACACAGGGTGTTCCAAGAGCAACTAAAAATCCTGCACCATATTTTGTTTCTGTATTTCTCTTTTTTTGCTTTCCCCATTTGCTACATGTGCTGTTCCCAGAAAAATACTAGTATTTTTTCTGTTATGACATTTTGTATGCAGTTGAGAGACTGAAGAGGAATGGCAGGGGAGAGACATTCTAAAGTACTAAATAATCCTAAAGTATATATATATATTTGTAGAATATTGTGAGGACCGATAATCCAAATTTAGGAGTAATTCAGAAATATGTACATTTTACAACAGTCGTAAATCTATGCAATCAGAATCTGAAATGTGCCTTCTTACAGACCAATCAGAATTAACTGCTGATAGATTAATGCGTCAGCAGAGAATTCGGCATAAAAAGGGTGCCAGAAGTTCTATAGGGATCATGCAGGCTCATAGTTGTCGTTGAAGATATCCAATCCAATGTAGATTTTAAATCCAGCAATGCTCTTTTGCAAAATGAATTCCCATTTCGGTAACATTGCTACTAATAAGAACTGGTTGTAACTGGGAATATAGCACAGAGGGGTTAATCCTGGAATAATTTCACCTCCCCTGCTTCCATGTTCATTCACCTTGTGTTATTCAATGGAAAAATCATATCCGGACACACATCAGAAAACTGATACACTTTGTTCTCTCTGGAGTGTGCACACCCTAGGGCTGTTTTTATCAATGAACACCTGCAGGCACCATTATTATGAATTCCCATGTGACCCTGCCAGAGGACAGCTGCCACACAGGATCATATTTTAACCTTTTCAGTTGAATACTGTCCATAATTTACTAACTATATAGTACAGGTATGAAAACCTTTATACAGAAACCCATTATATAGAAAGCTCTGAATTACAGGAGGGCCTTCTCCCATAGACTATATTTTAATCAAATAATTCAAATGTTAAAGGATTTCCTTTTTCTCTGTTATAATAAAACAGTACCTTGTACTTGATCCAAACTAAGGTATAAAATCAATCCTTATTAGGGGCAAAATAAGATTTAATTAATAAATGCTTAAATGATTTAAGGCATGTACTAGATGTTGATATATGGAACATAAAAGGATTAATTATTACAGGTCAAGTTTGTGAGGTTTGTCAGTTTTTTCTACTTCGCATGAACTCTACCCTCGAAATATTTAAGGGTTTTTTTATCCTGAAAAATTCATGTTTTTACAGAAACTACCCTTGAAACCTTTTTTTTTTGGGGGGAAAAACAAAACTCAACCTTTAACAAATAACCCACAAGGGGGTAATGCATGATTAATGTTATAACCAGAGTAAACCAGTCTAACAATGTTTGGCTTGTAAAAGCAAACACAGCTAAGGTAGCCCACGGAGAGATCCTCTAGTTTGCCGATGTTTCCCCAATATGTTCCCCTTGAGGGGGACGTTATCGGGCTGATCCGGTTGGCCCTAGGGCCCAACATTTGGATCACGATGGGTAAGCAAAGGTTGTGTCGTGGGCCTGCATCAACGAACAGATGCAGTCTGTGATCCAGCAGGATTTTTAGTCCCATATCGATCAGGGAAGCCCATCAGGGTGCCAAACGCTGGCGACTGTGAGCATTTCAAAATGATACTACGATAACAATTGCTTCTGCCTAGCGAAACTTTTCAGTCCTCTTACAATTAGGTTAATTTGAATAGGGCTGGTACATTAAAGTCGTATGGACGTCTTTATTTGAGATCTTGGTACAAATTCGTGAAGTGGCCACTTTTTATTACGGATGTCCAAGGAACCTGAATAAAGACAAAAGAGATGCTATAATGCCCTACACATGAGCCCACCCTAAAATGAATGTTGCGTGCCCCACAGCTACAAAGGAAATCAGGTTCAGATGGAGCTTTGGTGTATGGTTAGAATATCTCACAGGACACTTGGATATTTAGCATGGTGATCAGAGATTGGCAAATTACTGTGCCAGTATTGAGAAAGGCATCCTTTTCTTGAAGGAGAACTAAATCTTAAAAATTTATATGTTTAAAAATGCCATATTTTATATACTGAACTTATTGCACCAGCTGAAAACTTCAGCTTGTCAATAATAGCAGTGATGATCCAGAACCTCAAACTTGTCACAGGGGTCACCATCTTGGAAAGTGTCTATGACACTCATGCTCAGTGGGCTCTGAGCAGCTGTTGAGAAGCTAAGCTCAGAGGTCGGTGCAAATTATCAAGCAGAAAATGAGGTTGGCCTGTAATATAAGCTGATGCTACAGGGCTGATTATTAAATTCTGGTGTTAGTTGTAATGATGGGCGAATTCATTCGCCAGGCGCAAATTCGAGGCGAATTCCCGCGATTCGCTGCCGGCGAATAAATTTGCAAAACACCAGCGAAAAGTCGCTGGTGTTGAAAAAAACCCGAAATGCTCGCCGTTTCACTAATTTTTCAGCAATGCGAAACGGGATAGATTCGCCCATCGCTAGTTAGTTGTACTGGCTTCTGAGCTGTGATGTAGCAATTACCTGTATTAATAACTAATCATCATTAAATTGTGACATCTTTTGGGGGGTGGGGGGCACAGATATGTACTGCTAAAGGGCTGTGGTTGCCTTGGGCTTCCCCTCTAAAACAAGTGGCCTGTTAGCTTGACATCTGTGGAAGGGAGGAATAATAACAAAAAAGATACTGAAATATAGTTCAAATCACAATGCTACCAGTTCTATGCCAGCATGCATATAAAATATAATTTTGTTTTTCCTTTGCCTCAATTTTAGACGTGGTTTGTAGGCCAACATCAATGCAGTGTGTTTTTGCCATATTTTACTTTTAATGGAGGGAATGTGGACCTTAATAGCAAAGAAAATCATAACTACATGAACAAAATATATTGGCACATCTTATGGTAATTCACGTGGAGGTACAAAAGCAAGAACACTAAAATTCATTATGATGTCTCTGCCATACTAAAACGCCTTTGTGCAGCCAATCTCCTGCAGTCACGTAAGTGTTTAAAGTCAATCACGTTGTGACATGCTCAGAAGGGCATCTCATAAAACTGACAAATATAAACATGACAAACAAGATAAGGAAATGGCTATTATGTGCACTGAGGTTACTTGCAACACATTTCCCAAAAGGCCTACTGTCATTAAATATGTTAATTTGACAAGATAGCTTTATGTGCTCCTGGGAAAAAAGCTTCTTGTTGTGATCGCTAACATGAACTTCACAAAGCTAATTGGTGAAGCAGATTGCAACATGATGTAACTTTGTATAAATCATGCAACAGGAAATATGTTTGAGGAAAATCAATTGTCTGTTCTCAGAACTAGGACTGAAAATGTTCTTTCTGGAGTAAGAAAAACAGGTAATCACACAAACCATCACACTTCTACACCCCCCAATGTGTTAAGTGATAATTGTATTATATGAAGAATCATTTTTTAAAACAGCCTTTTTCTGGTTAATAATAAAACAGTACTTTGTACTTGATCCCAGCTAAAATATAATTAATACTTATTGGAGGCAAAACAAGCCTATTGGGTTTATAAAATGTTTTAATGGTTGTTTAGTAAACTTAAACTGTGGTGAGCCAAATTACATTCAAAATACATCCAAAATAAATTCCTTATCTGGAAACCCCCAGTTAGCTAGTATTCTAGATAACAGGTTCCATACCTGTATATTTGGTGTATTTGAATGCATAGCATAGAAATGAGAGAATCATTTATAAAAGTGGGTGCACATTGTGGCTGCACTCCCTTCAACCATTTGGGGGTGTTGTATTGAAACTTTCAACAGCATTAGCATTTGCCCATTGAACAGCAAGCATTTGGTTGTTGTGGGCTACTATACATTGTGCTTGACTCTGGTACAATCATTCAAGAAGTAATTGCTCCCAGGCAGCTGCTGAGTGCAACATTGTTGGGCGATGGGTATGGAGTTGAGCCAGTTTCAAAAGCTTCTGGTAAAATCTATGCATAAATATGTCCTTTAATGACCATCTCAAAGGGATAATTTACAATCCACAAGTGCAGTGTGCAGCGTCCACTTTTTTTTAATCAACAATGTATCTTAATTCCAATTAAAGAAACTGTTCAGTGTAAAAATGGATAGGTTTTGCACAATGTTTTTAATATAGTTGTTACAGTTGGCATCCTAAATCCAGAACCAATGCAAAGCACCCTGTTCATGGCTCTTGTTTCAACCTATAACAGTCGCCTTTCACCGTGAAAGCTGCCAGCCTATAACAGCCGCCTTTTAGCTCGGTAGGACCCCTCGGCTAATCGGATGCCGCCAGGTGACGTCTTATTAAGAGAGGTGCCAAGCTAAGGGTTCTGGACGAGCAAAGGGGCATGAATGTAAGGCAAAGTCTTTTGGGCAGAAGGTCACAGTACAAAGTGTAGACAGAAAGCATAGTCAAATCAGGCCGGGTCAGTGCAGACAGAGTACAAGACAGGCAAGGGTCAAACCAGGAGATCAATCAGAAGGGAAATGGATACAGAAGAGTTGGTTACCAGGCAGGATCAGGATTTCAGAAGTCAGGATTGTCAAAACAGGCAAGAGTCACAACAGGTATTAGAAAACAGGCAGATTCATAGAACAGAGGCACCAGGAACTCTCACAAGAAGAACCTATAACGGGCAATGAACTGCAGACGTAGCTCCCTTTAAATAGGGTTTTAATTTTGCTCCATTGCACGTTGACAGAGGAGAACTACGAGGCTGGTGTCCCCGCCGTAGGTACGGCAGACGTCCCCACCGACCCCCTAGTCCACCAGGGTGAGTGATTGTTACATTACCCCCCCTCAGACCCCCAGTAATTTGAGATGAACAGAAGAAGGATTGATTATTTCAGTAATGAGAAATGGACCAATAAACCTGGGTCCCGATTTGAGTGAAGGAACCTTACGTTTTATGTTTTTTGTGGATAACCATACAGAGTCTCCTACTGTCACGGTCGGCACCCAATACCAGAACAAGTGCCAAGCACCCTGGTCTCGGCTCGTGCTTCACCAGTAATGTGACCGCCTTTGGCTTCGGGAGGAGCCCTCAGCTTACTCAGATGCCACCTGGACTTATACGAGAGGTGCAGAGCAGGAGTTCTGGCTAGCAATGGGGCATGACTGTAGATAGTGTTTTTTAAGGCCGATGGTCACGGTACAGATAGGAATAGGCAGATTCGTGGTCAAACTGGCAGGGTCGTCGCAGGCGGATAACTAGGAGTCGTCAGGTAGGCAAGGGGTCAAAACCGGGTAATCAATCAGATAAGGAGAAGGCAGAATCAGAGTCAATAACAGGCAGGGGTCAAACCAGAATGACAATCAGGAGGGTTAAGCAATTTCAAGGTCAGATTCAGGCAAGGGTCAGGTTCCAGAGATCAGAGTAGTCAAAAACAGCCAGGCAGGGTCAAACACAGGTATCAGACAGATCAGAAGCTTTACAGCACAAGTACAAGGCACCAGAACAAAACCTATCACGGGCAACATAAAATTCCAAAATGCCCCTTTAAATATTTGAATTTTGGCGCCATTGCGCGCTGACGTCATGACGTCAGCGCGCATGCGCCTTTAAGAACGCGGAAGTGCGGCCGCGCGCGCACTATGGAGGCTGGCAGCAGGGGGAAAGGAGCGGCGTGGCGGGCGTCCCCGCCGATGGCGCGGCGGGCGTCCCCGCCGCACCACTAGACCGCCAGGGTGAGTGATTCTCACACCTACTATTTGGGTGCTTCCCTATGAGCTGGCTTTGAGCAGCTGTAGCTGCAGAAAGGGAATCGTGCACCCCTGACAAGGTCTTGGCAAATTGTTTGATAAAAGAATTAACAGATCTTACAGAGGATAATGAACCAGAACTTAGAAACTAACTGTACATCTCTATCAGAAACAATATTGACTGGAAAACCATGTCGTTTGAAAATATTAGAAATAAATAACAGCCAAAGTCTTAGCAGATGGGAGGTGTGGGAGGGAAATTAAATCACTCATTTTGCTGAACCTATCTACCACCACCCAAATCACAGTTTTCCCTTGGGATGGAGGGAGGTCAACCACAAAATCCATAGACAGATGGAACCAGGGTCTGTCAGGAATAGGCAATGGCTTTAGCAATCCCTGTGACAGGTTTCTAGAAGATTTTGACCTTTGACATACAGGGGACAAATTCACAAAATTGTTGACATCTTGTTTAAATGAAGGCCATCATGAGACAATAAAGACAAAGTTTTAGAAATACCAGGACATCCCACCATTTTAGAATTATGAGCCTCCCCCAGAACCTGTTCCCTTAAGTCCTCAAGTACAATTAACCTCCCAGGAGGAGTATATACAGGGGCAGACAATTGTACTGAAGACAGTAGTGTAGCAAGATCTGATCCCATAACTGCCACAATCAAATCACCAGGAATGATGGGAACACACTCACTAGATTCAGACAGATTAGACTTAAAACTCCTAAAGACTGCATCTGCCTTAGTGTTTTTGGAACCTGGCCTGTATGTGACAGAAAATAAACAAGGTAAAAAATAAAGCCTAGCTAGCCTGCCTAGGATTCAACCGTTTGGCAGACTCGATTTATAACAGGTTTTTGTGATCAGTAAAGACTGTTCTGGTATGTTTAGCCCCCTCCAACAAGAGTAGTATCAGGGTGACGGAGAATGGGAGCAGACACAAATTCCTTCTTAAGGAATTCAAAGGCTTGTATAGCCTTGGCAGGTCACATACTTGGATCCCATTTCTAGACCCTTACCAAAACCCCTAAATTGAACAGAAGAAACCTCAAAGGTGCATTTCTCAAGTTTCGCAAATAAGTAATTTTTTCTTAACCTGATCAAAAGCTCCTGGACATGTTTCCGATGATCACCCAAGTTAGAGGAAAAAATTATAATATTGTCAAGATATACCACTATGAATAACCCCAGCAGGTCCCGGAAGATGTCAGTGACAAATTCCTGGAACACTGCGGGGGTATTGCGAATGGCATAACTAAATATTCATAGTGGCCATCCCTGCTATTAAAGGCCGTTTTCCACTCATCCCCTTCCCTGATACGAGTGAGGTTATATGCACCCCTACAGAACTTGACCAACAAACTAGAAAGAGGACCAGGTAAATGCAGAGTTTCCCAGGGTATGCTGTTGGACTGCTATTCCTTCTGCCTGCCACCTTTAGCTGCCATTTAAAATCCAGTTTGCCAAAGTATTGCTTTCCTGTGTGTAATATAACATAGTATAATAAAATAATAAAAGCCATTGTCCATTATGAAAATATGTCTTTATTTTTGGTAAATTTTTCACATATATTTTAACAACTTATAGATGCTCTTAAAACTATAAGAAATCAAAATCCCAATATAACAGAAACACTAACAAACCCTATGATTCAAATTATGGGCACATCTATAGCTTTCTGATCTTTGTTTACAGACAAGCAAAAACAGGAAAACCCCATTGCGCTGGCAGCCATGAAATTTTACTTGCATACTATAAAGTTTCACCATTCCTCAAGGACCCATTTGATATCCAAAATTCTCTATTACCAATTCATAATTGGCTTCGGTCGGTGATAATTTCCTAGAGAAAAATGCACATGGATGCACCTTGTTGGTTATTGGATGCCCCAACTTCAGCGGCATCAGCCTCTACAATAAAAGGAAGAGTAGTATCAGGGTGACGGAGAATGGAGCAGACACAAATTCCTTCTTAAGGAATTCAAAGGCTTGAATAGCCTCGGCAGGTCATCTACTTGGATCCGCACCCTTTTTGGTCAGATCTGTAATTGGAAACATCACCAAAGATAAGTTTTCACGAATTGACGATAATAATTAGCAAAACTTAAGAACTTTTGGATAGCACGTGAAGAAAGAGGCAGAACCCAGTCCAATATGGCCTTAACCTTCCTGGGATTCATTTCTAGACCCTTACCGGAGATATTGAACCCCAAAATTGAACAGAAGAAACCTCAAAGGTGCATTTCTCAAGTTTCACAAATAAGTTATTTTTTCTTAAGCTGAGCAAAACCTCCCGGACATGTTTCCAATGATCACCCAACTTAGAGGAAAAGATAAGAATATTATCAAGATCTACCACTATAAATAACCCCAACAGGTCCTGGAAGATGTCATTGACAAATTCCTGGAACACTGCGGGGGTATTGCGAATGGCATAACTAAATATTCGTAGTGGCCATCCCTGCTATTAAAGGCCATTTTCCACTCATCCCCTTCCCTGATACGAATGAGGTTACATGCACCCCTAAGGTCAAGTGTAGAATAGATGGTAGCATTCTTGACCTGATCGAATAACTCAGAAATCAGTGGAAGGATATAGCAGTTCTTGATGGTAATTTTATTAAGGCCCCTATAGTCAATACATGGGTGAAGACCTCCGTCCTTCTTGCCCACGAAAAAGAACCCAGCACCAGCATGGGAACTAGAGGGCCTAAAGAAAACTCTTTCAAGATTTTCTGTGATGTACTCTTTCATTGCTTGGGCTTCGGGCAATGAAAGAGGATAAGTTCTCCCTCTAGGAGGAGTAGACCCAGGAATGAGGTCAATTGGGCAGTCATAGAGCATATGTGGGGGAAATGTTTCCACAGCTTTTTTAGAGAACACATCAGAGAAATCAGCATAAGACACGGGTAAACTCTCTAGGGATGTGACTGCTACCAATTGAGGAACACTTATGCAAGAGAAATCCAGAACCAATGCTATGCACCCTGTTCACAGCTCTTGCTTCAGCCTATAACAGCCACCTTTCACCTCAGGAGGAGCCCTCGGATAATTGGATGCCGCCAGGTTTTATAAAGAGAGGTGCCAAGCTAAGGCTTCTGGATGAGCAAAGGGGCACGAACGTAAGGCAAAGTTTTTTGGGCAGAAGGTCAATGCACTCTAGGTTGCCAAGTAAGAGGAAGCTTTATACTAGTGCTGTTAATGCATATCTTGGTCATTTAACTGCAGGACACAAGGGGAATGAAGGGGTACTATAATTTTTGGCTACTTTAAGTAATTGAAGTTTTCTTACTGTGCCCATTGTGGCTCTGAGTTGGTCTGGTGCCCAATAAGCCAAGTCTACAAAACAAGGCATTCCAAAAATAGCATGACTTGTACATTACTACAAAAGGCTATAGCATACTGCCAAATCATAGGGCTTGCTAGTCAGGTTCTTTGGTCTGTTTTGTATGTTCTTTTTGTTCAGTTATATTTCTGTTTGTTGTCTGCCCTGCCCTGTGCCTCATTATTAATTTATTTTGCTCATGCCCAGCTTAACCAATAACCCATACAACTCACTAGCATTGCACTTTTAATAGCCCTAGAACAATTTTACAGATATCCTAGCTCCACATATCCAGTATGTCAGATTTGTTGCATCTACCCTCAAAGTGGGTAGCCTCTATGTCTTTACTGTGTCTTCTATTACTGGTGAAGCAGGGAAATGGGATTTCTATGTTGCACAGACTGCAATCAATTATTAATCAGGCTACAATCTTTTGTTTGTCAGGCTCACCCCAGAGTTGACCCTTCAACACTACGATACTCGCTTGCAGTGCCGGCTCCAACAGATGAACGTAGTAACATGTTCCTGTACTGTGTGACTTAATAAAGCCGAATTGATATTACCATCTACGTTCATCTGTTGGAGCCAGCGAGTATTGTAGTGTTGCAAGGGTTGTAGTACACGGGAGGAGAACCCGAAAGCCTCGTGATAGCTGCGGCCAACAAGGAAACGCTACTAGGGTGAGCTCCGCCATAACGGTGTCCTCGTTATTGTAGTCACCCCAGAGTTGACACTGCATTGCACAGTATGTTGTTTGCATAGTATGTTGTCTGTTCTGTATGAAATGACACTTTCTCTGTTGAACAGGATGACCACTTGTTGATCAGGCTATGATCAATCGTTGGTCAGGCTCAGTTTAGATCTGACACTTCTCCTTGCATAGTATGCTTTCTGTTCTGTAGTGTCAGCTAAGTGGAACCTTGGGGCAAATTCACTAAGCAGTGAAAATGCGCTAGTGTTGCCTTCGCTAACGTTAGCCGCACTTCGCCAGCGAATGTTCGCCAGCTCTACGCAGATTCACTAAAGTGCAAAGTTACGCTCAGGTCAGCGAACGTTAGGGTAGTTGCACTAGTGTTACTTCGCCAGGCAAATCGCATTTACACTAGCAATGCCTAATTTGCATATGTGTGAATTTAAAAGTGTAATAGAAGCATATGTTCCAGCCACTACATTACACTACACAAGCCCAGGAAACCTTTAATAAATTATATAAAGTTGTCCTATTGCCGTACATGTGCCCACTGTATAGCTGAGTTGCAATATGTTAGGAAATGTAGGGGGGAAGGAGGGTAACCCCCCCAAAAAAATTTGCTCTTTTTCGGACTATCACCCTACAAAAGGTAAAACACGCCAGCGGTTTTTTGGGACTTAGAAAAAATTTCCATTTTTTTGTATTGTATTGAACTTCACCAGGTCTGACCTGGCGAAGTAACATGTAGCGTAAGTGGTAACATTCAGTAAAATGGTCATCTTAGTGAATTTGCTTAATTTCGAAGTGCGAAGTTATGTACTATTTACTTCGCTAGCGAAAATTCGCCAGAGTCCGTGTTAGTGAATTTGCAAAGTTGTGAAACGTCACGCTGGCGAATTAGCACTAGCGTTAGACGCTTAGTGAATTTGCCCCCTTGTCTGTTACCAAGAATTCGACCTTTTGTTGTTCAGGCTTTTCTGACTGGCAGATATATCTAGGGTTGCCACCTTTTCTTGAAAAAAATACCGGCCTTCCTATATATTTATCTTTTTTTCTTATTAATAACATTGGGATCAACCACGGCCAGGCCGGTAAATTATCTATCAGGTGGCAACCCTAGATATATCCTTCTGTCTGTCAACTCTTCCAGTCTGTGCAAGGCAGCAATCCCACTCCCTGACAGAATGTAGAGAAAAAAGCACAAACTGCAGAGAGATATGTAAAACGCATTTCTCTTCTTTAAATGAACTGTGGGATCTTTGTTTTTTGCATGTAAAATGTTATATTTAGGAAATGTGCCTCATTCAAATGTGATATCAATCTTGTTCCGCAAGATCTGCGCTCCTACTGACTCACCTTGTGTCCAACTTTAAAAATGTTGGTAAAATACTGGTACAGTACGCTGGAATACATTGATAGGGCACAGAACTTAACCTCTAGGCCTGCCATCAGGGGGGGACAAGTGTCCCGGGCCCGGAGCTGAAGGGACCAGGCTCCCCTTACGAGCGCCGAGCCCCGCGCGGCTCCTTCCGATGTCTTCATTGCTGTACGCGGAAGTGCCGAAGAGACGCGACGTCCTGAAGCAACGGAAAGAGCCGAAATCACGAAGGAGCCGAGACTGAAGTCCTGAAGTGGCGAAAATACCCGAAGTCATTAAAACTGCTATAACTGAAGTCCTGAAGCCACGAGTTCAATTCTACTGACACCAATGTGTTTTTTATTGTTTTTTTAATCCCCTGGCCACCAATGTTTTATTTTAATACTCTATAGGCCCCTGCTACCAATGTTTTTATTTAAATATTTTTTGGGGCCCCAATTTTTTTTAACTTGTAAGGGGGGCCCTGTCACCAATTTTTTTTATAAAAAATATTTTTTAGGGCTCCAATTTTTTTTTTATAAAAAATATTTTTTGGGGCCCAATTTTTTTTTACCCTGACCATTAATAGCTTTTTATAACTTGTGTGTGCAGGGTTACTTTTTTAGCACTGATGTCTGTGTGGTCTTTTAACTGTGATGTGGAGTGGGCGGGGACTTGGGTGCCAGGGTGGACGGGGCCCAGGGGGCCCCGAAAATTTTGTTGTCCGGGGCCCCGTGATTTCTAATGGTGGCCCTGTTAACCTCCAACCTATAAAGAGGACCAGGTAAATGCAGAGTTTCCCAGGGTATGCTGTTGGACTGCTATTCCTTCTGCCTGCCACCTTTAGCTGCCATTTAAAATCCAGTTTTCCAAAGTATTGCTTTCCTGTCCGTAATATAACTTATGGTATAATAAAAGATTAAAAGCCATTGTCCATGATGACAATATGTCTTTATTTTTGGTAATTTGTTCACATATATTTTAACAACTTATAGATGGTCTTAAAACTAAAAGAAATCAAAATCCCAATATAACAGAAACACTGACAAACCCTATGATTCAATTTATGTGCACATTTATAGCTTTCTGATCTTTGTTTACAGGTAAACCCCATTGCACTGGCAGCCATAAAATTTGCATACTATGAACAGATACTAGAAAATGTCCTACCATTTTACTTCTATGGGACACAGAGTATTTAAAAAAAATCAGAAAACAATTCAGATGTCCTTGCCTCATTTTGCAACATTCACAGTGTTAAACATGGCGTACTTATATTGAAGTATATTGGAAGTATGCCTGTGGGTACAAGTTTGTGTAGAAAGCCACGTATAGAATAAATTAATAGAATTCATTGTTATCGGTAAATTGCTTAGCATGGTTTTCACAAGTTTACCAACCTTGGGGCTGGTTCACTAAAGAGCGGGGTGGCCGTAGCTAGCGAAGATTCGCCAGATATACAGTCTACAGGGACATCCCCAACTCACTAACAGGTGCAGACAACAATTCGCTAATGAAAGAGACCGTCGCTGGCGTTCGTTAACACTATATCACCAGGCAATTTTTCGCTCTGGAGAATGGTTGTTACTTTGCAAATTCACCAAAGCGCAGATTGTACTGAACGTTACTTCTGTCGCCAGAGTTTCTTCGCCACCTTAGACCAGGCAAACTACTGAAATTAAGCTAGATCTTCCTCAATCTGATGTCAGTGACATCATATCCTGTACGCCGGAACGTCATAAAAATTGTAAAAAATGCAGGCGAATATTCTTTCTTTTTTAAAGTGGAATTGCTTTCAAATGTCCGAACTATTAAAGATTTGTGTGCAGAATTTTGAGGTGCCTGCCATATATATTTTATGGTGGGCTTATGTCTATGGCATTAGTTGAGCTTTTATGTCTTTATTAAGCTCCCTTGGACACTTGTAATAAAAAGTGGCATTTCGACCAACATCTCTAAAACAGACGTGTATGCAACTTTAATGCATCTCCCCATTCAAACTGTCCTAATCGTAAGACTATTTCAAAGTTTTGCTAGGCACCTTCTTCTATAAAATGCTTGCACTGAAGAAGAAGCAACTTTGCATTTTAGTGAATTAACGTAGTAATTTGCGCCCTATGAACTGGCACAGAGTGTGGCGAAGCGGTCACTGGCAACAATTTGCCCTTTAATGAATTTGCCACTATGATGGGTTCTATGTATGTTTTTATGCTTGAGTGGCTTTGTTTCTATTTGACCGAGGTGCAAAATGTTCTCATAAATTACATATAGGCACACCAGCACTTTTCCATAGCAATATTTGTACTTTTTACTTTCAATAGGTGATTTATTAAAAATTCTTATGAAAAAAAGGTATTTTTATCACTACCCTGTTACTTCTCTAACTGGAATAGGAATAGTCTCTGTCTGCATGCAGAACAGGTATAGGACCGATTATCCGGATATCTTGGGGAATCTATTTTAACGTATAATGGATCCTTCTGTAATTTGAATCTCCATACCTTACGTCTACTGAAAAATCATTTAAACGTTAAATAAACTCAACAGGATTGTTTTGCTTCCAATATGGATTCGTGAAACTTAGTTAACATCTAGTAAAAGGTACTGCCTTATTGTTACAGAGAAAATGAATATTATTTTCAGAAAATTCACTTTCTGGGAGTTGTTTGTCCCCCAATATGGAGCTTTCTGGGTAACAGGTTTCCAGATAAGTGATTCCAAAACTGTATATACAGCTTGTAATGTATTTGAATTGAACTCTCACAGTAACTAGGCCATGTTACAGATTTTACCTTTATAACTGAATATACTATGTAATATATTTAACGGGTGACAATTAAGATATATGAGGCCATATACATTTAGAAATCAAGGATGACAAGATATTGATTAACCCAGTGCGTATCTTATTATAATCCTTTTGTCTTTTAATGTTTCTATTCTTTAATTTTATATGGAATTTACAGCAGATGGTGCAGTGTTTTCTACTCCATCTATAACGTGGGTGTATAGCAATGAAAAATTGATTTTAGAAATGTATTTCATGCGTTATACATGTGTAAAAATCATCTTTAACTGTGCCTTGGTTTCATTTCACAACATCCAGGTTAAATGTACAGAAAACACACTCAATCACGACTGACATACTTCACAGAACTGAAAATGTTGTGCAAGTTGTAAACACTTTTGTTTTCAAAACATATAAAATCCTATCGAGATATTAAAAGATTTCTGTACTCAGGTGTATAAAATTAGATTCTAATTAGCGAGTTATTTTCCCAATTTGTGGCTACCATGTTATAGAATTTCAAAATATTAATTTCCCACATGATTTTATACAATTGACCCGCTAAAAATCTTTAACAATACAGATGATGACCGTTTCTCATGTAAAGGAACTAAATGGAAAGAATTAATCATCAAGTACAACTGTAGAGATTGTTGTATTGTTAATCTCACTAGTGATTGAGGCAGATGTAGCAGGGGCACTCTTATCATTAGTGGCAGCCCTACCACCGACGATTTCTTCAGTGTTTCTTTCTGGTTTTAGAAGAATGATGTATCCTTTGGGGACAAATATGCAACCAAGTAACCCGAAACTTGATGCCAATATAGCAAAAATTTCAACAGCAACTTTGAATTTTCCTCTTGTGCTTAGGTAAGCAGGAACGAACGAGATCCAGACAATGAAGAAGACCAACATGCCAAAGGTAATAAATTTGGCTTCGTTGAAGTTATCTGGTAGTTTTCTGGCTATGAAGGCAGTTATAAAGGATAATATTGCTAAGAAAACATCAAACCCAAACATAGAACATAGAAATTCAATAGAACCTTCATTACACTCAAGAATGATCTTTACATTTTGGGATTCCATGTTCTTGTAAACCCAAGGAGGGAAAAGAATTAAATAAGCCGCACAGATGCCAGCTTCAATAGTCAAGCCAATAACTGCGACAATGATTTGGTATGCAGGTTTCATTGCATCACGGCCTCTTTCAGCAAGTTTTGACTTAGCCGACTTTTTTCTTAACATTAAAACAATTGTCTTTCCTAGTATACAGGAAAGACAGAGAGAAAAACCCAAACCTAGAGTAATTTGGCGAGCCATACAAGACCATTGCTCTGGTTTTCCAACGAAAAGAACTGAAGTCATAAAAGTGCAAACTAAAGAAAACTGAATGAGGAAGCTCAGGCTGCGACTATTTGCCTTGACTAATGCTGTTTCTCTGTACATAATATAAATAATAGTGAAAGCAATAACAAGTGAAGCACCAAAGACAGACAGGAATATCAATGTGATGCCCAGAGCTTCATCAGTTGCAAGAAATTCCACTTCCTTCAGGACACATTCATTCCTGTACGTATTGGACCAGAAATCTGATGGACATGAAATGCACTCCCTTGCATCTGGAAAAAAACAGAGATGTTGCATGTGAGCCAAGCTATTTTATGGTTAATAGTGTCAAGAGCACTCTATTTAAGAGTGTCTGCTTCATATTCAAGATGGTGGAAGCCAAGCCACTTGGCTATGCTGCACCATGTGAAGTAGCCACTTTGGCTTGTAAATTCTAAATAAATAAATGCTGAAGACCTGGGTTCAATGCCCAAATTCCAGGGTGTATCTAAATTACTATTTTGACTTGATCTCCTGGTTCCTGGATTTCCTGTGTTGATTCTGACTACACTGACCGCTGCCTGCCCTGACTTTTGGCTGAATTTTGAACTTGAGCTTCATTAACCCTTCATATACCATGTATTGGACTATTTTAGTCTGCTTGTACTGTTGCCTCATCCTTGGTACCGACGACCTTGGTAAAGCTATTGGGCCCTGACAAATAGATGGTGGATTAGGATTTAGGAGTAAATTATCTGTAGCTCTCTGCTCATTGTAAACTTAAAGGGATACTGTCATGGGAAAAAATGTTTTTTTCAAAATGCATGAGTTAATAGTGATGCTCCAGCAGAATTCCATATTGAAATCCATTTATAAAAAGAGCAAACAGATTTTTTAATATTTCATTTTGAAATCTGACATGGGGCTAGGCATATTGTAAATTTCCCAGCTGCCCCAAGTCTGATAAACTGATAATCACTCTTTACTGCAAGTTGGAGTGATCTCATCCCCTCCCCTGCCCCAGATAACAGCTCCCTAACACAAGATAACAGCTGCAGGGTAGATTTAAGAACAACACTCAATAGTAAAAACCCATGTCCCACTGTGTTCCATTCAGTTACATTAAGTAGGAGAATAGCAGTCTGCCAGAAAACAGTTCCCTCCTAAAGTGCTGGCACAAGTCCCATGGCCAGGGGCAACTGGGAAATTGACAAAATGTCTACCCCCATGTCAGATTTCAAAACTGAATATAAAAAAATCTGTTTGCTCTTTTGAGAAATGGATTTCAGTGCCGAAGTCTACTGGAGCAGCACTATTAACTGATGCGTTCTGAAAAAAACATGTTTTCCCATGACAGTATGCCTTTAAAATTTCCATTTCAGTATGGCTGTACCCACCTATAGAATCTACTATGTTACTATGTCAGTGAAGGCATTCAAAACATAATATACAGTATCTAGCAGTATTAAATCTAACTGGCTTGCTGATTAAACTTGAAAATTTAACACCACTCATTGACAAACTTGACAGTTGTTGATTATCAGTCATTGATATGCCCTTTTCCTTCCTTTGGTGTTGCCACTTCCAGTTACATTTTTTATGTGTGCGCAGCTAAAATTAGAAGAGAAAGAAACCCCCTACTCAATACCATAGGCGAGCAATATGGTGCATTAGAATAATTAATGACTTACCTGTTTCATTAGTTATTTCTCCATCTGCACACTGAATGCAGTCAAAGCAGCAGACTGGCTCCCCTTGTCTAATGCCTTTCCTTGTCCCGGGAATACAACTCTCACTACACACTGAGCGAGGAGGCTACAGAAGAATAATAGAATACATTTAATTTACAAATCAAGGATCTATTATAATGAAATGGTCTTTCACTCTTATTGGTTAGTTAGCTTGCAATGGACATGTCATCACAATGAACTGACATGCATACCTTTCACATAAAATTGTTTTTAGAAGTGATTTAATTTTTTTATAGTAATAAATACATTTACATGCAATGTGAAAGTGTGTCTCAACTACTGCAATGTAGTTACAAACATATCGATACAGATAAACTTATTATGCTTTGTGTTGAACGTTATCAACATAAGATATAAATTATGGCCCTTAGATGTGAGACTTGAATGAATCAGCATAATTAAAAATACATCTCAGTAAAATACTTCTCCCAGAAGAAGAACAATTATTAGGTCACTCAAGATACTCAAGCTTTTTCGGTGATTACCCCATTTAATAAAAAAAGTGGCATGGGACAAAGAATGCAATATTTCCAGTTGTAAAGCAAGCCATACACAAAATGTGCAATGACACAAAGAATCATTTAACAATATGATATTTCCATTGGTTTAATAAACGGGACCATCTCTCTGTATTAACCAGCTTTGCAGCTTGTTTATTTTAATTAGAAGTTGATTTGACTTGAATTGACTTGATTAGCACATAGAAGCACAAGAAAACACAAAAAAGTATAATAATAACAACAAAAAGTTACCATAAAGTTTGGTGTATTCCATAGTATGGAACTGTTGGCAATCTTAAAATCAAAACTCCCGGCGCCCAGATCTTTGTAATTTCCAATCTTTACAAAGGACATGGTTTGATTGTCTATCAACTGCCAGTTTAAGATATCATAGTTACCCTTAATATCTCCTGAATCATCAAATGACATGCTTTCATTAGTGAACAATTTGAATTCAGCCTTCTTCAAGTAATACATCAGCTGTAGAACACATCAATACACATACTGGTGAGCATCATGTTAAATAATATATTGTATACATTTTCTTTACTCAACAAATATAGTAGATTTGTTTGGCAACTGTGTCTGTGTAAAAAGGAGTAGTGGAGAGACCATGTTTGCTTTACTCACTTTATAGCATATAGTGCAGAACATGTGCATTTTTGCAGTGACCAATATTATGGCTAGACAACCATGCACTATTGCTTTATTGACCATGGAGAACATGTTAGTATTTCTAGAATTCAGGTTACTAAAATGTAATATTGTCACTCTGCAGCACTAATATCAGAATAGGAGAAAATATCCATATTATAAATACTGTATGTGCCATATATTATCAGGCCCAAATTTGTGGAGAGGCCACCTAGGCCCGGGCCTAGGGCGGCAGGATATTAGGGGGCGACATGCTGCCCAACCACACCCACATTGGTTCAGAAATTTAAATTTCCTTTGTGCTAATTCCCATTGCTCTGTCCTGATGATGAAAATTTGAGCAAATAAAAGGGAGGGGACAAGGGCAACAAACAACAGAGGGCCTAGGGCCGCCTACTAGGTAAATCTGGCCTTGTATATTATTTTGAATATTCAGTATGAGTGGTCTCATGAAGTTTGCCTTGCCTTTTGCCATATTAGTGTAGTGGATATAATTCATGGCAATGTGCCCTCGACTTCTTCCTGGGGCTTGTAAATGTAATGCCCCCATTACGCACAATGTGTAGGGGGGTTAACCATCTGCCCTAGAATATATGATTTGTTAGTCCAATAATAACACAGCCATCTGTGCCCTATGGATTTATAGTCATGAGGAAAGCTGTCTAGCTGTCGAGTCAAGTTGCCAGATGCTGGTCAAATGACAGATATTAAATTTATAACCCATCATGCACTAATAGTAATGCTTTTTAATAAATCCTAATCCATAGCTCAAACTCCCTATGCTTGATATTGATAATGTAGGCAATGGATTCTCCATATTTAGTGATGTAAATATTTATTTATTGGTAAGATTTAAATGAACGGTTTTGTTCTAAGAATGTTTATTGACACATACTTTATTTTGTATGGCCAATAAATCCTGTTTTTTTTAAATTATAGATATTGGAGTCATCATACTTTCACATGTCAGATTTGTCAATGAAGTCTCAACCATGAGATACAATTAGACAGGGGCTTCTAGTGGCCAAGTGGTCAGTGGAAGTCTTACTTTTAGCACAGTTTAATACATATAAATGTAGCACCTATCTACAGAATTACCCATGTTTTATGCAACTAGAAAAGCTAAAAAAATTGTCAGAACTAAGGGTTTATCAATTTAAAACATTAGTAGTCAAATTAGTGGGTTCTGCTTTTTCTTCTAAAGCTTCTCATGTATAAATTTGTATAACATCAACATAAAGTAATAGCTAAAAGATATGGACGCTATTATATCTTAATTATACATAAGGTAATGGGGTTCTAATATCTCTTTTCCTATACAGGTGGCCCAAGGTGGCCAAAATTTTATGTGAAAAGCTTTAGTTATCTTTTAACTGGGACATATCCCCATAAAAATATATTAACATACATGCATTCATGTTAATACACAAACACATACATATTCATTATTTAAGGAGAACTAAATGCTAACTAAAGAAGTAGCTAGAAATGTTGTACATGTTGTATGTTTTAGGCTTCTATACCAGCCCAAGGCAACCACAGCTCTTTAGAAGGGATGTTCTGTGTCTCCAAAGATGCCCCAGTAGCTCTTTTCTGCTGATTCACTGATTCACATGCTCTGTGCTGCTGTCACTAACTGAGCTTAGGGACCCACTCACAATATACAGTGCACATAGAATAGAAATGTCACAATATAAGCCTTATTAGTAAATAATTGCCAATCTTGCCAATTCACCATTTCACCAGACTCATGATGAGAGCAGACCAGGTTTTATTTAGATGCCCCATATTTGAAAGCATCCACACATTGTTCTAGATTAGACCAGGGTCCTGGCAGAATTTATTGTTGCACTGATATATATGCTTATACTTACTTGCCATGGCTCAAAATCAAGAACATTTGCACATTCCTGATTGGGAAAAGGGCCATATCTTTTTACACAAATGTCTAGGTTATGAAGAGCATGTGCTATTGTGTAGACAGCTTTATAAACATTGTACGTTATCCGCAGCTCAGATACATCCTTGTATGTATTACGGGAAGTATTGAGATTTTCTCTTCCAGTACAAGGTATAGGTGAAACATTTCTCTTCCGTCCAGCATTTGCCGCTTCCAAACTAATATTTGTGTAAAATAATGCCCGATTTGTGGGCCAAGTACAGTTAAAGGCCTCCTCCCAAAACTCATACACCAAATCATCATGTCCATGCTCTGGGTGTATGTTAAGGAGAAATTCTTCAAAACCTGGTATGTTTGCTTTCTTAACTGCAAAGCCAATTGTGCCACCAAGAAAATGAAAATATTTAGGATTAGCTATTAATGCTGATGTTGTCCATGCCTCACTGGATATATATGTTTTTCCTGTAATATTAGTTTCTGATATGGCTTCCATTAATGAACTTAAATCAATATCTGATGAAAATATGACAATGATATTGGCTGAGGACTTCCTTATTGTATCCACTATTTTTTCTATTGCATCTTTGTTATAAATCCTGGGTAGAGTTTCAGAATAGGAGATGCAAACTCCATGCTTCTCTACCTCTTCTTTGAAAAGTTTGATGCCGTATTTCCCATAATCATCATCTGCAGCTATAGTTCCAACCCAGGTCCACCCAAAATAAGTAACAAGTTCTGCAATGCCCTTAGATTGAATTGTGTCACTGGCTATTGTACGAAGAAACGATGGAAACTGGAACTTGTCGCTGAGTACGGAACAGGATGAAGCATAACCCACCTGAAATGCAGCAATGAGAACCATTGTTCAATAGGGAAGGGTAAACATGTATAGAATATAATAAATGTATTCTGGTGGCATAGTTTATATGTTACTACTGTGCTTGTGAATAGATTTAAAATGTGCCAATGTAGTACCTCATTGTTAACTATGAGGCTGATAAATATTATTTTTTAAAAAGACCTGGTCATTAAAGGAACAGTTCAGGGTAAAAATAAAAACTGGGTAAATAGATAGGCTGTGCAA
>CM044439.1:126713764-126723781 GCA_024363595.1 Xenopus borealis
GCGCTGTTATACTCTGACTCTTCTGCAGCTTGTGGGCAAATGCCAATGCTGACAGTCACCCTGCTAGACCCAAGCAGCTCCAGGTGCAAACACGTGGGTAACAGACTAAGCTACTTCCTCCCCATATACCTCTGAACACACACACACACGTGTTCGCAGTGATTAGCGTAGAGTTAGATGCCGGCAGTGCAATGGTATGTGAATGGCACAGGCTTCTCTGGTCACACATTGGCACTCAGTGCATTAGTCGCATGTGTGGCAGCATCCAGACTGAGAAACATCGCTGCTATCACACGCTGCCACTAGCCATACCAGACCGGGCGGGAGGGCCGCAGGTTGGACGCCTCTAATACAGTTTTTCAGAGATTCCGCACGACAAGGCGCTGTGCCAGATGAGCAGCTGGTGGGCATCCCTTATTACCCACACTGCAACGGGAAGGTGAAGCTCACAGATATTTCCCGAAAGTGCTGCCTGTGCCAAGGAAATGTTGTACATCGGCTGCATTAGTTTGCACTCCCAGCACCCCTAGCAGCTGTGCAAGAGGTTAGAGCCGAGCCCAAGCCTGAATATACGCTTTATAAAGGCACAGTAAGGCAAGGCCTCACACAGGGAATTTGCGAGTCTCCCCCTATCTCTCCCTTCAGGTTGGTTTGCCCCGCTCTGGCTGAATCCATTATTCTTGTGAAGCGCAGCGCCAGCACTTACCTTGGAGTCTCCATTGCACTGAGCCATGGGTGGCCGCGGTGTAGGCGGCAGAGCGGTGAAGAGAAGGCTGTTGATACAGGCTGAACTCAGCTTGAGGCGCTAAGGAGGAGAGCCGTGCTGACTGTTTGAGCCGCAGTTTCCCCGCCCCCTCCTGTCCGACCACCAGGGGTGCCCTGGAGCAATAATTGTGGGACCGGAAGTTGAAGCGGGCGCCGCCATATTGCTTAATGGACACCGAAGGGAAAGTGAGTGAGTTCCCCAAATTCTTATAAACATATCAGCAGAATGTTTTAATCTTTGAGATAACAAAGGCTGGGCGGGGGTTCAGGTGTGCTGGCGAAACATATCCCCAGTTTCGTTCTCTTCACCCTGTGTGATTCATCACTTCCCCGGTGTGGAGGGTATCTGATGTGTTGTGCCCTTACTACTTAGCGTCTCCAGCATTTACACAAGGTATAAGAACCAATATGTTGGATTACTATAATGCATATATGAACTGAGCTGCCCTCTTAAAAGATGGGTGCCTAAGGCTAGTTGGGTGGTGGATGCGCGGCACGCTCTGGATTGGACAATAATGCGTTCCATGTGCGCGAATAAATCATTCCCCTACGAACTGTGCACCTGTTTAACAGTTCCGGTTCCGTGCCCTCTTCAGAGAGGCGCTCAGAGCCCGGAGGGAGTGAGTTGCATACAGAGCTCTGTTAGCGACGCACTGCTTTTCTAAGCCGACCGGCAAGCGATGGGAATGCTGAGTTGTCAGTGAGAGGTAGGACAGTAGTGACAGGGACTGTTGCACTGTCTAAGTGAAAGCCTTCAGGTTGATCCACTTTATCCTGCTCTGGCTTTTAGCTCTCCCACCTGGGAACCGCCGCGCTTGGTGGATGAATGTCTGCTACCAGCTGCTATCCTCGCTTTGAACAGCTGGAGCCCAGCAACCTGCGCAGCCTTTGCTGTGAGTATGAGGGGCCTTGGTTCTCCACTGGGACTGGGGTTTTCTCTTAGCTGTCCGCAGTCTTTCAGCTGTTGCCTCCCTGAGGATCACCACCTAGCATTGCCCTCTAGCTGTTAAGGTGCCAGTCTTTTTAAATGGAGAAATAGTTTCCCTAAACAGTGTCAGCCTTGTCCATAGGCTGCCTCTGAAATGCACCAATAAATGATCTAATATATTTAGTCTGCTCCTCTGCAGCAAATGACTTCCCATGATGAGGATCTACACTGAGCTTTAACAACAGTGGCCACATCATTCCTGTCCTGACAGTCTGCAGGGGAACTGACTTCTTTGCACAGTGCCAAATCCATTCTATATAGACCCACTATGTATAAATCTGCATGTTACTTGTCAAACTGGAGAATGCATGAACGTTTAGCTGCTTTAGAAAGACATAAAAAGGTGAAAAACAAAAGTCTAAATTTCAATACAGGTATGGGACCTATTATCCAGAATGCTCAGGACCTGGGGCATTCCAAATAATGGATCATTCTGTTAATTGGATCTTCATACCTTAAAACTAATAGAAAATCATGTAAACATTAAATAAACCCAATAGGCTGGTTTAGCCTCCAAAAAGGATTCATTTTACCTTAGTTTGGATCAAGTACAAGGTACTGTTTTATTAATACAGAGAAATGGAAATCATTTTCAAAAATTTTGATTATTTTATTATAATGGAGTCTATTGGAGACAGCCTCCCCGTAATTCGGGAACTTTCTGGATAACAGGTTTCCGGATAACGGATCCTATACCTGTATTGGAGAAGCAATCACAAATAAACCATAGAAAATAGCTGAAAAAAATCTTTATTTCTGGTGAACCGTCTGAAAACAACTGAACTGCAAAAAGTGTTGGAAGGTGAACAATTAGGGATGGGCGAATTTGCAGCGAATCCCCGTGATTCACCGACAGCGAATAAATTCGCGAAACACCCGCAAAAATTCGCCTGACAAAAAAAAAGACGCGCGCCGAAAATGATGCGCCGTGCGTCGTTTCGCAAATTTTCTTATTTTCCTATAAATTCACAAATTTTTCGGCAATGCGAATCTGCCTAGATTCGCCCATCACTACAATCCCTTTACATATGGTGCATGTCCAAGTCTTTCTAAATCCTACATATTCTTATTCTTTAGAACTTTTTCTCCCTGTGAGCTGTGCCTGTGAATGGGACCCCTCCAATCAAATACTGGTGAATCCTGTATAGCAGGTGTACTGTACATGAGATCAGTGGATGATCAGCAACACCCAGGCCATACCAGATTGATCAGTACTTGTTATCTTATTGCATAATTCCATTTTCATTTTTTTTTTAATAATTAAAAATGTTTCATTTTTGTTTAGTGCAATTCTACAGACAAGATTAGCGTAAATGAGTCGGCGTACTCACATATTGGGTGATATGGTTGTGTTGTTATTTCTTGCAAGAATTCTCATTTGTGGCCACATACACATGAACCCATGAACCACAAATTCTGCCCATCACACAATTACAGAGTGTCTCGTTCTTAGAACAACCAACTCTGTATGGTCTGATCAGATTTGACGTATTCATAAAGATACATTGGCGTTCTAGATAGAGAGGAGTTCCTGTAGCATTGTCTAAATCCACCTATATATGGAATGCTTTAGGTTGGTTCATTTTCTGGTCGTTGTATACCAAGCCTGTATATAGCTTGTTTTTGATTATTCATATGTATGTTGGCTGCTTTCTATAGCAAGTACCCATTTCTGCCTATTTTGTCTTCGCTTTCTGTATGTATTCATGATCTTTCTCTTCTCTAATTTCCATGTACTCTCCCTCTTATTCCCTCAGCATATTTTCTGTGCTTGAAAGAATGACTAAACAGGTAAAAATGTCCTCCTTTATTCTAAAAGCCTCTCCATACACAGACACTAAAACAGAGTTTTCTTCTAAAGGTAAATGTTTATGCTGATGACTGTTATTTTCTTCTCCCGTAGAGTTAATATTTCCTCAGCTTCGAAGTCAAGAGTGTAAGTGTTATGTCACCATCACTAACTAATAAAGAGAGCAGGCAGCGTCGTCAAAACAACCTGTATTCTGACTTGAACAATGTTGAATACAATGGTCAAGATGATCTGGATGAAGATGACGGAGAGTCTTTGCTACAGGACTGTGAACTGTCTGCTCCCCAAAAAACTGCCAATTATAAAGCAGAGCTAGGGAATATTCTTTTTTTGCTTTTTCTCTACGTTTTGCAGGGAATTCCCCTTGGACTTGCTGCAAGTATTCCTTTAATACTCCAAAGTAAAAATGTTAGCTATACAGACCAAGCAATCTTCAGCTTTGTCTTCTGGCCATTTAGCCTCAAGCTGTTCTGGGCACCATTGGTGGATTCCCTGTACATCAAGAGATTCGGCCGCAGGAAATCCTGGCTGGTTCCTACACAGTATATTTTGGGATTGTTTATGATGTACTT
The DNA here is from genome assembly GCA_024363595.1 of Xenopus borealis. Classification (NCBI taxonomy): domain Eukaryota; kingdom Metazoa; phylum Chordata; class Amphibia; order Anura; family Pipidae; genus Xenopus; species Xenopus borealis. Next base: position 126,717,900 of record CM044439.1, read on the forward strand.
GGCAGCCACGGTAGACAATCTCCTCGGTGGAGAACATGGCCCAGATATGTTTGCTTTAACAGCAACTTTCTTTTTATTTGAATTCTTGGCTGCCACTCAGGACATTGCAGTGGATGGCTGGGCTCTGACCATGCTTTCCAAAGAGAATGTGGGGTATGCTTCAACATGCAATTCTGTAGGACAGACCGCTGGATACTTCATGGGAAATGTTCTCTTCCTTGCACTGGAATCCGCAGACTTTTGCAACAAGTACTTAAGGATTACTCCACAGCCCAAGGGATTGGTTACTCTTCCAGGTAAACAATAAGTGAACACTGTTACAGGGATCTATATAACAGAGCACTATTAGCCACTTGGCAGGACAGAGAGCTACTTAAGGAGACCTTTAATCACCCATGCTTCAGCACAGTGCGGAAATGTTAATTAGAGCTTTTAAAAGCCATGCCTTTGTACAAGAAACATGATCTGTTATGGGGAGCTTTTAAGTGGCTACACTTTAGTACAGGGGGCACCATGTAAAGGGGAGCATTAATTCCCCATAAGTTGGCACAGGGAGCAATTTGTGAAATGCTTTAAAGGGTCATTCTCATCATTCTTTATAAAAAATAAAAAAAAAGGAATACTGTCTCATACTTACCATGATTTTCCTTTCCTGGACGTACTTGATATCAGCACTTACCAAGATATCCCCACCCCCATGCCCCATCAACGGGACACTCCAAAGCTTTAAAGCCACCCAACCCCTCTATGGCATCTTTGTTACTAGCTTTAATACAACCATTATAGAAGGAATGTGCTGATATGGAGTATGTCCAGGGACGGAAAATCACCGTAAATATGATACAATTTTCCCTTTTCCCTGGAAGTACTCCATATCAGCACTCACTGAGACATAGCAAGCTTAATGCCCAGTTGGGAGGGAACATCAAACTCATGGATAATACGGCAATAACTTACTGTTGTGAAGCAGAACAACTTGCCATATTATCCGCTCCAGGTGCAGAACCTAGTAATGTACAAGAGACTTCTAGGATTAGCCAATCTCAACTTCAACCTAGAAGAAGAGAGCCATGAACAATCATACTATGGGAAAGACAATCCTACTAGGACCCAATCCTACAAAAGGAACTCACACTTTGAATGACCCCCAACCTGAACATCTCTCTAGTGTGAGGTGGACAGTGTCTGACAGATCATAGGACCAACTTCCAGAATTTAATAATGAAGAGGCATACCAAGAACAGATTGAAATGAACAGGAACACCTCCTAAGTGTAAAATGCATCACAATTGGAAGATATATGTTAGGCCATAACAGATATCCATGTCCATATCCAATATGTATAGAGATATATATATATTCAACCCAGGGAACTAGAAGTTCTGTCCTAAGAATACCATATATGCTAAACAGTTTATTGAGAACAGAACCAAATCTGATAACATATGCGAGGCTCAACACCCCTGAACACAACGACAATAGATTAGCGAGGTTAATACATTGAATGGACACATGCCCTATCTACTTGTTGCTTATTGGTAACAAGCACCCCTACTCCTGCCACCAACAACATTACAGAATAGCTTCAAGAACACGGCAACCTAATTTAGAAGTGATTTGCAAGCCTTCTTATTATTCTGCTTGTAATACAGAAGATGGCCCATGAGATCTGATGCAACCTGCCAGCCTTTAGGTCTAAAAAAATAGGCAAAGCCAACAAGCATTACTGTACCCTACCAAAGTACTGTGTTAGACTCTAGCCACGCAGAGATTAGTGGCACACTCTTAAGGGCCTGCATCAAACCTCATGTATTCAACCTCTGAACCAACTCAAAATAACTTGCATTCTGACTGGTCTACCACATAGATTAAACTAAGAGAGCCCTGTAGGACACACAAGTCATATTCTGTTTACCAAGCATTTATGCCAGTAGAATAGTGGCTCTCTACAGGTCAGAGAAAACCATCTTCAGATTGGCATACTGCTAGTCTTTAGAATCTCTCAAAACTCAGAAGAATAGTAGATAGGCAGCCTATTATAAACCTTGGTTATACCAGGGCCCAATAATTACTACAGGCCCAGTGACACTACAGTTTGACTGCAGAATATCACCCTGACATCTTTGGTTCAGGTGTAATTATAAGGGATGATATATCCAGCTTGCATACCCCAGAGCACAAAGAAACCTGCAGATGTGCTATAGCTTATTACATCTATAATGCCTGGCTTTAGAAATATTGCAAGGGTCTACGAAACAGCTTATAGAGCAGACCAACAAGAGTACACAGTGAACAGCTATTTGTGCTGCAGTTTTGGCCATGATCATATCACAGATTTAGAATTTCTGAAGATAGTAGTAAGCACCCTAGACTGCGGTTTACTAAGATGCACATTGCCCAGTACAGTAAACCTGCAATCAGCTCAAGCTTTTGCTATGCGTACAGCAGTGGTCCCCAACCAGTAGCTCGCGAGCAACACGTTGCTCTCCAACCCCTTGGATGTTGCTCCCAGTGGCCTCAAAGCAGGTGCTTATTTTTGAATTTCAGGCTTGGAGGCAAGTTTTGGTTGGCACCCCAAGAACATTTTTCATGCTTGTGTTGTTCCCCAACTCCTTTTACTCCTAAATGTTGCTCACAGGTTGAGAAGGTTGGGGATCCCTGGCATACAGCCTAATTGTTACCAGACTCTGCTAAAGAAATCAATATAATACATGGGCCCCAGATATTTGCAACTTAATCATGCACAATACAGGGCTCCAAAGTCATTGCAGAACATAATGAATAATCCATAGATTAGTATTTTACGGAGAACACGGCATATTATCATTGATAATTAGTAATCGCAAATTCTGCCTGTCCCAATAATATGTGTTACTTGCTGGTAGCCCACAACCCATAAGGTCTGTGCCTCTGCTAACTGTAAAAAATACAAAGGGTGCAAGGCCACACACCATTGCCATTGGATGCTTTTTAGGTATGCCAGAAGGGCACATGGATGGGGCGAAACGCACTTGCAGCTGGATGTCATTAAGACAGGCAGGAAGGCACATGGGATAAAGTATACAGTAACAGCTTTGTCTTACCTTTTCCAGCTGAACAGTGCTGAAGATCCCAAGATATGAAGTAATGTGCACGGCAAAAGTTCTCCCGGCCTAACACGTTTTGTGCCTGTGGTGGAACGTACTCATAGGCTGAATGGCACCCCCCTATACACCCACAAGGGGCTATAGTCTATCACAAAAGAACAACACGTTACCACTTAACACAATCCATTGTTGCAAAGGTGTGACACAATGCAAGTCAAATACACATTACAATATTGGAAAACCTTTGCAACAATGTACTGTAATCCAAATGGAAAAGTTTTTAACTAATTTAGCACTTTTTGACGACTAGGTGGATTTTATTGATTATGTTAAGTAGTAACGTTTTGTTCATTGTGATTGGCTACAGCCCCTTTATAAGCTGTGTACAGGGGGTGTGCCATTCAGCCTATGAGTACGTTCCCCCACAGGCACAAAATGTGTTAGGCCTTTATCCTAAATAACACTTTCCAATTTTTTTTTTTTACTTGATGGTTTAGTATTGTTTTTGCAGGGACATAATTTGTGGAACATTGTGGTAGATTTGAATCCTCGGACTGGGGTGAGCTGTGAGTACACCCTCCAGTGATTTTTTTTCACTTGTCTGTCTTTTTGACACTTAATATAATTTTTGGTAGTACCATTTATAATTATTTTTCTGGCTTCAAGCACAACTAATTTTGTTTATATGAAAAGATCTCATGGATCAAAAAAAAAAAAACCCTTGTCCCTAGATAGCAATAGATGGGTTCTCCCAAATGCCAGATGGGCTGCTGTAAGTTGCCATAGACCATCACTATTTAGTGGGCTAATGGCGGGGGGGCTGTTTGGGTTGCTGTGCTGTGTGGTCTTGTTGGGTCATTTTCTTTTGTGATTATGTACCAGCCCCAGGCAACCACATCCCTTTAGCAGGAAAGATCTGTGTCTCCAAAGATGCCCCAGTAGCTCACCATCTTCTTTTCTGCTGATTCACTTATTCACATGCTCTGTGCTGCTGTCACTTACTGAGCTTAGGGACCCACTCACAATATACAGTACACATAGAATGGAAATGTCATTATAAGGCTGATTAGTAATTAATATATATGATTACTACATGGCAGCACAGAAATCAGTGCAATTAGCATCAGAATTTAATAATCAGCCCTGTTGCATCAGCTAATATTGCAGGCCAACCTAATTTTCTGCTTGATAATTTGTGACAACCCCTAAGCTGATCAGAGCCCACTAAGCATGTGAGTGTCACAGCCACTTTCCAAGATGGTGACCCCCTGTGACAAGTTTGAAGTCCTGGATCGTTGCTACTATTGACAAGCTGAAACTTTAGGCTGGTGCAATAAGTTCAGCATATAAAACATGCTATTTTTAGCCCTGATCATTTTCAGGCTTTAGTTTTCCTTTAAAAAGCAAAAAAAAAAAAAATGTAGCTTCCAATAGAGCAAGGGAAAGCAGAAGGAAAAAAAAGTCATAGTGGGGGTGGGGTGAAGAATGGGTAGTTTTGCAATGATCCTATGCCTTTATTTAGCCATGTTTAACATCTGTGAAAGATGCAACGTACTCAGCCGAGCCTCCTGCATTATGGCAGGTTAGGGTTATTGGCATTATTGTGGCTCTAAGGAAAGCAAACCAGTCTGACTGGGCATACCCATAAAACTGGTTATTTACTTGCACTGTAACTAGATACTTTTAAACTTTATTGTAAATGAATAGAGTGTGAAACTATCATCTGATTAGCATTAACCCCATATATGCCTTTTGCTCCACCAGTAAGCTTACTAGTAGTGAATAGGGTTGCCACCTGGCCGGTATTTTACTGATGGTTGATCCCAATATTATGAATAGGAAAAAAAGATAAATATATAGGAAGGCCTGTATTTTTTTCAGGAAAAGGTGGCAACCCTAGTAGTGAAAGAGGTGAGAACTAATTCCGTAAAAATGAATCCACTTGTGGATATAAAAGCGTACCTCCATGCAGCCCAGTTGGATAGATTATTTAGACCTCTTAACTTTTTCTTTACGATACTGGTCACTACAGAGGGATAGTTTCATTCTTATAGTAAATCCCTCAGTGTAGGAGCTAATGTTCCACATTTTGGCCTATTTGATAAATAAAATCTAGCTTTAACCGACATCTGACTGGTGGAAGGTGTGAAAAGTCGCTTTCGTTTCAATGCTATCTGCTCCCTGGGTTTGAGGATTTTCACATCCGGACCAACTTTCAGCCACGGTGAGCTGTTGTTTGTTTATGTCACCCACTCCCTTCCCTTGCTATAATCTGAGCATAAGAGTGGAGCAGGCAGCCAGAGACATGTCGGGGAAGTTACATTACACAAAGCTGGCTACTGTGATTTTAAGCAGAGAGTACCTCTATGGCTTGTTACTCATGTATGGTACATCATTCTGCAGAATAAATATAGCATTCTAGTCTGCACTATCATGGCTAATCTATTGGTAATAAAATGCATAACAAGCTTTCATTCTCCTTTTAATCTTATTTAGTCAGTAATAAAAGTAGTATTTAGGGATGCAGCAGTACTGTTCAAGGGTTTGTGCACACCAGATGATTTGAGCAATGTGGGGCTTTCACAAGAATTACTCATCCTAAAGAATGCATTAGGTATATTTTTAATAGCTTGCTCTTATATACTTGCTTATATCTGTTCAAAGCTAAATCTATTTCAGTAAGAGCTGATCAGAATTATCACTGTAACACACACACAGTAAGTGATGCACACTGAAACACAAACATACACAGTAACCGACACACCCTGTAACACACACAGTAACTGACACACACAC
>CM044439.1:126741916-126753105 GCA_024363595.1 Xenopus borealis
TTTTTTTTTTTTTTGCTCCTGCTGAACAAAAACCCAATTAATGAAAAAAACCAAATGCAAATTGTCTTAGAATATCACTGTCTACATCAAGCTCAACTTCAACCAGGAACCAGGACACATGTCAAAATGGCATTGTTGTATTTTTGAACTTTCAGCTAAAAGATCCCATGCTTGTACATAGATACATACATACATACATACATATATGCACTGCATTCCATTAAGCCAGTCTCCAAAATAGAATGCCACCCCCCCATGCAGTCACCCCACAGGCTCTAATCTCGAAGAATGGAATGTGCTGTCATTTTATATCTTTATTTGAATGAGATTCCTAAACATTTTGTAGGGCTGTGTCCTCCTTCCTCAAGTGATATGAAGGGAAACAACCTCTGAAATATCTACAGGGATCTCAAGGACACTTTTTTTTTGGATCAGGGATGTGTGTATAATAAACACTCAGCAATTTAAGAACCCCTATAAGACTGGTCATTGCTATTGTACAGAAGGGGACTATATATTGTTTGTACAAAATGTGCTGAGGCTCAGGGACATATTTGTAATTTCTAAGCAGCCTATGAGAGCAGCAACGGTTCTACATAGAGCAAGGAACTTTGGCAATCAATGCAGGAGTGGCAATTTGTGTTTCCCCCAGTTACCATCATTGGATTCAATGCCAATGACAATGTCTGCTACAAAACTGTTGATGAGGGGCATGGGCCTAAGTGTGTATGCTGTACCATATAATGGTGATAATTAGAATGTTATGGTGTACTTTCTCTCTGTTGACAGAACATCAGCACTGGATTGGCAATAGCTGGAGTTATTTTGTTTGCAAGAAGTATAAGATTGGTGAGTGAAAAACTGCACTGTTTTTACATATACAGGAATGGGATATGTTATCCAAAATGCTCGGGACCTCGGGTTTTCTGGATAATGGGTCTTTCTGTAATTTGGATCTTCATACCTTAAGTCTACTAGAAAACCATGTAAACATTAAAGGGGAACTATTTAGAAATTTAAAATCTAATATAAGCTTCAGCATACTGAAATAAGAAACTTTCTAAATATAATCGGTTAAAAATTCTTTACTATTTCTGAAATAATCAAGTTTATTTTCACTGTTCCTCTTGTCAGCATCTGTTTCTCCTCATTCTCTCTTCATTCAGGAGTTGGGTGTCAGATGAATGGTCCAATATATCTTCTAGGGGGCTATTTTGTTAGTACTGGAATCAGTTATCTGAGTAAGCTCTAATTCATCTGCTAGGGACCCCCCCTAAAGAAGAATTCAATATCTGTTAGTGAAATAACCCACATGCGCACTTGGATATTTTTTCTGGTCCCAAGCAACTGCACATGTGTATGCGTAGTTTTTCTGCTTTAAGATATATTGGATCTGTCAATGACATCCAACTGCTGCAAGAAGACAGAATGAAGAGAAACAGATGCAGAGAGAGATATAGTGAATATAAACGTGATTATTTCAGAAACAATGCAGCATTTTTAATTGATTGTACTTCTAAGTTTCTAATTTCAGTATGATGAAGTTTAAATAAAATTTTCAATTTTCATTCCCCTTTAAATAAACCCAATAGACTACTTTTGCTTCCAAATGTTATTCCTTTTATCTTAGTTTGGATCAAATACAAGGAACTGTTTTAAAATTACAGAGAACCATTACTATTAGTGTGCCTATGGGTCGGTAGCAATATATAATGAACACGTTTTGTTCTATGTTACAGTGGGTAGGAATAAAAAAAAAATCACTCTCAACTGAAGCTAAGTAAATAATTGATTGTAAATTAAAATGAAGTGAATTAAAAAGATTGTTTAGATTTAGCAAACACAATTATAAGCAAGAGGCTGACGTTACAGTATCGTTATTCTTTTCTAAAAGTGCCCATACACAGAAAAGACAGATATTTGGGTACTCTTGATCAAGTCTGTCCGTCAAATGCTGATGCTGGCTTGTGGATGGGTGTTTACAGTGAACATAGATCTACATACCAAACAATCAATAATTGGTTTAAGAGGGCCCTGTTTAAAAGAGCTTACAATCGGGACAGTTGCATGCAAATAAAATCAGGGGCTGTCAATAAAACTGAGAAATTTTAAGCTTTCATTTGGAACTGCCCACCTGACAAATATCTGGCCAAAAATACCCAGACAGGTTTGAAAGTCCCTTTGTGCAAGGTCCTCATGAGTGCAATGATGCAGTCTATGCGTCACAGGCACCCGTATCAGAATTTGGACATATGTATGTGAATATGCGTTGTAGCAATTCCTTGTTTAGCCTACATCTGGAGTGTTTTAGCAGAAGCTATAGCTCCCCATAGACGCAACGATCTTTCCCTGCCGAACGACCGATCTTGGCGAAGTCCGACCAATCTGTCAAATTATCGTGCAGTTAGTGGGATACAAACGATCGTACATCTTACGATTTTTCATCCGACATTGGTCTGAAGATTGTTCGGCCAGGTTAGAAAATCTTTATCGGTCCCCATGCAATCTACCTATGTTTGCAGGGCAAGCAGGCTGCGATCCTTCAGTTTTGCTGGCAATATCGCCTGAAATGGTCTTTTTAGTTCATGGACACATCGGGCATTTAAACGATCGTTTTGAGACAATCGTGGTCTCACGATAACCATTGGATCTTTCAAAAATCTTTACGTCTATGGCCAGCTTTAGATAAAAATAGGCATTCTCCCAGATGTTCTTCTAGCCCATTAGCTGGGTTTTAAGTGCCTGCAAACTGATCCTAGCTAAACAAAACTGTTCCACGCTCATTAGTGTAGTGCAGGGATTCTGATTTGCTGCTATAGAAGTACCCACTGAGCTTTTGAACACTTCAGTTGATCAGCAATTTGGCCTACAGGTCAAATAGACATTGTCCTTGGAAATAACCTTTATCTACTTTCTTTTGTCAAATGAATGAAGGTGGGAGGGGGTGTGTGACCCTATTCTATTATGTTCACACTCCAATATTTGCAACAATCAGAGAATAATGTCACACTTGGAGATTAACCAACATAACGTGTGTTACACCCTGAGCCATTCACATCTTCTTTGATGATTTATAATTTTTTTTCCTTCTCTCAAACTACTCATTTTAGACAACAAAATTCACAAATGTGAAAGACATTCCATCAGAGTTCATAAAGAAGAATGTGAAACTTCGTGGGAAATTGCTCAGCATCACTGGAGACCAATTAGAGGTTGAGCATGTTCCAATAAGTCTTCCTATTGTTGCTTCATTTCAAAGGAAATGTAAGTAAAGTACGATTGTCTCAATTAAAATCGGCCCAGGGTCAGAGAACTATATACATATGTTCTTGACCTTATCTTCTCATAGTGTATCATCCTTTCGAAATCATCTTTTTTTGCTTCCCATATGCATTAGGATACGATTAATCGAATGCCTTAAGCTGGCCATACATGGGCAAATTTTGTCATGACCCTGTGAATGATCATTTTAACAAACGATTCATCCATAGATGGTTAACAACATGCGAGGAGACTTGTGTTGTATGTCTGTCGTGTTGGCTGCAAGAGCTAACATTTAAACCAATGTCAATTATTATTAACATTTATTTATATAGCTCTAACATTAAGGCATGTGCAGTGAATGATCGTTGATTGATGATAACCTAATTGTCCCATCCGCTGATCGATTTTGTAGTTTCACAACAAAGTTTTTAAACTTGGGACGATGCTGTCGTAATGATCGTAAATGTTGTGTTCAGTCCACCCAGTCAGTGGAACCATAACTGGACAATTTTATCAGATCATACTAAAATCAGTTGTTTCACACAACAAAATTTGCTCTTGTATGGCCAACTTTAGGCTACTCGTTAACAGAAACTACTACAACTGGGTATCTGCAAACAGGTACAAGGCACAAAAGGATAGCCCTACTCTGATCACTGGGTAGACAAACATATTACAATTTTGAAATCTGGATTTTGGTAATTCATTCATATGCATACCGCCCAACATTCATAACCGGAAAATCTTGTCATTCCCTGATCTGTCCCACTCACAGCAATTTACTCTTTGCTCACATCTTTTATGTACCCTGTGGATAAACTTTTTGTAGTGCCTATTCCTTACTTGGTAATAGCATCCTATTAACATTCTATCAGCTGCTCTTGCAAAGCACTATCATTTGTAATATACCATATAGGGTGGATGGTTATCATCAGGATAGAGCCTAGAAATGCTTTATAATAATCTTCCAAACTTGGCTGTATGAAAAGGCTTAGAAATTGATTGGTTAGTAGGTTTGCATATACCCCAAGTGCCAAGGAAGGTAACTGGAAGTTTATAGATTATGTGCTTTTTAAGACTGTCTTAAAATATAATAAAAAAATTAAAAGGTTGTAGGTTTGGATGAAAATTCTGTCCACTTCACAAGGTGCTCTTTAGTCTATAAATACATCCAAATGAAAACCAGTGATATTAAGTCTGTATGGAAAAGCTTAACCAATTTATAGTGACAAATATCATTAATGTTATACCAGTGCATGACTTTCTCATTATCTCATACATGCCATACCAGTAAATCCTAGTGTGAGAGTTTGCAAATAAATAACTTCACTTTAAGTTGTGCTGTAGTTAAAACATCCAGTACAGGTATGGGACCTGTTATCTGGAAACCCGTTATCCAGAAAGTTCCGAATTATGGAAAGGCCGTCTCCCATTGACTCCATTATAATGATATAATCCAAAATTTTTAAAATGATTTTCTTTTTCTCTGTAATAATAAAACAGTAGCTTGTACTTTATCTCAACTAAGATATAATTAATCATTATTGGAAGTAAAAGCAGCCTATTGAGTTTATTTAATGTTTACATGATTTTCTAGTAGTCTTAAGGTGTTAAGATCCAAATTACGGAAAGACCCATTATGCAGCAAGCCCCAGGTCCTGATGATTCTGGATAATAGGTCCCATAACTGTATTATTATTCTTTATTTATATAGCACCAACATAATCTGCAGTGCTTTCCATGATAATGCATCACATCAATCTCTGCTTAAAATGAAAAAAAACGTTTGACTTATACCAGAGCCAACACAAATTTTATCTAATTGACTCTCTCAACTCTCCAGGTCACTCACAGGGAACTCTGTTTATCAGATTTGCCGGAGTAGAAATGACTCCAAGTGGCAAAATATGGTTACAGGGTCGGCTTCAACAATCCCAGATGTTGTGGTTTCAGCTCGTGAACAGAGAAGATTCAGTACTTGACTGTTTTATTCTTCTTGATCGGGTAAGGAACAAAAAAGTTCTCCAACATAGGAAACAAAATTCAAAGACCAAGTTTTTTTTCAGACACTTGTATTGAGCAGCACAGACAACCTGCTTGTACAGTACTAAGTTCATAGACCCAAGTCTTTGTGCTTCAGATTGGACCTGTACGTTAGGGACTGCGGGTGTTGTAAAGGCCTACCTTGCAAATGAGTTGTAAAGCACAGAAATGGCCAAGATGCAAGTGCCATGTAAACTTGTGTCCTGGGTATAAGTAGATGAACCCTTCTGTATTTACTGAAAACAGAGTTTTTTTATGGACAAAGCTGTCAAATTCGACTTGAGAATTGTTAAAATTAGATTCAAGTTTATTTTAAAAATTCAAATTTGATTTTCGAGATTCCTAAAACTTGCTGCATTGCTGATGTAGTCAATGGAAGATGTCCTGGGATCAATTTGGAGCTGTCTGCAGCCTTCCTGACATTCAAGTTTTGTCAGAGGAAAAAACTCTAATCGAGTCTTTAAAATTCAAATCTAATTTGATTCAAGTTTTCGGGTTTAATGCATTTTGGTCAAATTTCGAGTTCATGCGAGTTTTCAAAAATTCACATGAACTTGATATGTGTCTCTGTCTATGGGCTTATATTTTGACTTCCCTTATACTAGCTAATTATATTGTAAAGAAAATTACAGTTTATTAGGATAAATTATTCCATACAATATTTGTCACAAAATGACATGGCTGTAAAAAAGGGTGGTGGTATAAAGCATAGGTTCAATAACTGCCTTAAATTGCAGTTTTTTTTTTTTTACTTGAGTAGCAAAACAAGCATGAAATTTTCCTGAGTGGTGCAACATAAGTACTGGGACATTTGGTAGCCCCCTATGCAGACTGGAAGCATACAGGAGCTTTTGTTTGGCAGTACACTTGGTTTTGATGCAATTAAAACTTGCCTCCAAACCAGGAATACAGGTATAAACACCTGCTTTGAGGCAACATCCAAGGAGTTGATGAGCAATATGTTGCTCATGAGCCACTGGTTGGGAATCATTGCTTTAAATGATCCTGTATTGTTTGTGCATAGTCACTCTCACGTGATAACACCAGTAAGTTGTTTATGGAAGGATTGCATTTACAGCTATGAGACCTGATCCATCATAGAGATGGATCTCATCCATCACCAAGTTGCCTTACCAACCCATGTGTGCCCTACTTATGGGAAATCTGCTTTATATATGCCTGAATAAGTAAAACAATTAGAAATGAACGCCAGTAACGTTTCTCTCTTTGCTCTCTAGTTGGGATTCTTCAGGGACTGTTTGAACGTAGAGATCTTAAGGCAAGGACATGGTAAAACCGTTGATATTCCTGGGCTTCAGCATGACTCTGCTCACTACTGGAAGTTTTATAAAAGGTTATTGCAAGCGGAAGTAGAAGCCCAGAAGAAAGGAAAAGGTCTTTGGAAACAGGAAAGCTGGCTAAGCATCACTTCACATAGATTTTTCAGTACAATTTTTATACAACCGATGAAACATCTTACTAAGTTGATAACATATTTCTGGGAAAAGAAGTAAATTTGTATATATGTATGAACTACAAGCAACTGTTGTGCTGTGTTAGTACACATCAATTATAAGCAACATAGCCAATGCTATTTTTAATTGAAATATTTATTTGTATCTGCTGAGTATGTAGATACCACTTTGTCCGAGAGATCCTTTCAGAATGATTGCTCAGTTAAGTCAAGCACATATCTATTTTGCTTAATTAGCCCACTTGGATTGCAATTTTTCTTGGACACAGACTGATAACTGTCTCTGTGTGGTCCAGACAGCCATTTTCTGTAAGTTGTATAACTGCCCTAAGGGCTGGACCACACGGGAAGATTCAGGGAGATTAGTCGCCAGGAGACTAATCTCCATGAAATCTTCCAGTGTGGTCTAACCTTAAACTCACAGGTATTTGAGATCAAATACTGGGATCATTGCATGTGTTTTACATACATGTGGTGATCCCAACAAATGTGAAGGAGCAGGTATTGTTAGGTACTGTACTTCATTGCCACATGAGAGAAGATTTTCCGCTGGGCACTGAAGTGCCACTTTTGTCAGCTCAGTTAGGATTAATTAAGGACTTTGTGTCTGACCAGATTGGCCACAGGTCTTGCTGAAATTCCAGATCTGCCTGAACGTGCCCTGCAATAAGAATTACCAAACCTCTTCATGTTACTTCTTGTACTTTCTTCTCCATTATTAAAGTGTCTTTCTTGGCTTTTGGTATAAATTATTCATTGTTAGATGCAGCTTCTGGAAACCATTCATTAAACCAAGAGGGTTTAGGAAGAAAAATGCACGTTAATACCGTGGAGTAAAGTCAGAGCAAAAATCTTTCTATATTAAGCTAATTAGCTTTTAAGAAGTGTCTTGTGGTCTCTTGAATGAATTGCCAGGAAACAAAATTAATTATATTTGTCATAAAATGACTCATGGAAGCTCAGTCACAAGTGGCCTAGTAAAAAAAATAAAGGAAACGTTAATTAGATTAACTTTTGAAAGATAATTTTAATTATTCTGAGCTATTATCATACTTAGTATATTAAGTATTATGCTTTTTGAACACTTCATTGCTTAACGATGTTGTGCTTCTTGATATTTCACTTTGATTTTGAAATTTTAAGTATTAATTAAATAGTGCAAGAGGTTTCTATTACAGAATTTTTATATGGGTACTACAAAACTAGGAGAGGAATACGCTAAGAACAGAATATAAATCTAGGAGAATACACAATGTTCAAATTCAAACAATATATATACTTAAAAGGATTGTTCACCTCTGAGTTACTTTTTAGTATGATGTAGAGAGTGATGTTCTGAGACAATTTGCAATTTGGTTTTAATTTTTTATCTGTTTTTTTGTTATTTAGCTTTTTATTCAACTCCTCTATATTTTAAACTTTCAGCAATCTAGTTGCTAGGGTCCAAATTATCCTAGCATCCATGCACTGATTTGAGTAAGAGACTGAAATATGTATAGGAGATGGCCTGGATAGAGTAATAAGAAGTAGCAATAACAATACATTTTTAGCCTTAAAGTATGCTTGTTTTTAAATGCGGTCACAGACCCCGTTTTGAATGCTGGATAGAGTCCGAAAAAGGCAAATGGTTAAATAACGAATACTAATTGAAAAGTTGCTTAGAATTGGCCTATACGTTCTATAACATACGGAAAGTTAACTTAAAGATGAATCGCCCCTTTAAGGACTTGAAGTGCGCTGTGATTTCATAAATAATTAAGCATTTCCACATTGATTTCTTCACTGCTTGCTTTGGGTCTATTATTTATAATCCTTTTGGAAGTCTAGAGCAACAAAGTCTGCATCACATCATTACAATTATTTTACAAAAACCTTAACCGTATATTATTTAATTTGTCTTTGGAGATTGGAACATTGGAAGTCGGCTGTGTTGATTTTAGAGTTGTCCAAGTTGATGGATATGTGGCCCATTTTTGTGATTAGGCATACAAGTGTTGAAATATCCTCCCTGTAGACAGAGATCACGTTTGAGGTTACCAGTATAGAGAGCTTCTGCTCACAAGCTCCAAGGAGCCAGTCAGAAAGTGTCCCCAGAAACTTAAGCTGGCCATAGATGCAAAGATCCGATCGTACGAATCGAGGATTTGTACGATTTTCAGTCCTGTGTCCATCTCCCGACCTGCCACTTAACCTTCAGATCAAATAAAGTTGTAAAAGCACAGATCAGCCAATGTTCTGCTCCTACAGGAATAGTACAAAAGTTGTGTCCGACAACCTAGTGACAGTCTCCCACTGAAAATTGTACGATTGGCAACACATGCAGAGATATTATCGGCAGCCGACAGAAATTTTCTAACCTGTCTGATCGACCAAACGACCGATCTCTGCCAGACGAAAAATGACAGGACTCTCCACACACAGACCGAAAATCGTACATGATACAATTGGATCGTTGCGTCTATGGCCAGCTTTATACTGCTGAGCATAACCAGATTTACAGTTGTAATGTATAAAAGAAAGGGAAAAGGTGCAGATGACCCTTTGGTTTTCTGTCTCTGACTTAAGCTGGCCATACACGGGCAGATAAAGCTGCCGATATCGGTCGTTTAAGCCAATTTGACAGCTTATCTGCCCGTGTATGGGGGCTTCCAATGGGTCTTCATGACCGATATCTGGACACTATCGATCGGGAAGGTTGTATTTCCTTCCAACTGACCTGTCGGAAGTCCATAGCACTAGTTGTAATCCGATCATTCGCCTATAGAGCCGAACGTTCGGATTGCCCTGATATAGCCCTGCCAGTTATTGGCATATCAGGGAAAGATACTATTGTTTGGCAATGTCACCAAACGAGCAGATCTTTTCATCTCTGGCCAGCTTTAGGGAGGGTGTCTGTACAGCTATAGGAGATATTGTTCTGAATGCTTAGCACCCAACCTTTTTATGGGTTTCACACAATTCTATGCTACAAATATAGCTCCTGTATTGCCTGTCATTTAATATTGGCATTTGTTTAGGTCTTAAGCTGGCCATAGATGCAAAAATCCGTTCATATGATTTTCAGATTGTGTGTGGATTGTCCCTACATTAATCTTACCATGCCAATCGCTTGATTGGACAGGTTATAAGATTTCTGTCACTTGCCAATAATATCTCTGCATGTATTGCCTCTGACAATTTCCAGCGGGAGAATGTCACCAGCTTTTTTCGGACATAAACTTTCATACAATTTTACTGCTTTATTTGATCTGAATGGTTAGTGGCTGGTTCGGAGATGAGGACGTACAATAATTTGTCCGATATTGAAGGTAAATCTTTGCATCTATGACCAGCTTTATTCCAACAGATTAACCTTCTTAGCAATTGAGCCTCAAAGACATTTAATAGTAAGTGTTGGATATACAGACAATAGCATGGAATTTTTTTATTGCATAATGATGCAGGCTTTATTGGGAGCTTTGAAGCTGGGTCTACACCCTTACAACTGCCACAGATAAGTAGTGTTTTCGAAGTAATCACAGGAGAATGAGAGAGAGACTGGCCCTGACAACTACACAAGCAGCCCTTCCCTAATTCCCCTATTGCTGCATGAAACTTACAGCCAAGAGGCAAACATGCTGTATTTGGACTGGATAAATACTGCTGGATTTTACACTCTGGCTCCCTCCAGTGCATATTTATTTGTGTAGCCTTCCAGGCAGCAAGATGCCACATGAAGAATCCAATTTCTTTTTCTTGCCTTGAGCATTCCTATATTTTCCCATTTCTATTGCACTGTATCCTAATACTACCTTGCAGACATGCCGTGTGTCATTTCCCTTTGTATAGACTACATTTTACTCAAATAATCACCTTTAGGTGAGAGAGTTTAAATAACGCTACAAAAATTTGGTCTATGTAAGGCAAGTCTCATGTTTGGAGTGTATGTGAGACTGACTTGCTAAACTGAACATATACAGACTAGGAACCTTTCAAAGCAGTCTGTTTGTCCCTCACACACTAAATATTGTTTTTATTGAGTAAAACGGGGCATTAGAGGTTGTGAGGTACAGTAATGTACTGAATGGTCTTTACATACTTGAAACTTACCTTTTATAGAAGAGACCACAACTATACGAATAAGCCATAATTGTTTTAATGCAGACACTAAAAAAGCCAAGGTAGGTTTCTGTTGTATTCTTAGAGTGGCTTTACAAGCACATTTCCCAGTTTCTAATAGTTCTTTTTCTCACAATTAATTAGATAAAATTTTCATTTGTAGGCAGGTGGTAAACTTGCTATGTGATTTCTTTAGCACAGATGTCTGGGTAAGTGCCTCAAGTCCCAATGGGCATTTTGCATGCATGGGAAAGCAATGTTGCGTGGAATAAGCAGATACAGTTAAATGTGAATGTATTTTATAACAAAA
>CM044439.1:126766814-126785208 GCA_024363595.1 Xenopus borealis
TTGGAAACATTTTTCGTCGTTGTGGGTGCTGTTCCAATCTAACATATAGCGAGTGGTCTGGTGTGTCAGTGCAAGTGTGTACCCACAAAAGTGCTGTCAGCTTCATCGTCACACACAGCCACCTCTCCCCTTGTCTTTGTGTGTAGCTTTCATTTGCCCATTTATTTCCCAAGCTCACACAGCGTAAGGGGCACACTACGAAACCGACAAGTACTGACGGTCACGGGTTGCACTTAAAATTACCCGCTAAAATAGATTGTAAATAAAGTTTGAACGGACCCCTCCCCCTTCTTTGTGTGACAACAGGTGCCATTGTACCTGCCTGCAGCCGCAGCAACAGATACAGGAACTCCTATAGGGCGGCTGAGCCGTGTTCCTGCTCCAGTGCGATCCAGTTCCGCGCCTTTGTAGCAGCCCTGCCTCTGTGTTTGAACTGGATGGAAGACTGCTAGTGGCGGCACTTTAGAGTCAGTGCTGGGGATGTGCTGCAGCCTGGGACTTACTGCAACTACATTTGCTCTCAGGTAGGATCTATACTTATCAACTCAACCGAGGTTTCTTATATGACCCTATAGTGCAGTTATGCTATTCTCCTGCTATTGCTTCTGGGCTGTATGGTAGCTCCAGCGCTCGATCTGTCCTGAGACTTGTCTCCCTGCTCAGGTCTAATTCATTGTGTTTCTACTGTATAACAGTGACTGTGCTCAAACTGACTAACTGCACAGTCTATGGTCTTTGTATAGTCGTAGGACCTGTTATCCGGAATTCTGGAGACCTGAGGTTTTCTTGATCTGTGTTTTTATATCTTCATGCCTTAAATCTGCTAAGGAATCAATTTAACATTAATGAAACCCAATAGGATTGTTTTGTATGCAGTAAGGATTCATTCTATTTTAGTTGGGATCAAGTGCAAGGTACTGTTTTATTATTACAGAGAGAAAAAAAACTTATTTTTAAAAATGTGAGTTATTTAATTAATGGAGTCTCTGGGAATTTTTTTTTTATAATTGGATTATCTTGGAGTCTATTGTAATTCAAAGCTTTCTGGTTTAATGGGTCTCATACCTGTATATGCCTCATGTATTATATAAGTATACTGATGTGTATTTGTAACTGTCCAAAAATCCTTTTTTTTTTTTAGTTTGTTGATTTAACGGGGGTAATAGCTGAGCGTGAAAATATTATCTTTTCCAAGCTAATCCAAATGTAACGTGTTTGTGAAATGTGTCAGACTGACGCTAGGTCAACAGCTTCTATTTACTCTCTAAAGAGCAGGTCTAACTCCACGCTGTGTTTCTTCACCTCCAATGAAACTGCCCCATTTAGCACTTTATTTAGAAAACTTTTGTTGTTTCCTTCAGCTATGTGTTACCTTATGGCTAATTCACAGGCAGGCATATACACAACACAATATGTACAAAGAGAATCCGATTACTGAGACTCTTCTCCCTTGTGTGATGGAACAAGGCTGCACTGTACTCCGACATAATACATTATTAAACAATGGCTCGCTATGGTCAGTGATTGCACAGAGAATATCGGTATCCTTTATTAGACCTGGCCTTCCTAGTCAATCTGAAGCTACTGAATGCTTGCTTTCTTTCATTTTTGTTCCTGGCAGTCCTTAGAATAACATATGCTGGCTGACTGGGTAAGTAAAAACTAAAAGGAGGATGGGTAAACAAAGCAAAGCATTTGGTGCTGGAGGGAGTCACAGCAAGTGTCATTTTGAGAGAGTGACAAAGGGATTGTGTGAATTGGGTTAAGTCTTCCAGCAGAGCATGAAGAGTTCTAAGGCTCTAGTTGTAATAATACATATCTTATGTTTGACAAACTTTCATACTCATTAATACGATTTTGTCCTTATCATGCTTTGCTCAGCAAATACAACAATGACAACTTGAATAATTAATAAATTTCATTCTGCACAAGACAAAGCCCAAAACACAACTGAGCAACACACACAGTCACACTGCTGTTGGGACAGACACAGTGCCCAAGTTTTATCTGATATGTTCAGAATTGTGGGAGGGAAACTAAATGAAAAGAATGAATCGTTCCAGTGAAAAGAGTTAGCAATCATTAACTTACACTATGGTGAATAAGAATAAAGAGAAGACTGTGCTCACTTGTAAAGTGTCTGGCCACCTGGATCTCTCACTCAAATTATCTGCTGTGCCAAAAAGACACTCCTGGTAACTTTAAGGGCAGAACTACACGGCAGACTTCCGTGAGTTTGTCAGATCCAATGCTAGGCGACAAAACGCCCGTGTCGTTGGATCCGACAGGAACAAGGTAAATAAGTCGGACAGTGTCGCAAGGTTGATCCACGCGACACGACTGCCGGATGAAGACGCAGCTTGCAGCATTTTCATCCGACAGTCGTGTTGCGTCAGATCAATCCTGCAACACCATACGACTTGCTATTATTTTAACGTGTTACTGTCAGATCTGGCTTGACCTGTGTGTTTTGTCGCCCCAACAAACGCAAGAAAGTGTGCCTTGTAGTTCTGCCCTAAGAGCAGAATTTCTGTTTTTTTTTTAAACTTGATATTCATGATCTCTTTTAAGCCAGAGAGCGCTCTTGCTGTCTCTAAACTAGCAATGCGCCCCCCTGGACCCTGAGGGGCACAGGAAGATAAATGCCGGGGGACATAGGGGGTGGTATATTAGGAGCCATCTCAGGACGGCACAACATACAGAATCACCCCTGTGCTTTATTATACATGCAGCGAGAGCCCCTTCAGTCTGCTCTGATTAATTATTGACAAAAGGGAACCCTAGAACTTGAACAAGTAATGCCAGGGTCCACTGTCAGCATAGATACCTGCCATGCTGGGGGTTTGTGGGCATAGCTCAAGGGGTCTTCTAGTGACATCACTGCACATGCGGTGAGCGAACCATGGAAATTCATAAACTTTAGGAGACAATTGGGGCAGGTGGGAAATCTAGTGACTCCCAAAAATTCAGGCCAGTTAACAGCTCTGCTCTTAGGGCTCTTAAACATGAGTGTTTTTACCTGCACTCCCCTGCGTTCTGTTTTTCTGCGTTCAGCCGCAGGGGAGCACAGGTATAGACGCACTCAATGCTTTTCAATGGGGCTGTACTCACATGAACGCATGTAGGCGCCGAACGCAGGTTCAGATGCAACATTCTGCATTTTTCCTGCGTTCGGCGCCTACATGCGTTCGTGTGAGTACAGCCCCATTGAAAAGCATTGAGTGCATCTATACCTGCGCTCCCCTGCGGCTGAACGCAGCAAAACAGAACGCAGGGGAGCGCAGGTAAAAACGCCCGTGTGCAAGGGCCCTTAGCATGTTGCATCAATAGAGTGCACTGCAGCTTGCATACAGTTTACCATAATGAGTGCTAATGTGCAATCCAATTAGTGTGTTCACTGCAGCATAGCATGCACCCCCAATTGCACTGGAGCTTTGTAAAGACAATGTTGCTTTGTGGGAAATTATCTTATTTCCATCCACAATTTCCACTGTGCAGGCTGTACTGTCAGTGCACGCTGAGGTTTATACATTGTATTTTATGTCCATGGTTGCAACTAACACAACACTATTTGGCTAGACTGCTTGTGTAAACTAGGCAGTTGTGTTTTGCTACATATACTGAGCAGTGTATTCTCCCAGTGATTTTGTGATGTGCACCCTTTGTATTTCTTCGCACGGCTACCTAATAGTGCATATATCAGTGCATAGAGGTAATCCCTTGCTCTGCAGCTTTTCCACCTCTGCACACCATACAGGCATTTTCTTTTAAATCTGCTGTTTTCTTTGTGTGTAATATGAACAGGTGTATATAAAGTAACATGACAAGTTTTTACGTTTGTATCAGTATATGAAATGTCAGAGCTGAGACAAAAAAAGAAGGAAACTTTAGCCCAGTTTCTGAAGTCATGCTATTGTATATAACTCTGGAAAGTCAACTTGCACTCTCCATTATTTTAATACAACTCCTAGCAGCTGCAGACAACTGATGACTGTTTGGATGCTGGGAGTTAGACTATTATGTGCTTGCAGGTAGAACTGTCTGTTCAAAATTAATATGGATTGAACACTGTTCTGCAAACTATGCATTTAAAGTCCACAATACACTAGTTTAAGGGTAGAACTACACAAGCGTTATTCGTCAGATTGACGAATAACGCAGGTGACAAAATTCTAATTGGACTGAATGAAAAATCGCATTTGAGAACTACATTAGATCTTCATCCAACAGTCGTACCGTGTAGTTCTTACCTCCGACTTTTCATTCAAACCAATTATAATTTGACACATGCGACTCCGTCCAGTTTGTCACCTGCGTTTTGTCGACAGGCGTCAATCCGACGAGAAATACTCGTGTAGTTCTACCCTTAATAACAATTTGTTTGTGATCTGCGTCTACAGCATTTCTAAGGAAAATCTTTAGCATAAAAATAGAGGGAACTGTTTGACACTTATCTTTGACATATGCAAGATTTGTCTGTTAGTATGGATAGTATTAGTATGTGATCTGTTATCTGCAAACCCATTTGGCAGAAAGATCCAAATTACAGAAAGGCCATCCCCTGTAGTCTCCATTTTATCCAAATAATCCAAATTTTTTAAAAGTATTTCCTTTTTCTCTGTAATAATAAAACAGTACCTTGTAATTGATTCAAACTAAGATATAATTAGTTCTTATTGGAAGAAAAAAAACAATTTATTTGGGTTTATTAAAGGTTAACATGATCTTGTCGGCGCTATATAAATATATGATGATGATGAGGTCCTGGGCAACATAATTACCTTGCCCTACATTAATGGTTCCGTCTGCTATTCCTCCTGTCTTACTGGAGAAATTGTAAATGGGTAGGTAGGGATTCAAATCCATTACTATACAAATCCTGACATACTAACTTTATTGATTAGTTTAGGTCTAACAATGGAGTGAATGATGTAAACATTGCTGTCTGTTGCTCTGGGACTTGTTCTTTCCTCCCAGCCAGACACTGGTTTCAAAAGCTGCAAAACTTGAAGGTGCACTTAATAAAGCATAAGAAAGGCTGCACTTTCAAAGGCTGTTAAAAACATTTTAATTTAACGTATGCTCCAAGTAAGTTTCAATAGATTACAAATATCAAAACCAATTTACAGGGACACAAGCACAACCGTCAAAAAAAAAACTTACCATTACTACAATGTGTACTCATTCATCAACACAGAGCAGCTTCGTAGAATATTTACTTGTTTCTTAACATATTAAAAGTCACTTTTCTGCTCTCGTAGACATGTGTAAACAAACATTTAAGGCCTGGTACATACTTGAATTTCACACACAGCAGTGCTCTTACTGCATATGTATGAAATCTGATAAAAATTGCTCACAGGGTCTCTGAGCACCCAATTCCATTGAAACTACATGTGTATTCTAATTGTGACAAGGCAAATTTCACTACATTTCTTTCAGTTAGTAGGCCGCATCCAATTTTACATACAAGCAGTCAGATGAAATGCACACAGAGGTATTTACAAGGCTTAAAGGGAATGTCAACCCAAAACATATTTGGTCTAATAAAAGAAAAATAATTCTAAGCAACTTCGCAATATACATTTGTTACACATTTTCTATGGTTTTTACGTTTTTTGCATATGTGTTACTATTGAAAGCAGTGTTTCTCCCTTTCTATTCTCTGAACTGGTGGCTCAGACTGTTGATACAATATAAGACAAGGCAGCTGATTAACAGACCTGTCTTTGCTGGGGAACTAAGACTTTTGCAACATTGTAAGGGTAGAATGACATGGACGATTTCCGTGTGTTTCTGGCTGGTCCGATGCTTGGCGACAAAATGTACGCATCAAGTCGGATGCAACGGAAATAGTAATGTCGGATGGTGTTGCAGCGTGCATCTGACATGACTGTCGGATGCAGAAGCAGCTTGCAGCGTTTGCATCTGACAGTTGTGTCGTAATGGATGCATGCTGTGACAGCTTCTGACATTTCTATCTCTTACCTTGTTTCCGTTGCATCCAACTTGACACGTTTGTTTTGTTGCCGAGCGTCTGATCTGCTGGAAACGCACAGTTTTCCTGTGTAGTTCTATCCTAAAAAGTTACAATCAGGAGTTAAGCAGATGTTGCTTTAAATAGCTATTGTTTTTACAAATAACAAAAGAAATTAAATAATTTCTGCCTGAATCTTCCTGAAGTTGCATGCTGCTAGTCTGACGTATTGATTTGTTTTTAACAAAGAGGCCCTATCTTCTAGAGATGTGGGGCAAATTCACTAAAGCGCGAAGCGTCTAACGCTAGCGCTAATTCGCCAGGGTGACGTCATTTCGAACTTCGCCAATTTACTAACTGTCCCTGGTGAAAATTCGCTAGTGAAGTAGATAAACTAGCGCAACTTCCCACCCTTACGCCAGGCGAAGTTGTGCACTGACGAAAGGGACGTTACTATGCTAATTCACTAAGTTGACCATTTTACTGAACGTTACCTCTTGCGCTAGACTTTTTACTTCAATACAATAGATAGGAGTTTGAGAAAAAAAAAACTTGAAACGCTGGCGTCTTTAATTTTTTTTTTAGGGTCATAGTTTGAAAAATAGTGTAATTTTTTTGGGGGGTTAGCCTCCTTCCCCCCCCCTTCCTACATTTCCTAACATATGCCAACTCAACTATACATGTTTAGGGCAATATGACAACTTTATTTTATTTATTAAAGGATTGCGTAAATGTGCTTTGTCTGACGAAGTAACGGTAGCGCAACTTTGCTACTTTTTGCGGTGCGGCAAATTGCAGCGAAGGTGTTACCAGCTGGAAATCTGCCAGCTTATATACTGCAGTTTTTATACCTGAATACTTGGAAGTGTTATTAAATCTAGTGCACTGTGTTGACTGAGATGAATGGGTTGCTTTCATTTTACTGGTGCTCTAGTGCGTAATGGTAAATACTTAAAAAAAAATCTTTGATCTTCACAAACTCATCAAGCTTACTCAAGCAGAAGTATAGTTGGCTCACCTAGTGACCCATGCCAGAGATTTAGTGCTTGATAACATGAATGTGTTCTTTTAGGCAACCTGCTGAAGGGAATGAAGATTGTTTCGCTCCCAGATGCTCTCTTTTTATTTTGGCTTTCATGGCAATAATGTATATAAATTGACTAAGGCCTTATTCACATCACTTCGATGCAAGCCCTGTAGTCATTCTTGCTATCTGCATGGAAGACAGAATCCTGCACTGGTGAGCACTCCGTCAGAACACTACATTGCACTAGGGGCTGATGATTTAGTTACAACTAAGGAACCATTGGCTTTTGATGTCAAGTCTCCATTAGAAAGTTTTGAGACACAAGCTTAAAATACATTCTGAAGCAAAATAAGACCTGTATTGTAAGGTCAGAATGTGATTATTCTTTAGCAGAGTGGCACTGTTTTTAATTGAAGCCCTAACTTATTACACTGGTTTCAGGTGAGCGACTGCTTAACCTGCTTTGCACAATGAACCTTTTTTAGTTGTGCTTTGCTTGAATTACCCACAGGCATCCATTAATAATTTGTGAAACACAGGCTTATAGTATTGACTGAGATTAGTAGTGGGCTACAGGTTACTCTCTGTTTATTTTCTGTAAATCTCATGCAGTTTAAACAACTGAGAACGCAGTTAATTGCAACACATATACCTCCTTACACCTTTTCAGTAATTTTCTTTGCTTTATTGCATATTACACTGTTTTGCTGATATTGGTTTATTATTCACAACATAATAATAAACTAGTTACATAAACTACTGAGCCATGGCTTATAACATCAGACCCTTTGCCATTTATAGATAATTTTTGTGACTACTCACATAGACCCACCAGTATGTAACATGAATAAGTCACATCAGCCATTAAAATGTAAGAAGTTTTATATATTCACAAAATAAAGTTTTTTTGCCCTCCCCCTTTGTTTTTTTTTGTTTTTTGTTTTTTAAATGTAAGGCTCAGCAACTTTTTAATGTACATTCATTTAAACATTTCAATAGTTTCAGTGGTTTCAAAGTTATTTGTATGTGTAACTGCAGTTGAAAGCAACATTTGTTTATCCCTTTCAGTTTTCTGGTTTGGATACTTGAAACATTCTAGCGTAAAACTAGCCACGCATGGCTGATAAAAACTGTCCCAAAAAACAACAACCCTTAGACAGTTTGTGGGTCCATGAATGGGGCTCTCAGGAGGTCTTTCCAAAACTGTATCATGACAGGAAATTGGGCAGATATCATTTGGGCAAGTTTGAAAATCCTGATAGATCTCCGTAGGCCTCATTATAATATGATTGTTGTCTGGGGGGGAGACGCAATTAAATATTCCAAATGTGGACCAACATTTTGGATTTTACCATGTATGCTCATCTTTCAGAGTTTTATTGCAACTTGTAGTTTTGATATTTTCAGTAGTTGAGCAAAAATTTTGCCATGTGTCACTGCAAAAATTACACCCATAGACTCTAATGGGTGAAATAATTTGTCACCCGTCAAAAATTTGTTGCGGTATTTGCCCATAGACTTCAATGCATTTCAGCAAATTTTTGCAGTTTCTAATTGTAGACACGGTCAGACTGTGGGGTCAGTGGTCTATTGGGCCCCAGCTTTAAAGGCCCACTTCTCCTGCCGCTGATGCAAACTCCCCCCTACATGTCCGCCTACCCACTGAAGGAACCTAACCTTCGGCCAATGTATCTCCTACCCAGCTACCTAATGCTTCACCGGTCTGCCTGTACCTTGTAGTTCTCTCTCCTCCTAACAATTTGCAATCACTGTTCCTGGTGGTGCAGGCATTGGTTGACGAGGATCATGAGGAAGGGGTCCACCAGGTTGTCCCCCAGTGTCCCACTGGTCCAGTCCAACCCTGCTTGTAGATATTATTTAGATTGGGAGCTCTAGTTGATCTACAACAGCTTCTCTTCTTTACCTCCTGACTATATTTTACACTTAGGTGTGACTCTGAAATATATGAGCCCAAAATCAATGCAATAAACATAGAGGAAGATGTGGATCAATGAGGATTGTGAGATTAGAAGATTAAATACCTTTCTTTACATTTATTGTCAAAAACTCAGACAGTACCATATGCTTTGGATTCAGGCACACAGGGTTGTCATTATCATGGATTAGCTGAACATGAAGGCTTATTGTGTCTAAGTGGTACACTTTGAGGTTCTCAAGATATAGGAACATATGGGGAACACTTCCTAATGTAACATTTAGTGATTTTGTATGACATAGTAACTTATTTTTACCTTGTGTTGAAAATTTTAATAACCAAGTATGGAAATTAACTAGTTTAATTTGTTATTCATGCAAAGAATGACATTCCTTTTTGTATGTGTGAATTGCTCTCTATGCAGGCACCTTTAAAAATTTGAAATAAATTAATGTTTGAAATGTTTAGCCATAGACCTGTGGCAATTCTTCAGACAAGCAAGGCAGAATGTTGCACTTGTTTTTTTGCAGTTTGCATACTGCCTTCCTAATAGTACTTGACCTCTAAAGATAATTTGCAAATAGAGCTTTGAAGCAAGGCAGAAAAAAAAAATAGATCTTCATCAAAGATTCAATCCCTGGCTTTCAAACCTGAAACCTTCTAGCTGTATTTTAACTGTAAATGTATGTTTATCTGGTAGAGCTGGAAGTAGTACTGTAACAGTTTCATAGTATAGTTCAGATGCCCCTGAAGGTAATCCATAAACAGCTAACAGAATTCTGTTGGATAAAAGTGACAGGTGACATAGCAACAAATACATCTCAGGCACCATTTAATGCTAATGCCAGTACAGCAGGCTGCTTTTGCTTAGTGGCATAAGGAGTCATAATAGTACAAAACTGGATTTAGCAGAAAGGAAATGACAGAACTGACTTGTTCTTCAGGGCACTAGTTGTACACTAATCTGAAGGTGTATTGTACATCATTGTATATGGGCTGTTTCTAGTTAGGGCCCTTACACAGGCCATTTGTTCCTGCACCCCCCCAGCACTTATTTCTTCTTGTGTTCCACCAAGGGGACAGCAGAAACAAATGCTGCCCATACTTCCTGATTGGACTGTTCACCTTTAAATGATTTTTCAGTATGATGTAGAGCAGGGGTGCCCAAAAGGTAGATCAGGGTTTACCACAGGGGTACCCAACCCTTTGGCTACCCTGGGCCACATTGGAAAAATAAAAATTGTCTGGGGCCGCACATGTAATACACAATCATTTTTTATTTGTAAAAGTAAAGAAAAAGCACAGAAAATAACTACAATACCAGTTGGATAACCAGATGGAGCTATACACTGAAATATGGGACACCTGGATATTAAATAGACTTGTTATTATATTATTACTACTAACTGGGCAATGGGCAGAGTCCCCCCTCCTGCCTACTCCTATATCCTTTGCATTATGACTTTTCCTTGGGAACCAAGCATTTCAAGCTGGGGACCCCTGGTTTACCAGTTGGCCTTTAGCTGGTGATCAGTAGTTCTCAAGACACTGTCAACAAACAGCTTGATTTATTTGGCCTCCTATTTCATGCTTTTCATTTAGATATGTATTACACTAAGGTTACATAAGGAATAGTTGTTTAAATGTAGCAATATAGATTGCGGTTTTCAATGGAACAGAATGCTAACAAAACATTTATGGATGTAGAGACCATAGTGGGACAACATCACTAAGGGGCAGATTTACAAAATTCACATGAAGGATTCGAAGTTCGATCAAATTTTCAAAAACATTCGAATTTTCGAATGTTTTTGAAGACCACTTCGACCAGTGAATTTTGTAAATTCGATTGAATGATTCGATTAAAATTTTATTCGAATATTCGATCATTCGACTGTCTAAGTACTTCCCCTTTAAATTTTTATTTGACCACCTAGTTCAAAGCTACCGAATTGGGTTTACTTTATTTTTGATCGAATAAAAAAAATTTGATCGAAATCAATCGATCGAATTTTTCTTATTCGAACGTTCGACCAATCGATTTGCGGTAAAATCCTTCAAATTCGATATTGGAATTCGAAGGATTTTACTTCACTTCCTATTCACATGGTCGAATTCCGAATCTTTTACAATTCGAAATTCGATCAATGATAAATCTACCCCTAAAAGTAGACCTTGCTTTCATAAAGTATGGGCACTCCTGATGAGAGAGTGCTAATTTGAGACAATTTGCAATTGTTTTTCATTTTTTATTATCTGTGGTTTTTGAGTTACTTGTCTTTTTATTCAGCAGCTCTCCATTTTGTAATTTCAGTAATCTGGTTGCTATGGTCCAAATTACCCTGGCAACCATGTATTTATTTGAATAAGGGACTGGAATATGAATAGGAGAGATAGACGAGTAATAAAAAGTAGCAATATCAAAACATTTGTAGCATTACAGAGCATTTTTTTTTAGATGGGGGTCATCCCCATTTAAAAGCTGGAAAGAGTCAGAAGAAGAGGGCAAATAATTAAAAAAAAAATCAATTAAAAATAAATAAAGACCAGATGAAAAGTTGGATAGAACTGGGCATTCTATAACATACTAAAAGAACCACCCCTTTAAGGTTTGCTCAAAATGCAAAAGCGAAGTGATCCCATTTTATTCTGTGTGGTCATACAAGTAAGCATCTGCTTTTTCTGTCTTTGCAATGTAGTGCAATATGTTTGCATTTATATGCATTTTTGTATTAAATAGATTCTGACGTCAGAAATTAAACCTTTTTTTTTCATCTGTCATAATATTGTCTTTGCATGGTATCTATAATTTTGCCATAAAATATTTACAGATTCTCTTACATTACCCATCTGATCCCCCATGTTCCTTTCTGAGGGTGCTGCCATATTTGAGCTTCAGCAGTCTGTTAGTATTAGAAACTGTAACTGACATGTCAAGTTGGCAAATGCAAAAGGTCCTCTGCACTCAATCCATTATCAATATATTTAAGACATTGAGACATTCTGTGCATACAGCTACTAAAAAATGCCTTACCCTTTAAACAACAGGGATTGTTTGTCCATATATTGCAATATATTTAAGCTGGCCAACTACGTCAAAGTCATCCCATATCTGGCCAGTCCTACGCTCAATTTTCATCTGATTCATTAAGAATTCCATTACTTCATTAAACATTTTACAAAGGAACTAAGTTTTACCTGCAACTTACTTGCTGCTTTCAAAGTAAAACCCCCAATCATGGATGCCCTTTTATTAGACACCAGTGGGATCACCTGACTATAGCTGGGAAGGGTGGGGGCTACAACAGAGAGCTGGTCACTGCTCCAGTATAACTACAACAAACAAGAAAAAGTTGTGCTCACCCTGCCTAATGGTTTTAAAAATTAGTGGTGAGCACAACTTTTTCTTGTATGTCAAGTTGGCAAAACACTCCAGTTTAGGAACTTCAAGTGACAATTACTTACAAAAGCCACTTTATCAATGAAAAATGATCAACATGAGCTATAGATAACTTTTGATTATTATTATTTTGAATAATATTTTTTTGTGTGTCCGTATCACTTTAAAGAAGTGCATATAAATGCATT
The DNA here is from genome assembly GCA_024363595.1 of Xenopus borealis. NCBI lineage: Eukaryota > Metazoa > Chordata > Amphibia > Anura > Pipidae > Xenopus > Xenopus borealis. The sequence continues at coordinate 126,779,343 of CM044439.1, forward strand.
TGTTTTGAAGCTGCCAGTGTATATTGACCCTTACTCCTATAGCTGCAGTGATGCACAAACACATAACGACCAGTCATATAGTTAGGTTTGAATGGTCTGTGCAGTCTATGCTACTGAACGTGAATTGCTAATTAGTTGCTCTGGTATTCTATTACACTGTAATGTAATGTAGCACTACAATAAGTCTTTACTATGTAGAATAACCTGTAGAGTATATCCTTTTATTTTTTGATATAAAATGTGCAGTTAAGATTTAAACAAAAAAAAGTCTCAAATAACCTCTGAAAACCAGGAAGACCATATTCTATACAGTTTCATAAAATGTGATAGATTTGTTGATACTTTAGAGAATAACCCCAGCAAATAATGTATCAATTGTAATAGTAAGCTTAGGAACTATATCTGCAGAAAATTGTATCAAGTGATGTATGTATCTGTAACAGATTAGACAGCAAGGGAGTTGGTGTACTAAAAGAAAAAGTATAAAACACAATAATGAATAATATATGGTGATGGTTTCACTCTGGGCTAAAAATTTGCATTATCTTTAAAAATGGCCCCTTTATTGGAGCTCCAATAAAGGGGCCAATAAATGGCCCCTTTATTGGAGCTCCCTATAGATTTGCTACAGTTGCTGTCTATCTTTCAAGGGGTGGGCATGTCATAATAGTCCCTGCACAGCCTGGGAAAGGAGGCAGCAAGAATTGGAACAGATGGACCGGACTAGGAATGCACCGAATCCTCGATTCGGCCAGGATTTGGCCTTTTTCAGCAGGATTCGGCCGAATCCTTCTGCCTGGCCGGACCGAATCCAAATCCTAATTTGCATATGCAAATTAGGACCAGGGAGGGAAATCACGTGACTTTTTGGCACAAAACAAAGAAGTAAAAATGTTTTCCCTTTTGCATCCCTAGACGGGACTAGTAGAGGTTTTGCATAATTAAATAAATCAGCCTGACACACTACTTTTTTCAAAGGAAATGGAAAGGCATTTTACACTTGGGGATGCCAAAGTTAGGCACCCCCAAGTGACTCCTTTTACCTACCTGATACCCAGGGCTGGTGCTCCTATCAGCCGAAAACCAAACCGGTGCGAGCACCACGGAGAGACCAACTTCCTGCTTCTTTGATTTTTCGCATGCGCAGTAGAGCAAAATAGCAGACTTTTTCGTTAAAGTTAATTTTTCCGCTGTACTGTGCATGCGCAGACCTGATAAAACCCGGTGGAAGTTGGAAATTGATCTGTCTATGGTGCTCGCTAGAAGAACCCCGGGCCGGTGCTGTTTTCTGCTGATAGGAGGACCGGTCCAGGGTATCTGGTAGGTAAAAGTAGTCACTTGGGTGTGTCTAATATTTAGCACCCCCAAGTGTAAAATGCCTTTCCTTCTCCTTTAAATCAGATTCTATATTTAAAATAATATAGTTCATTGGCACGTTCTTGCTTTTTTCACAGAAACATTGAAAATAGTAAAATCAGTATTTATTACATTCTATCTAAAAATTTTAAGTGTTTTTAAAGGTGAACAGCACCTATAATTATATTCACAAGTTGCTATTACAAATAGAAAGTGTCTATTAGACCTTTTTACCCCACCCCTGTATTTTCAGCTATTTATCTTTAACAATTCATTTCTTCTTTGTGTACAAATGAGTGCTTTTAAGTGCTTTTGCATGTTTCCAAGGTGTGGTGTTTTGAATATGCACTAGAATGGAAGTCTATTCTTAAAATATGGGACAAAGGTGGGTGAATTGTAGTGAGTCATGAGTGAAAGTGTCAGGCACACTAGTTCTACCAGTGTAGTTTATAATGCACCCATATCCACCTCCATGTAAACAATAGGCTTCCTGTTTGGCAGTTGGGTATGCTCAAATGTGTGGACCTTTAGCAGCAGCTACTATTAGTTAAACAGTAACTTATCATATAAATGCATGTACTCCCCACAGAAATATGTCTTTTTCTACCTATTGACAACTACCAATCTATTATTCACCCAATATGATATTAATAGAAGTTGATGAGAAAATCCTGTTAGCTGGGGGCAAATATAAAAAATGTATGTTGTATAGCAGTAAATCATTTTTAGTAGTGTCTGTGGTTAAATTAGTAATCTGGTTAGTCTACCTTAAAGGGGAAGTATAACCAACTTAATAAAAATACGTACACTGTGGCAAAACAGTTGTTAAACAAGGTAGAAGCCAGGGTTGCTGAGCAGTGAATATAGATTTGGACAACAGATGATATGGTTCAGTAAAGTCATGGGAATTCCCAGACAGACTGCAAGCTGAGAACCGATACACCTGTGTGATATAAATACAAGCAAGGGCTTGACTAAAGCAAGGCCTGGAGTTTTTCTTTCCTCTGGGTGTCATATGAAGACCCCTGAAATGACTGTTTACAAGTCATTTTTGGCTTTAGGGTATTCTGTGTTTTGGGATTTTGTTTGCAAGGTTAGTAATGAGACTATGTTGTAGTTAAGCTAATGGTCTCTGGTGGTGAGAATAATTTCCCTTCTTTCTTTTCCTAGTCACTGTGCTGAATTGTTCTTTGCTGTACAACGACAGTAATATAAATGGCGGCTGAGACATTTCCTATAAACCTGACCTCCTGCACATCTTTGCAAATAGTGCATAATAATAGGGTACAGATGGTTAGGCCCCTCCATGATTACTTTTCATATTTATAAGTGCCACTACCAGAAGGTCATTTAACACAGTTAATTGTAATTTTTATTAAACTTTTCCCCCTTAAGATCAATATTAACTTTCATTTTGCACTGATCCACCCTTATTTACCGAACTCCTGACCAGTGATTTGGTTAAATCATTTTGTTCTGTAATCTATGTGATAATAGGGTTAACAGCCAGTCATCTAAGTGTTTAATGATTACAGAATAAACATAGCCCTAGTACAAAGTGGGTGAGATATGCGCAGTGTATGTAAATATTGTGCCTTACCTAGGAGAGGCCCATTTATAAAATAAGATGATTTGTGAGGCTTGTTATTGGAGAAAGAAAACAAGCTAGATGATCAGTAGTACATACAGCAAGGGAGCTGGGTGAACTGAGCTTTAGCTTTAGTATATATGACTGGATCTGATTCTGATCAGGGCACTGTGTACAAGGCTGCATGCTTTATAAATACTGTATATTTTTACAGGTTTTTCATGGTTCATACAAATAAAGCTGTTCGCAAATGTGGAAGACTCTAAAGCTGGCTATAGATGGAAAAATTTGATCGTACGAATCTCCAATTCGTATGATTTTCATGTCACATGGCCAGCTTTAGGGGCAGATTTACTAAAGGGCACAGGCGTCACCTCGCTAGCGAAGGAGATAGACGCTAGCGGTGATTCGCACACTAACTCCAAGGGACTTTATGCTCTGGCTAATGGGCCAATACTCTGCAAATTCATCACATTTGAGTGGAAATCTTTTCAAAGGGTAGTGACACACGGGCAGATTCAGGGAGATTTAGTCGCCTGGCCACTAATCGCTTGTTCTTCTGGGCAACAATCTCCCCAATCTGCCTTTGCCTGTCTTCCCTTCCGCTTTAATGAAAAGTCGCTTGTGCCTCACGAGGAAACTTCAGCGACATCGGAAAATGAAGAGCCGTGTGTGCTTAGCACAGACGACGTTTCCTTATAGCGGATGGGAAGACATGCAAAGGCAGTTCAGGGAGATTGTCGCCCAAAAGTCCTGCAGCGTGTCGGGTACCCGCAAATTCCTGTGGTAACCTGCGGGTTGCATGTAGAATTTCTGGGTGCGGGTATAGAAGCGGGCCGGTGGTTCTGCAGGTTGGCGGGTTGAGGGTTGGGTCGCGGATCCTCACCATAGCGATATTTACTCCTTTTTCTGAGCATGTCTACTACTGATGATGTCACTTCCTGTTTTACTCCTTTTTTTTTCTGATCGCGGCTACTTCCGATGATGTCACCGGTTTAATGACAGCACTTCCTGATTCTTGATGGTCAGCGGGTCCTGGTTCTGGTCGCGGGTCCAATCGGGTAAGAATGCGGGTCGCGGGTCCGGGTTGCGGATTGCAGGTACGGGTCCCAAAAAATGGACACGCAGATCTCTCCGAATCTGCCAGTGTGTCACTACCCTAAATGTTATATCATATACAGTACAACTGTATATGTCTTCTCCTCTTACTACTCAGTTATAGCCCAGCTGGGAATGAAATGCCTTCACAACTCTAGTTGCCATCAAGATATGCTCTTACTGACGAACGGTTAAAGCTGCGTTCCCCTGCGTTGCGTTTTGTAGCATTCAGCCGCAGGGGAGCGCAGGAATATATGCAACCAATTCTTTTAAATGGGGCTATAGTCACACAAGTGCATGTAGGTGCGGAACACAGGTTGAGACGCAACCTGCTGCATTTTTCTTGCGTTCTGCGCCTACATGCGCTTGTGTGAGTATAGCCCCATTTAAAAGAATTGGTTGCATCTATTCCTGCACTCTCGGGGGATGGTGTACCTTCTCTCTGTTTGTACCAGATGAGTGATTTGATGAGTAATTAGAAAAACACAGCTAGAGAATCTACAATGACCAATCTACTTTTTTTGTAGTTTAAAAGCAGTTTTGGACAAATTCTACAACTTAGCTTGAGAATACATCTTTCGATTGTAATAAATATATTATTTTTGTCAGCACATTGTGTAATCAAAGTACCAGAACAATACTGTCAAAATATACAGTACAGGAATGGGACCTGTTTTATTCCGTATGAGGGGGGCTTTCTGTATTTGTATCTCCATACATTACATTTACTTTACAAATCATTTACATATTAAATAAACCTAATAGGATTGCTTTGCCTCCAATAAGGATTAATTGTATCTTAGTTGGTATCAGTATAAGGTACTGTTTTATTATTACAGAGAAAAAAACACATTTTTAAAAATGTGAGTTATTTAATTATAATGGAGTCTATGGGAGGTGGCCTTCACACAATTCTGAGTTTATGTATAAGAAATCCCATACCTGTATACTGTGAATGTTCAATCAGCAAAAAAGTTGTGGTGGTGATAATGTTAACATGTTAGGATGTGAACATGTAGCCTACGCATTGTGCAGATATGCTAGTCTTTCATTATATTATTCCCAGTCATCTCTGTAGTTTTCTGTATGACCAGACATTTCTTTTTAAACATGTAACAGTTAACACTGCCTGCTGATTGGCGGCAATGAGTTACCTGATCTGTGACAAACATTGCACCTATTTTATATTAACACTTTTCATTATTCTGTTTATCCTTCTCCCTGTGTGCTCTCTTCATTTTAGCTTTTATACTAATCCCAACATCTTTCCCTCCACCTTTTGCTTTTATGTCTTGCCAACCTCTCGGTTTCACTCTGCCACCCATTTCCTTTTCTCCCCTATCATTTTCCTCTATGATGCTCTAGAACTACGCCTTCTTCCTCTTCTTTTGCCTTCAAGCAACATTGCATATACATAAAAGTTTTAAAGTGAAAATGCAGCTGCAACTGAAAACAACTTTTATTCCTTTCTGTTCTCTAGGTCTGCCTCTTAAAAAGTGTTAATTAATAAAAAAATAATATAATTAATATATATTGGGGAAAAAAAGCTTAGAATGGATCTGTGTATATTCATAAACAGTATTTGGATGGAAGACCCCTTAAAATTAAATACATCATTTTAAAAGGCATGTACATTTATTGTACAGACAGTGTTATGGAATACAGTATGCTGTCCTTTTATAAATGTGTTTTTTAAAGGAGAACTAAACCCTTACTAATAAAACCCCTAACCTACACCAGGTCAGACCTGGCGAAGTTCAATACAATAGATAGGAGTTTAAAAAAAATTTGGAAATTTTTTGTAAGTCCCAAAAAAAACGCTGG
>CM044439.1:126789902-126802146 GCA_024363595.1 Xenopus borealis
TTAAATGTTTATATTAAGATGCATTAGCAGCTTGACACTGGGAGTAAAGAGAAAGGTTATGGACACAGGAAGGGGAAGACAACAGTCAGGAACAAAGTTGACTTGTACCCTGCAGTCTGGCATCTCTGTGTACAATCTTTCAGTTTCATGACACCCTGTTATCTCATATGGCACACAAGCCCAATTACCAGATTAAATGAGAACCATATATGCTCACTGGCTCCTAACAGTAACATTCCAAAGAAAAGTCGACAAAGAAATGTATTAATCATTAAGATTTAACAGACAAATACAATTATTTAAACCAGTACTAGTGCGAGGGTGGACAGAGAAACAAGGTGTGGTCGAGTTTTGCAGATAAGATGGCAAGTCTATTTAGTAGCAAGGTGACTTAAAGGTGTTAAGATAGCCAGACGGGGTTGTTTTTTTGGCTTTTGTATAAGTGCAGGCTGAGAAACAGCACCTCTGCCCAAACAGCCTTTGCATGCTTTCTGTTATCTTACACCTGGAGCCACTTCTTCAACCTGGGTGCAGACACAGGTTGCAGATTTCAGGACCAAAATTAGTTCAGTATGTATATCAGAGCTAATGCTTATACGCAGGCCAAGAAACAGCCCAGTCTGGCACTAGCCTAAAGCTGGCCATAGACAAGCGGAATAGCAGATGACCAATCGGTCAGAGCCCTTTCCCGACCTGCCACTAACCATTCAGATAAAATAAAGCAGCAAAGAGAACAACCCAGCCGATGTCCTGCTCATCACAGAAAAAGTGCGAAATGTATGCCTGAAAAATTATACTGGGAAGCTCACAGCATGCAGAGATATCTTCTGCCGACAGAAATCTTTTAACCTGGCTGATTGTCCAAACAACCAATCTCCATGGGATGAAAAATAATGGGACTCAACACAAATGGTCCGAAAATCGTACACATCAAGGATTCGTACGATCGGATCTTTGCGTCTATGGCCAGCTCAAGGCTGGCTGATTTCAGCCCTATATTTCAGCCTTCTTTTCTGCATTGGTAAGGGTAGAAACAGCTTGGCACAGACTCTGTGGATTTCACTGAAGAACCATGAGTCTCCGAATTCTAAGATGAAATCTGCCAGAGTCTGTTTGCAACAAGCCAACTCAATGCGAAAAAGAGAGGAGGCTACTACTCTTGATAGGGTTGAAATCGGCCAGCGTATTTCAGCTAGCTGATTTAGTCCTCAGTGTGGCCCTAACCTAAGAATGAAGATACACAAAGCTGCTAATAGCTCTGAAGCTACTAGTAGCAGCTAATTGTTGTGGCTACAAAATACCCTGCCATAGACAATAAGGAGAATTGCCTCTGCACATGCATTAGATAAAATGCATTGCCCTAGCAATGCCAATTATCATTATTGTCTTTTGTATTTTTGTAGCCTTCACCCATTGGAGCAAATTTACTAAAGGCGTTGCAGCCATTACAACACTTTGCCAGGAGAAAATTAGATCAGACAACGCAAATTTACTAATTTGCAAAGTTTCGTCCCAGGCAAAAAAACACTTATCGCTACCATTACTTTTGCACAGAGAGCATATGGAAGATGTGCTAGTTTTCAATTCTGCACAGCCCAGCGCAAATTCACTAGAGGTCTTGCACTCAGGATAATTCGCTTTAAAGTTGAATGCACCTATTTATGGTACATGGTGCATCTAATACATTACATTTACACAGATGACTAGACATGCCAAGGGAACCTTAATAAAGTCAATAGAGTTGGGTTAATGCCCTACACATATGCCCACTGTAAAATAATGTTCCATTTGTTAAAAAATGTATGGGGGAAACCGGTTAGTGAAAAAAACATTTTATGACTTTTGCAGCCTATTACCCTGATTTACTCAACCCAGCTGTCTTTAGACTGTTCAGTTTACCACTTTTTGTGAGCCTGATTATCACTATATTTATATAGCACCAAAATAATCCAGAGCATTTTACAGAGTCCCTATCCCATAAAGTTCCTATAACATGTGCACTCTGGTTGGTAATAAACCAAACATTCCCTACAAAAGAGTATGTTAACCATGTGGGCCATTAAATCTTGCACGGTTTTCTATCTGTCACATTTTTTTTCCAGCTGGAGAGTGCTGTTTCTCACATTCTGTTAATTATCCTGTAATTACTATTGGCATCCATAGTCTAAATATTAAAAAAAAAATTCTAACTATGAGTATGTTTGACTTTTTTTTCCTAGATACCCGAATGCCAACAGACGACACAGACGAACAAAATGAGCGCCTTAAATCACGACAAGAAAAGATTTCTGCAGTACTGCCGCCATTTCTTAGCCGACAATGGGGCATTTCATGGTAAAGTCAATTTCATTTTTACAGTTATTGTTACTAATGGGATTTTCTAGTTCCAGGAAAGCAGTGATTAGCCAAATAAAGCTGACGGATTGACTGCTGAGTGGAAACTTTAAATAAGGTGTACTCAGTAAAACAATGTCTGCACATAAATATCACCAGTGCTGCTTTGGGGAAATTATGTTGTCACCTTGCCTGTGTTTGGTCAACTTCTGGCATATTTCAGGGGCCCTTTATGATAGGTAGACATTTGTACAGTTCTTAAAATCTAATTTGCAGCTGACTTTATTTCTGATTGATTTGGAAATGTAATTTGCCTCACATAATTGTAACAGGTGCACCCTATCATTCTAATCCCGTTGTGTCCTAGGGGGTGTACCTGCCAGTAGTAGTAAGCTAGCTGTGAGTTTTACTAGTTGGTACATAAACAAAGGGTCTGTCTTTAGGATATTTGATATTTCTGTCCTTCAGACTGTGAATCTGCAACTGGCTTCAAAATACTCCTAGGATTGGTGTGTAGTTATAGTTTTCTTTTTATGGGAGTTATTTGGTGTTAACTGACTGTGCTATTTCTGTGGATGTAATGTTCTGTGGGTGGACTGTCCAGTCACCATATTTTATGATTGGTAGTAATGAATATTATTAGATACAATATGACCTACTTACCATTCTGTTGCTTAGTCATTTGCTGTGTTATGCCCCTAGCTTCAGTGAACAAAATGTGCTGCTTGGAAATGAGGGTGGGAGGTCTCTGTGCATTCACATTGTTATCTGTTTATGAATGGAATTTCCATGTTGTGAGCAAAACAAAATTAGTAGTCATTTAGGGTACACCCAACTGTTCCAGCTTCTATCACTTTAGTATACACTGGTTGCAGCTAGTGCTGGTTATAGGTTACGATAGAGGCAACATTTACCCTGGGCCAACATGATCACAAGAGGCGAAATGATGAGAAAAGAACAAAAGGCAGATCATAATGTCTATTAGTTACACGTTGGTCCAGTCTTCAACCCTTCAGGTGATACCACAGATAGACACATTCTGGATTCTAGGAGATGTAGTTTAGCAGCAGCTGGAGAGTTGGAATTATTTTCCCCCTCACAATTTGGGCTTAACACTCCAGCCTGAATTTAATGCCATATATGTCAGTGAAATGTCCTTTGTTGAGGGGTATAAAATACAATCCTATTTGCAATTTCTTATGCAGAAAGGAGAGAAATGTATTTAGTAAGCTTATTTAGTAAACAAAGAATGTTCCAGGTATGGGACCTGTTATCCAGAACATTTGGGACATGGGGTTTTCCAAATTGGGTTTTCATACCATAACTCTACTAGAAAGCCATGTAATATAATAACATAGTAAGTTAGGTCAAAAAAGACACACGTCCATCAAGTTCAACCTTTTAACTTTTTTTTTTTAACCTGCCATAACAGCTAGTTGATCCAGAGGAAGGCAAAAAACCCCATCTGAAGCCTCTCCAATTTTCCTCAAAGGGAGAAATTCCTTCCTGGCTCCAAAATGGCAATCAGACTAGTCCCTGGATCAACTTGTACAATGAGCTATCTCCCATAACCCTTTATTGACTCACTTGCTAAAAAGCCATCCAACCCCTTCTTAAAGCTAGAAAGAATTCCACATCTTCACAGCTCTGAATGTAAAAAACCCCTTCTGAATATTTAGGTGGAACCTCCCTTCTAATCGGAATGGGTGACCTTGTGTCAGCTGGAAAGACCTACTGGTAAAATAAAGCATTACAGAGATTATTCTATGATCCCCTTATATATTTATACATAGTTATCATATCACCCCTTAAGTGCTTCTTCTCCAGCAAGAACATCCCCAATTTGGCCAGTCTTTCCTCATAGCTAAGATTTTCAATTCCTTTTACCAGCTTAGTTGCCCTTTTCTGTACCCTCTCTAATACAATAATGTAGACATTAAATAAACCCAGAACAGGATAAATTCTCGCAATCACCAGGCGCTGTACTGAAGATCAGTATACGGACATGCTCCTTGTGAATCATAAAGTGTCTTTATTTGTGGCACACATCATGGTGCAGTGACCAAGTGGTGAGTGTAAGGGACTAACGCATTTCCTGCCACAAATAAAGACGCTTTATATCCATATACTGATCTTCAGTACAGCGCCTGGTGATTGGGAGAATTTATCCTGTTATGAGTACCATACCAGCATAAAGCAGCCGGATTTTCTCAATGCAGGCAGTGTCTGGAAGGACACAACGACTGGGTGAGCTCTGACCCTTTATTTATATTAAATAAACCCAATAGACTGGTTTTGCTTCAAATAAGGATTAATCACATCTAAATTTGGATCACTGTTTTTGGATTGCAGAGGATAAGGAAAACTTGGATTATTTGGATAAAATGGAGTCTATAGGAGACAGCCTTTCTGTAATTCCGAGCTTTCTGGATAACCGATTCCATAGATTTATTTTAAATTATTTGGTTTATATTGCTACTAGTGGGTTTACAGGTATTTGTGTCACAAATCATAGCCAGTGCCACTAATCTGTAGTAATCCAGTAGCAGATTTAAATCTACAACCAGTTTTCAGGGAAAGGCTTGCCCTATATAAAACTGTCGAAGTTAAAAGCTAAAAACTTGGTTAAAATGAAAATTGCACAAATGTTGCAGAGCCACTTACTGAAAGTTCATCAGACAGGACACCGGTTTGCTAATTTTCTTCTTTGTGGTTTGTCTGCAGCTATCCAGCATGCAATGTAAAACTTTTATCCAGTTGCTATATAATCATTTTATTGAAAGTAGTGGTTTTAATGGCAGAATAAAAAATTAATATTAGCAGCAAGCAGAATAAAATATTTTACCAAAATCACAAAAATTGTGTATATTAATTTTAAGGCTAATAATCAATAATAATAAAAAAATAATGGTCCATTTCTTTATATTATAACAATTTTTAGCTTAATTTCTCACACAAAAGTCTGTTAGCAGTAAGTAACTGCATATTTCCAGATAATATACGAATCCAGATAAAGTGCCCCCTTTGTGCCCCCTTATTGTTAAATGTGTGTGTTGAAAAGTTATTTTGCAAGTGTAATTGATTTAATGTGTATATTTCCTCTACTGATCCATCGTTTTTAGACCCCTTGATTATTATTACCACAAGGTGGCAGCAGAAGAATTGACATGTAACATGAATCACCAGCGATTAATGGTTCTGGTTGTAGTTGATAATTCCTTTTGAATATAAACACAGTGGTGGAATAACATCAATTGTAACTTGTTTAGAAAAGCCATTTTGAGCAAATCTTACATTCTCACAGGTTTCCATTTCCTTAAATGACACTGGGAAAATTAAAAACACAAACATTATATTCCAAAAAGCTATGACATTAGCATTGAGTATACTCTATTACTAGCATTCATGCTACATTTTATTTTAACAGTTGAACATTTTAGCACTGGTGTCATTTTATAATAATAATCATGCATACAAATATACAATAAAGGCATTGTATTAGACTGTTTGCTCTTAAACTCTCTAATGCAGCTATTCTGTTTCCCTTGTTTAATCATTTATTGTGAGACCCTGTTTCTAATGCAACAATTATTAGCTTATGAGTAATTTGCTGGCGCTTTAAAAATAAGTGATGGCAACGCAGACACGGCACAATTTTCCAGGAGCGGAAAACAAAAAATAATGTAATGGTAACTGAATAGCCGCACTGGGTTTGGTTGTGCTACACAACACGGCGGACAGGGGCTGTGATAAATGTAGCAAAACAGCAAGGGTTTGTACAGAGGCGTAACTATAGTGGATGCGGACCCTGTCGTTTTGGGAGGGGCCTGTGGAACAAGGGGGCCTGATCGTGGGGTCTGCTTCCTCTATAGCTGAAAAGAATATTCCCCTCCCCAGTTGCTTTACTGCGGTTGGGAAACAGGCAGGGAGTAGGCAGACCCAGGGTTGGGAGTAGGCAGACCCAGGGTTGGGAGTAGGCAGACCCAGGGTTGGGAGTAGGCAGACCCAGGGTTGGGAGTAGGCAGACCCAGGGTTGGGAGTAGGCGGACACAAGGAGTAGTTGATCAGGAGGGTAGTTGGGGATCACAGTGTGCCAAGCCCCTCTGAAGATTTCTTTGCAGGGGCACCTTGCATATTGGTTATATTTTTCAAACCATGCACTGCAAAACAAAGTTCTCATTGATAGTAAACAATACCCTACTTCTTATTATTGCCTTGAATAATAAATACAAAGGAAATTATAAAATAACTTCTATAACCTGCCAACATTCTTGATTTAAAAACTGGGTCTCTTTAGGCCAGTGATCCCCAACCAGTAGCTATTTAGCAACATGTTGCTCTCCAACCCCTTGGATGTTGCTCCCAGGGCCCTCAAAGCAGGAGCTTATTTTTGAATTCCAGGCTTGGAGGAAGGTTTTGGTTGTATAAAAACCAGATGTACTGCTAAACAGAGCCTCAATACAGGTTGCCAATCCGCATAGGGGCTAGCAAATGGCCAATCACAGCACTTATTTGGCACCCCAAGAACATTTTTCATGCTAGCGTTGCTCCCCAACTCCTTTTTCTTCTGAATGTTGCTAACGGCCTCAAAAGGTTGGGGATCCCTGCTTTAGGCCATGCCCTGATCTACCAGGATCCGTGGCATTCACTACATGCCACACCCCTGTTAAAACAAACCACACCCACTAGTCCTGCCTACTATGCATGCAAAACTTCATGTGCAGTTAATAAAGCTGGACATACATTATAAGAGCCGTTCACTTGGCAAAGTCACCAACCACGAAGATCTTTTACTGTATGATCTGATTGTTTGCTCTTGGGCCAATGAGGTATTGGTTGGGAAGGCCTTTTAGAGGGCTCAATACACAGCCGAATAAGCTGCAGAATCGGTCTGAAGGGCCAGAGTCTGCAGATTTAAAGGGCAACCAACCCTTCTTCATAAAAACCCCTACACCTCTACCCTACATATCCCCCCACCTGCTGCTCCCAGCCTAAGGGGTAAATTTATCCAAGAGTGAAGTTCCGCCATTAGAGGGAAATTCCGCCGTTCTCCATTAATTTCTATGGGATTTTGAAAGGCCTATTTATCAATGGATGAAGTGAAAGTTCACCCTTTGATAAATACGCCTTTAAAAATCCATAGAAATGAATGAAAAGTGGCGGAATTTCCCTCTAGTGGCAGAACTTCACTCTTTGATAAATATACCCCTAAGTGTAAACTTCAGTAATTGCCCCATAGTCTTTACTTACCATTTCTTTGCAGATTCAGTGTAGCGGAGCTCATGGGTAGTCATCTTCAGCTCTTCAGTCTTCTTCCGGGTTTTGACATCTGCGCATGCACCGAAAGTGATGGAAATTGGCGAAGCACCGGAAGATTGCGCCCGACTTAGGGGCAATTACTGAAGCTTACACCTAGGCTGGGGGGGAGGGGGGGAAATGTAGGGTAGGGGTTTTTATAAATAAAGGTTTGGTTCTCCCTTAAATCTGCCTGTGTATACTTAACTTTATGCAGTCTCTACATATATTAATAGAACAAGTAAATCTATTGGAGGAGGAAGTAATGTACATACGAAATAATACTGCAGCACTATGCAATTATACAAGATAAATGGGTCAGTTGCCCCTTAAATATAAGTTCTGTTCAGGTTCTTCCATCTATCCCTTAATGGGAAAGGAAAAATGAATAGTATTGTTTGCAGTTAAATATATTGCTCTGCAAGGGACACTAAAGTGCATGTATATGGTGTAATATTTACATACAAGTGTTGCCAGGTCTACCCATCTTTTGTCTTAGCTGGAAGCAGTCTCTGAGTTAAAGAAAAAGAGAAATAACTTGTAAATTAATTAGTTGTCGCATTCTCCCCATGTATTTGCTAAATTATATCTAATTTAGCCTAACTCTTTTTGATGATCAACACTCTACATTTAGGTCTATAAAGAAAAATATTGAGATTATTCCATGATTATAGTACATTTATTTCCATGGTGAAGTGTTATTGTGGAGTTATTTTGCCTGAGACCGTACTGCTTTCATGTATCTATTGATGGGATGGATTGAAGTCTCCCACTATGAGTCAGATAAAGCACAATCAAGTGCACAGCACAAGCCTATCCCATTCTGCAAAGATACTTGCTTTAATTAATATTCTCCACTTCTCCTTGAGGAGAAGCTGGGAGACTTTCTTCAGTAACAGAGGTGGACCCCTTATTTTCTTGACCTTTAACCACTTGGTTTTCGTCAGAAACAATTTTATACCTGCTGCTTTCTCCTTCCTAATACAAATTAGTTTTCTTTCTTGAGTTATGGCACTGACTCCTGCAGGTACATTGAGGCAACAGCTGCTGCTGAATCCCAAATGAACAACGTGTCTTTCTTTTACAGGAGAGGAATTCAGAGTCAAACCACTAAAGATCATGGCTGAATCTCATTTTTTACATATGGGATTTCTGAGCTATCTTATTTGCAAGCCTAATTATTCCAGTGAAATCCCCAATACGCTAAGAGACGTCAGCACATACTTCTAGAAAGTTAGTTTGTAAAACAATCTTTTTTTCTAATTAACGTCATTTCAATTTCTTTATCTTTCTATTTGTTTTTATGCAGGTGTTTGTGTATATAATATATATATATATATATATATATATATATATATAGTACAGGAATGAGAGAGTATACATTTATTTTGATTTTAATTAGCTAGAACAAAATTCAATCAATCATGCTTTTTCTTCAGGATTTTCACTAACTAGAAATACGACCGTTTGCAGGAAATAACTGTGCTGATATTACACATTGTGTTTCCCAGAACAGTTCAAATCCTTTTAACAGGAGCAAGCAGGTCTAGACTGGGATTCAAAACAGGCCCTGACATTTCAACCAAACAGCCCCTCACAAGCCCAATAAATAGTGACAGTCTATGTGGCATCTTACAGTAACCCCAGGAGGGATGTATGATTTGTGTGACTGGGGAACCTGCACAACAGCCCCTCATCATGTCTATGCGTTCCCCAGCAGAACCCTTAACGCTAAACTAGACTGCGGTGTCGTGTTTTGTTGTGGAACTGCTAATGTCATCTGTAATAGTCTCTGTAGATATTGAAAACCATTTACCTTCAAGAAGCAACTGCACATGCTATAAGCTCACACAAGAAAGTGCACAGAAAATATGGTATTCTCAACTGTTGATTGTCTGTTAAAAGGGACCCTATATTGTCAAAGTTCCCTGCAGTAGTGTTCTTATTGCATGGGATTATAATGCTCATTACAGGTTACAAGAATACCTAAAGTGCTGACCCACCTGTGAAATTTGCATTTATTGCCCTATTTGTTTTATTGTATTCCCAATGAAGAAATGGCTTGGTCACAGCACCCCTGCTTCTCTCTAAATGGATTATAAGCATAATAAGAGCAAAGTTAAAATAAATATACTTACTGTATACTGTTTATACTTAATGTTTCAAGTACAGGCATAGGACCTGTTAACCAGAATGCTCAGGACCTGGGGTTGGATAATGGATCTTTCCATAATTTAGATTCTACTAGAAAATCTTTTAAACATTAAATAAACCCAACTGCTTTCATCAGTTTGGATGAAGTACTAGAGAAACAGGAAATCATTTTTAAAAACTTGGATAAAATGGAGTCTATAGGAGACGGTTTTCCCAAAATTCTGAGCTTTCTGGGTTTTTCCAGATAACGGATAAACAAAATTTACAGGTGAAATAGAAATTAAATGACCATTACAGAACAGAAAGTGTAGATGAGCACTTTATGTAAGCAGTAGTTCTTTAAAAGATGGATCTTGTTCTGAAGCAAAAGATTGCTGGTTTGAATCCCCAACTCTGTTCTATGTTTTATGGGAAAAGTCACTTGAAAGACAATGAAAGCACATGTATTTGTACCTTATCGTAAGTGGCTTGCTTATGGTAATTTTATTAGGTGTGGCACACCATTCCTGAAGGCAAAAGGTGCATTCAGAACCCTTTACTGTCCACCTACTGAAGGCAAATGTGAAGCACATTGATTTCACGAGTGCCGTTTTCTGCTCCTGTTTTCAGATGGGCTAGTTGGAAGTTGGTGCCTTGCACCATGGAAAGTCAGGTATAAAGCTGGCCACAGATGCAAAGATCTGATAGTACGAATCAATGAACGATCGGACTTTCCCTTCTCCCGACCTGCCACTAACTATTCAGATCAAAGACTTACCATTCCAACCAAATAAAGTAGTTAAAGAACAGATCAGCCGATGTTCTGCTCCTGACAGCAATCGTACGATACACAAAGCTCTAGCGACAGTCTCCCACTGAAAGTCATACGATGGGCAATACATGTAGAGATATTATCGGCAGCCAACCTGTTGGGACTCTCCATACGCGTTCCGAAAATTTTACGAATCCTTGTTTCATATGATGATCTTTGCGTCTACAGCTTAAGCGCTACAGCACAACCCCAACTCTTGAGGGTCAGAAGCTTTTTACTGGTGTAGACTCATTCAGCAACCTTATCTTACCTGTAGGTGCATTAGATAAATGGCATGTTTAGTGCGGCATTTACAGTTTTTCCTGTGTAAGTACATAGAGTGCTACCAAAGTTGGCAACCTTTCCTGCTGTGATTCACCACTATTAATATAACACATTACTGTGAAGCAAAATTGTCTCAACAGCTTTCACAGAAACATCTGCAAAATCACAATGTGCGCTTGTGCTTATTTGCTGGCACCTAGAATGGATTCACCGATATATTGGCTTTTTTTTTGAGCGTCCTGATTCATTTTGTTGCTGTATTACATTGCTGAGCCTCTGGAAGGATCAGGATATGTACTTGTAATGAACTGAATCTTCCTCTGTGTGTAACATTAAGTGTCATTCAGCATGGGATGCCTTTCCTAGTGATGGGGGGGGGGAGAAGGGCTGGTTGACAAGCCGTCATCTTGTCTCAGCATCTCTATCCAATTTGCAACAAAAACAGGAAGGGTTTTAATTTTTTTTTTATTATTAAATTTACCTGGGAAAACTGTGCTCTCCTCATGCAAAATTTAAATTCAGTGCTCGTTTAATATGCTAGAGGCTGCTAACAAATAAACATGAAGCTATGAGAGCTGCTGTCAGTGTGCTGAAAGCCAGTGTCAGTCACCGAACCTGGTCCTCCACCCCTTTTCATGCTCCCCAGCTGTCAGGCTTCAGACAATGGTAATGTCATCCCACTGATCTGGCATTCCCACACCATGTGTGATGGGGTGGGAGGGGGGCAGATTGTGTAGGAAGAAGTGTTGTGTGCATTTGTACATGTCCTGCAGATCTCTTTAATTGTGGGGGGAGAAGGACAGATGGACAGATTGCTAACAATTTTCTAAATTAATTATGTAATGTAGAAGTAACATGTGTACTAAATCCCATAATAATAATGTGCGAGGCTCCCAAAGGCCTTTCGTTGCATGAACCTGCTTTTATTGTCATTATTTACTGCGCTTATCTTCTGCAACCACATACTTTTAGGTCCTGTCTATAAAGGTTCATGTTCTCATTCATGTGCAAATCTGGTGTCCATTTGCACATTAATATGCAGAGATCGGCTCAGAGAAAGTCTGCTTTGAACATTAGTACCTTCCATTCTGAATTTTTCCGTTTCCAGCTGAATATTTATTTATTTGTGAAGGTACAACATATTTGTACTTCTGTACACAGTGCTGGTGAACAACAGGTAGAATTCAGACATACTGAGGCAGAAGGTAATGTAATAACACCCTGCTCCCTTGCCTTGCCACTTGCCTGAAAGTATTTGCCAGTGTTGCTGCAATTCTCAAGCTACCTTATATACTGTAGCTATCTGCTATTAAATAAATAAACCTTGCAGAGCTTAAGGGGATCTAACACGGAAATGAAAATTTAATATAAGCTTCATCTCGCTGA
>CM044439.1:126804688-126818849 GCA_024363595.1 Xenopus borealis
TGTTGGCATGCAAGCCTTAATGACTTCAATGTTATAGACTGGACTGGGGACTATTGTAGTGTTGCCCATCACCTCTATTATCAAAATAATCAAAAACAGTAGCCAGTCTGTAAAACTTGCTATTGGGCCTGAGGGTCTGATGGTTTTTTTTGTAGATTGAGAAGCAGTTGCACCTGCTCCATGAAGTCTTTCTGCCATATCAAGTAATTCAACTAAAGTACTTACAAATGGTATTTCATACTGAAGACGATTAAAATAATACTGATACTACAAACATGTCAGAAGAGGGAGGTGTGTCGTTTATAATGAGGCTTATTTATAAACTCTGGTTGGCTTCTATGGCTTACTGCCCATGTGGAAATTTGCCAGTATTTATAAATGAGCTATATCTATTTTGGTTTAACAGCCCACCTTTAATGTAATATTATGATGTCTGGTTGCTTGCAAGGATTCTGTTTGCAGCAGCTGGAAGGTCACAGGTTGTATATCTTATGTTAGAAATCTGTTATTTGGTGGCTGATATTGTCGTCCTGCCTTGCATGAAGAAACAAGCACTTACATGAAAATGTTTGTGGCATCACACCTTCTGCATTTCTTCAGCCTTGTATTGAAATTACATACAGTGAAATGGAGTCGGTAGCACTTTATCTGTCCATAATTTCCTGAAAGTGTTCTTGTTTTTTACACTCTGTTCCTATTGGTGTTTGGCCCTGCAGACATCCCTTGTTATTACAGATGAGCTTTACACAAGTATATCAATGATCTTATCACCCATTCTGTAGCCTTAGTTATTGAGAAAGGCTGGTTTAAGGGAATTACAGTGAAACAATAAGGGACGTTAAGGTGATTCCATATCATTATCCCCGCATGAGCACAAGTACAGATATTGGTCATATGTTCTTTTTGTGCCATCTAGTAGTTATATTAAAAGCACCTAAATTCAACACTCATACACTCAATGCCATACTTTATATACTGAACTTACTGCACCAGCCTAAAGTTTCAGCATCCCTATAACCGCAATGATCCATGACATTAAATTTCTCACAGGAACCCCCATCTTGGATTTTGTTAGGGGTGTCAGTGACAAGCACATGTTCAGTGGGCTTTGAGCAGCTGTTGAGAAGCTAAGCTTGGAGGTCGTCACAAATTATCAAGCAGAAGATTTGCCTGTCATATTAGTTGATGCTACAGTTCTGATTATGCACTTCTGATTCTGATTGCACTGGTTTCTGAGCTGCAATGTAATGGGAATCTGAATGAATTACTAATCGGCTTTATTTTATATTCTGTATATACTTTTTTTTTAGACTGGGTGTGCAGAAGTGGCCTAAGTTGATTGTTCGTGTTCGTCTAATAACTTGTTTTCTGGGTTTTTATTTATTTTTTGTCTTTCCGCCTCTAGTGCATCACGTGCTTCCTAAATCCTCAATATAAAGGAAATCAGATAATAATAAATCTGATGGGATAACCTAGATATTGTTGAAACATTCAATCCCGGCAGTGAGATATAGCTTCTTAGCCCATCTAAATTAGAGAATTAAAATTAGAGAATGAGGTCCAGGGTTAATAAATATGAGGTTATGCACTTCAGTAGAAATTACATGAATTCTTTATACCCAAAATAGTAGTTTTTAGGGGTATCCTTAATTGAGGCAGTGTCATTTGGTGACTACTAAAGTCCTGTCTTGCATTAAATTAGGTATGAAAACGTAATTTTTCCATTTTATAGGTCCTTGGCAAGGCCTCAGTTTTTGATCCTATGCAAAAGGATCCGCACTCATAGGACTTATAAAAATAAAAAATTTTTATTGCATGGGACTAACGTTTCGGCCTCCTGAAGGCCTTCCTCAGAGTGACAAACAGAGTACAAAGACTGCCTTAAATATCCAATGGGGGCGGGAAGAACAGCTGGTAAGTGTTACATAATTAGTGTTTTATATAACTGTAGTACTCCTCTTTTAAAACCATCAATATCAACAGTCAATCATAGTAATGTATACCTATCCACCAGACAATCCATCCCCTCACTCATACAAACAATAAAACAAGACATTTTGCAACTATGTTTTCTTATTAAATTACTCCTAAACATTGAATTTAATGTTGCCATAATGTCAGTAACTAGAAAGTATATAGCACAATGTAGCAGTCTACCATATTGTAAGGGCTGTTAGATCCTTACTTCATTAAATAGATTTTTATATTCCGTATATCATGAGTGTGTACTAAGGACTTACTGTGTACTTTACTCAGATTTCTTTGATTAATCAATTATGTGTCTCTCATATCAATCAAGTGGAACAGGAGCTTAATCATTACTGGGTCTTAGGACTATTTGCAGGAAAGTTGTGTGTATGAGAGGTATAAGTTAAATATATTAACAAAGTGTAGGAGCAAAATATTCCCTTGTGTGAGAGCAAATTATTCCCTAGTGGCCAGAGCGAGGAATAAGGCCAAGAGTTGAGATATTGTGGTTACCCCTAGGACGTATTTATATTGGTGTTGTCGGTGTGTAACCCCCAAAAACTAAATGTGAACAAATGTGTCATATGACCTACCTACAAGTCACTATTGTTACACATCCATAAAATAAGTGCTATAAAATCTACAGAGATGTACTGTGTCCATAATAAATATAGAAAAATATACCGTGCCCGTAGTACTTTGTTATCATAACCTTCCTTTGTCATACACCGATAAGTGATGCATTATAAGTCTATACTTTTGATACGCTTGATAATTTTGATATTTTCGATTTTTGTTTGATGAAAGGACTGTGTAATACATATATTTATCTGTCTGTTGTTACATATATTTGGACACCCCGATGTTTTGGTAACAATGTCTCCTCTGGTTAATTTGTATCACCTTTAAATTATATGTCTCACGTTGTGCTCTATACGATTATGTGCTATAGCAAGTCTCGTTTCCGACCTCTGCCGCACCTGTATGTCACGCACTATTTTTCTTCATGCACGCGCACCGTATACCGGCTCGTGGGCTCTGTCTCTGTCAGCACACTGTTCACCATTATTGACTTCTATATGTTCTATTGTTAGGTCCTTTTGTACCTTTGTGTATATACTTTACATGGTATTTATTTTACTTTTTACTCTACATTTTGTTTTTGTTGTTGCTGTTCCGTTCTTGACGTCATCATCCCCCCCACCACTGGCTTTCCCGCCACTGTATGTATTTAAACACCAGTTTTGTCTGTCAGGTCACTTTGAAAAAGGCTGGTTCTCCAGCCGAAACGTCAGTCTTGTTTGCCGAAATAAAACTTTTTCTACACTTTATAAGACCTGTGAGTGCGACCTACTTTCTAACCGGATTATATATATATATATAATTTAAATCCAAGTAGCATAGTCACTGGAAACTGGCAATTTGTTCAAAAAAGTGGTTTATTGGCTTAAAGTAGGCATATCAAACAGGCAATGTTTTGGACCCCAGTGGGTTCTTTATCAAGCCTATACGCACCAAACATTGTGAATGTTTAAATAGTGTTCCCAATTAGGTAAAGTGGGAGGGAAAACAGTGGCTTTATATCACTGGGTAAGTACATAATCCATCATCAAGTGTAGTGATTAAGTTTTCTTCAAATATCCATCATAATAACCCCACGGATAAGGTAACAAGTAAGCTTGGTAGCTTTGTAACAATGTGTTTTGTTTCAATATTCAAAAACTAAAAATTTGAGGTCCTCCACACACATTGCAAACAACAACAAAGTGTGTATCTAAACGGCTCCATCTACTAATCCAGTTACTTTTCCCTGCTTGTATGATATTACATAAATTGACCTGAACTGAACCTGCCATACCAGGCTTAGAGCGAGTGTGCATTTAATTCTTCCCGGCTCTGCCTGCCTTCTTGCACAGATGAACAGTTTAACAGTGCTAAATTCAGATACTGTCAGCACATGTTACTCACGTAATTTTTTCAGGGATTTCAGGAAATAGGGCTTGTGCTGCACATACTCTTTGTATATTTTTAAGAAAAAATATGTTTTTGGTGTAATAAATGCAATACAATCAATTATCTCTAGTTCAGGTTTGTTTTTGGGGCAGGGAGAGCATTTACGTTGTTGTAGAAGAAAGGATTCTTCTAATTACAGATCTTTTACCCCAAGATACAGTACTTTTCTCAGAAGTAATTAATGTAACAAGCTGTATTGGTACAAAACAACAAATGCAAATGTTTTCTTTCAAAGGGAACCTTATGAATTCTAAAGTATTTTATAGGGGAAGTAAACAAACCATTCCTTACCGGTGACAGGTGTGTGTTTTCATGCAGTGAAATATCTATCAGATATTCTTTATGCTGAATGTGCAGACAAAGGCCTTAGAGGGGATGGTGACTGGAGGCTGTATAGCAGTAACAGCTGTGGTGTGCTTATCCTTGATACGTTTCTTTAATTTACTTTTTTTCTTTAAAAAAAAAAAGTTGCATCTTCAGACTGTTTGGGCAGGGAGCAGACAGATTAGTAGTAGCTTATCTTTACCAATGTGATACAGGTTCAAGACCTATAGAGGTATCATACACAAAGTATGAAACATGCCGCTACTCCGGATCCATGATAAAAACTCTTTATTCCCTCTTTCATTGCATCTAGGAATGTTTCATGCTCACTAGCTTATGAATTGCCACCCTGTGGATCCAGAGTGCTGGCGCATCTCCTTTTTCTGTTCTTCATCTTCTCTATTCTCAATGTGATTACTATAAAGCTCATCATCCTCCTAGGACCTGAAGATATATTGTGGTAGATAAATAATGCAGTGTTATTTCAAATATGCTTTCTCCATTTGCCAGTTATGAATGCTGTTGTGCTATGGTTTTGTGGTTTTTGTCAGAAAAAAACAACATATTAATACATAAATACATTTTGAAGGTGTTTGTAAAAGCATCAAAAACATTGAACTATTCTGTATGAGAGCTAGCTTTTTGGGACAAAGGGGTATTGATTTGTTATGTTAAGCTTACAGACAGGCCACCTAGTGTGAGGAGATAGTACTAGGTTTTCAAACTGCAGGTGAATACAAGTTATCAGGCAACATTCTACCAGTAAGTACTCTGTCAAAGTAGTAAAGGTATGAGATATGTTATCTGGAAACCTGTTACTCACAAAGCTCTGAATCATTGCACCCTCTAATTCATTGTCGGCTATGTGCAGAAAAAAATTCTTTTGAGCGCACATTTTAAACTTGTGTGCACATTTTTTAAAGCTGTATGTGCAGGTTATAATAAATTCTCTGTTACCCTGTGTGCTGACCTCAAAAATTTGTCTGTGCGCTTGCACAAGCACTCGGCATAAAAGGTACATTACTCTGCATTAAGTAAAGGCCATCTCCTATAGACTTAATTTTAATCAAATAATTCAAACTTTTGAAAATTATTTCCCTTTTAAGCTTGTACTTGATCCCAGCTAAGATATAATTAATCCTTACTGGAGGCAAAAAAATCCTTTTTGGTAAATCATGTTTGAATGACTTTTTAGTAGATGAAAGGTGTGGAAATCCATATTGCAGGAAGACCCCTTATCCAGAAAACACCAGGTCCTGAGTGGTCTGGATAACAAGTCCATACTTGTACTACCATGAAATCTTTATGAAAAAATTTATATCTCACATGGAAATAAGAAACTAATGAATAAAAGGAAAACACTCTGTTGCATTTCTGAAATAATCAAGTAAAGGTGGCCATACACGAAGAGATCCGCTCGTTTGGCGATGTTGCCAAATGATCGTATCTCTCCCCGATATGCCCACCTTGAGGTGGGTTGATACCGGGCTGATCCGATCGTGAGCCCTAGGGCCCAATGTTCGGATCAGTACGGGCGGTCGGATCGCGGGACCGCATCAACGAACAGATGCGGCTGCGATCCGACGGGATTTTTAATCCTGCCCGATCGACATCTGGCCGACTTTCGGCCAGATATTGATCGGGAAAGCCCGTCGGAGGGCCCCCCACACGGGCAGATAAGCTGCCGACACAGTCTGTCGGCAGCTTTTATCTGCCCGTGTATGGCCACCTTTACTCTTAACAGTCTCCCTCTACCCAGCATGTCTCTCTATATACAGTTTTGTGTTGGAGTCAGTTATTTTGAAAGGTAGCTTAAATACATCACCTAGGTCAGGGGTCCCCAACCTTTTTTGCTCGTGAGCCACATTTAAATTTAAAAAAGAGTTGGAGAGCAACACAAGCATGAAAAAGTCCATGTGGATGTCAAATAAGAGCTCTGATTGGCTTTTTGGTAACCCCTATATGAACTGACAGCCTACATCCAAGGGGTTGGAGAACAACATGTTGCTCGCGAGCTACTGGTTGGGGATCACTGACCTAGGTAACAGGAGCTCAGACCAGTCATGTGCAAGAACCATTTGTCCGTCAAAATGAAACGATTCCCACACAAAGCCTGCATGGATTTACTAGAATGTTTCTAAACTGGTAGTTTTTAATTTATTGTTGATAAAGTATCTTCTTTATATGCGATAAAGCCTAGATTAAAACTTTATTTTTATGACCGTTCCCCTTTAGGTGCTTTAAATACTGCAGTAAGATAAATAGCAGCCACTGTGACAAAATATTATGGTGTTAAATTACGCCAGGGACTTTAATAAAAATTGTTACTGGAAACTAGAGAAAATTAATCTTGTTTTTTTTTTTTTCCTGTACCACCCCCGATCCACCAGTGGAAGAAATATCGAGAATTATATAGTTTGTACTAGTGCACAGTAAATGAAATAAACCCTCTCAATGAAAGAGAGAGCCACCTATACGCATCCCTATAAGCAGGTATTCTGTGTATGATTACAATTTTGCAATGTAATGAACAATGTTACATTGCTGTTTGGGAATTGTTGATCTTAGTTCTGCACATGTTTTTCCAGTTTACAACTTTCATTATAGCATCTAAGCTATATTGTGTCACTGGACTGCTGCTTCTGCCGCTAAAGCAAGGGCACAAAACTACAGAAAAAAAAATAAAAGAAGAAAGCCAAATACGCCTATATTTTATCCCATCCGTTTTGTCATAAATACAAACATTCTATTTGGTTTACATTTTAGAATTGTAATGTTTCATAGTATATTTCTGTGAAATATTTCAAGCTGTTATGCAATAGAGCTTAGAAAATAGATATACTGGTTTATTGTTGCTTTTTATGGAGAAATAGCTTACAAATCGAATGAAAAATGTGATTATATTAGCAATATATTTATATAACCAGCTACTGGAAATTTAAGAAAGACTGCCCAGGTAATACCAATTTTGTGCTTTATTTTTTACTTTTTAGCCTTATTGATTGACAACTCAGGGGGTTTTGATTCCGATTTAGTATGGCAGGCCTTAGTTACCATGGAAACAACTCAAACCACTGCAGTGACGAAAGAAGCTATTCAAACAACTTGGTGTCTTTGGTTTAAATTGGGCTTATAGCTGTTCTGAATTTGGCCTGACATGCATGTAAATTTTCCTCTCTGTCAGATCTGTTAGAAAATCCTCCTTCTCAGCTAAATAAAAAGAGAAACTGCACTGGGAGAATTCAAGGCTGCGTGCGAGATATCTATTAAACATGACCCTAGATAGGAGCTGTCAGCGCATAAAGCAATGTGGAAATATAAAATTATGATAATGATAAGAAGCCACAAAGGGACAGCTGAGTTGATCTATTATGGATTAGGTCACCAAAATATTTTATAATTAGGGGTGATTCTTTCCGGAGTGATTTTGTATAATTGCAGAAAGGATCTATTAAACTGTAATGTATGGGGGAAAAATCTCATACGCATACTGACATCATCTGTGTGCTCTTTAGTGTAGTAACATATGAAGACACTTGCTTTTATAGGTCATAACTAATTGCACTATTACTATAATAGCACAGGGAGGTATTGGCAGCAGTGGTAAGTCAGTTCCAAGTGCGGATATGTGTTATATAACTCTATTGGGACAGTTGTGATGCCAAGCATTGAAGTGAATTCTGTCCTCTATCTGATGGTACCAACGCTGGCCATAGACTTGCATTTGACATCAGCAGCTCTACTCTTCTCCAGACAAAAATCAAGTGTTGCAAGAGTAAATCTTCAGTTATAATATTCAGGAGATTGTCTTGAAGCGTTTAATGTCAAGTTTAGTGAAGTGTTTTTACAGGATAACCTAGTCAAATTTTATTCAATGGGCAAAGGATGCATTCACCAGATTAACAAAAATATTCATGAATAGGCAATATAATGTACCTGTAGCGGAAGAGAGTTACTTCTTATTGAACTAGTGGAGCCGTTAAGGCTCCTGACAGACATGGAATGGTAGCAGACAGAGGATACACAGGAAAGGATAAGTTCATCATATAGGTAATACACTTTGTGGGGAGGGAAAGGCAATAGGGACAGATTAAGGGCAGTTGAGGGGGCTGGTATATCTTGGGGGGGGGGGGGGGGGGTTAGATCCCCTTTAAGCAGAATGGAAACCAGGGGGGAAATACCCAATACCTGCATCAAAAACATCAGCTCTCTCTTTTATAATAGGCTTTGGATTAACTTCTTCAGTAACACATAGTGGCACTGATTATTCTACATCAGGGATCCCCAACCTTTTGAACCCGTGCGCAACATTCAGAAGTAAAAGGAGTTGGGCAGCAACACAAGGATGAAAAATGTTCTTGGGGTGTCAGATAAGTGCTGTGATAGGCCATTTGGGACCCCCTATGTGGATTGTCAACCTACAATGAGGCTCTGTTTGACAGTACAATTGGTTTTTATACAACCAAAACTTGCCTCCAAGCCTGGAATTGAAAAATAAGCACCTGCTTTCAGGCCACTGGGAGCAACATCCAAGGTGTTGGAGAGCAACATGTTGCTCGCAAGCTACCGGTTGGGGATCACTGTTCTACATGGAAACCTTATTTATCTGCACGTATACACACATATATTGCATTTAAATAGCAAAAAAGCCCTGAGAAAACTATTTGCTAAAGTCATAATTATCCCGTTTAGTGCCCCTTTAATCAGTAGGTTCAAAGAAAAGGAAAAAGAACAGAGCATCTTTTCTGACGTTTTCTCCTTTCCTCCTATGAATTATAATACAATTCAGAGTGCTCCTTCAATTTCCATGCATAACAATTCAATATACTTTATTCCAGAAAGAAATGAGTTTCCGCTATTATGGTACAAACATATGGATATAGAAATAACCTTTGCGGCATTACTTTTCCTCGAACGTGCTTATTCCATGTATAGCAGAATGTTTACTGGGTCTTGTATCTACTGAATTGTAATAGCGCATAAAGCAAAACTAGACTGGGGATGGATAGATACATTGATCAGTAAGCTGATTCATATATTAATAGGACATGACATGTACAATGTTTAATTACAGTTACAAATTTGAAAACTGATGAATTTATCTAAAAATTTTCATTTTAAAGAAATGATGCGTTGGTGTAACGTGCATGGCTTTGTAGCAGCCCAAGGGTAGTATTAAGTGTGATTTAAATAATTTGTTATACTTAAGACAGCTCAGCGGTTTCCCTGCAGCAATAAATATCTTGTTCATTTTTATCTGGATGTATTAAAGAATATCTGCCCCAGGTTATTCATACTTAACAGGTGTAAAGCAGGGTTCTAGTGCTGAAAAAAACACAATCGCTATTAACCTCAGTCAGGGAGAGGAAACGTTTGCTTTTATTTCCATTTGGGATCTCTTTCTGCCAGTATCTTTCACCAGCTCAGCTACATCCCATTGTGTTCCTTTAGCAACCAATCGGCAGATAGCATTCACTAGTCACCTGTTTAAAAGTAAACATCTTGTAGGTTACTGCATCTGGGCCTGCACCACTTTTTATGCAAAGTTGGCCAAATTTGCATTTTATTACTGGGGTAAAAGCCCTAATCTTAGCTGTTACCGAGAACCATTACTCCACACCTCAGAAATAGGGGGAGATTCATCAAAGAGTGAAGTTAAGAGTGAAGTTCTGCCACTAGAGGGAAATTCCACAGCTCTCAATTCATTTCTATGGGATTTTTAAAGGCGTATTCATCAAAGGGTGAACTTTCACTTCACCCATTGATGAATACGCCTTGCAAAATCCCATAGAAATTAATGGAGAGCTGGGGAATTTCCCTCTGGTGGCAGAACTTCACTCTTAACTTCACTTTATGGCTCATAAAATTAGCAGAATTTATTTGCAAATGGCAAGGGTAAAGCGCAAATCTCTTTGTAAAATTGCATGTATTTAATTGTGCAGACTGATGGAAGAAAACCCATATTATATGCACAATTTACCAATATTAATTGGCATCTGCATTAGTAAATTACAAGTGAGTGGCAGCACATGCTACATTGTGGGCACACGCTATTATGCTGCAATTCTGGGAGGGGGGATACAAGGGAAAAAAAAACCCATGGCATTTATTATTGTATTGCACTTATATTTGTAAATGAGCCCTATTATATTTAATTAACACTGCTCTTTGATACCATAATATTATATAGCATAGCATATTTAATGTTGGCTGCCCATTGCATGTAACAGAGCACTGTTGCAATCACTAATGATTAAAGTCGGTTATTACAATAAATAGAGCTTCAGTGACTCTGTGTGTGTGTATTTCCTTGGACTGGAACAGTAATTTGAAATGTAATCAAACTCTAGTGTGGAAAGGGCTATCTGATGACGGAAGCAATTGCATTCAGAGATTCCTTCTGTGAAAGACAGAATTTTTTTTTCATTCTTATCATCTGGTCAGCATGCTTCCTTAGACAGAAATATGGTCATTTCTCAATGACCTCCCTAGGTAATAAGGATCTCCTTCCCGTTTGAGATTTGCCTTTAACTGGGATTAGGCACATTTAATGCCTCAAGGTTCTTAATCATGCCACTATGCATGCTTGTCTCATACCAAAAGTAGTCACAGCCAGTGCATTCCCGCAGCAGCAGCTGAAGCTAGCAGACGTTCCTGGATTCTGATGCATACAATGCTTGCCACTTTGGAGAAAGTTGTGCTATCTTCTGGGTTTTAATAAAGCTGTAGAACTCTGGAATGTGGCTTCTAAGAGCTTCCTCAAGAGAAGTTCCTGTCCTCTCCGGAGAAGCATTTCATACACATGTTTTGCAGGAATTTGTGAAGGAGCTTGGATCCAGGGAGCAAGTGTATTGTGTGCCAATAATGTATAAGTGACAAGTTTAATGGCAGACCTTGAAGTATACAAAAATTTAAGCCCAGAAAAAGGTAAGGCATCACCTTTTTAATTAGGATAAAGTTGTATGGGAAGCCACTACTCTAAGGGGTTTTCTGAATCAGTATATTTTGCATGTACTTGTCATTGGTGCAGTTGACTCCTAATTCATGATCTGTTGGAAATGTTATTTCTATGTACACTAGGCTGTTTGGGTACATAAAGTAAACCATAATGGTCTTATTTTCAGAACAGACATTGATAGGATTGCCTTCAAACAATTGCTTGTAATAGATATAGGTTTATCATAGTAAGCTTTACTTTTTTTCTAAATCATGTGCAGGTTCATTCATGGTTAACTATCAAATGAATAACTGTGGTTAGTACAGGTATACTCATTGCTTATAGGACCCCCTGGTTAGAGGTTAATGGTCAGTCTAGCAGCATACACAGAGCAGAACTAGGTGTCAAGGACGTTATTCATTAGTGAGGATATCAGCAGAGGAACGGTGAGAATGACTATAAATGAGAGTCAAGGGCTGCCCATTGTGTTAAAACTAGCAGCTTTGTTGCTTCATGATTGTGAGAGGCAGCGAAGCATTACATTCCTAAATCCTGCAGTTTCTTATGTGCTCTATTAGCAAATATCAGCCAGGATTATTACTTCTGAAATATTAATGTGCTTTAGCAAATGATGGACACATGATTACAATGTTCTGCTAACCCTGCTGTGCCTGTTAATAGAAGGTGGTCTCCCTCCCCACTCGCCCAGTAAGCATTAATACCTGCTAATCAATCTGTTCCCAAACATTCTTGCAATTTGTACCTTTTCTTTCCATCCAATTCCATTTGCATACAGATGTTTCTTGTGGAAGTCTTCATGCATTTGCTTTTGGTAACCAAAGTAGAAAATGTCAATTGTCTTACTTAATTGGTAAAAATAATGAACCTGAAGAAACAAATTGATGGTTCCTCAGTAATTACATGTATAATAGAGTCCTTTAGCTGCTGCCTTATAAACACCCAGGATTATAGCTATAGTGCCTGAATTTGCTCTGCATTTTTGTTAAAAATAATTCATGTTTTGTTGAGTCTGTTCAAGAGTTATGAAAAATGTAAAAAGGGAATTAAATTATTAATAATATGGTTACTGTAGGTATGGGATCCATTATCAGGAAACCTGTTATCCAGAAAATGCCTTATTACTGTAAGGAAGTCTCCCATAGACTCCATTTTATCCACATAATCCAAATTCTTAAAACTGATTTCCTTTTTCTCTGCATTAATAAAACATTACCTTGTACTTAGCCTATGCGTTTATTTAATGTTTTAATTACTTCCAGTAGCCTTAATGGGGTGGCTTTTCCTCCAGGTTAATTATTAGTATGCTATAGAATGGCCAATCTAAGCAACTCTTCAACTGGTCTTCATTATTTATTTTTGATAGTTTTTGAATTGTTTGCCTTCTTTTTCGGACTCTTTCCGTCATACATCTTGCTCTGTAAGGCTACAAATATATTATTGTTACTTTTTATTGCTCATCTTTCTATTCAGGCCTATCTTATTCATATTCCAGTCTCGTATGCAAATCAATGCATAGTTGCTAGGGTAATTTGAACCCTAGCAACCAGACTGCTGAAATAGCAAACTGGAGAGCTGTTGAATAAAAAGCTAAATAACTCAAAATCCAGGAATAATAAAAAATTTAAACCAAATGCAAACTATCTCAGAATATCACCTTCTAAAGTATACTTAAAGTTAATTTAAACGTGAACCACCCCTTTAAGGAATGAAGATGCAAATTATTGAAATATCTGTTATCCAGAGGACCCCAGGTCGTGAGCATTCTGGATAATAGACCCCATACCTGTACATTACATATTTTAGGGAACTGCTTATATCAATCAAATTATTTCTATTCGATCAATTGAATTGCGGTAAAATTCTTTGAATTCAATATTTGAAATCGAAGGATTTTAATTCGACCACAATTCGATTGGTCGAATTCGAGGGTAAATTCACCCTCGAATTCTACCAATAATAAATCTGCTCCTATGTGTGTATTCACTATGTGCATTCTATTAGTTACCATAAGCATCAGAGAGCTGAGCTATACATTTTAACAATGAGAAGAGCAAACTAGGAGTGAAATACCATTCATGGTTCCTTACACGTCTGTAAGAAGAAAAACTCTCTCCTATAAATGAGGGATACGTCCACTGGCAAATTTCTGATTCCTATTGACTGTAATGAAAATCGCTTGTCACTGCTGGTACATGCAGCATTTGGCCCAGAAGCATGTATGTATTCTGAGACAGCAGGCTGCTGCTGGAGAAAACATTGTCTGAAATTAGCTTAAAGGAATACTGTCATGAGAAAATGTTTTTCAGTTGGTAGTGCTGCTCCAGAAGAATTCTGCACTGATCCAATCAGTTGCCCCCAGTCATGTGACTTGTGCTCTGATAAACTTCAGTGTACTGCAAGTTGGAGTGATATCAGCCCAATCCCCCCCCAGCAACAGAACAATGGCAAGGTAACCAGATAGCAGCTCCCTGACACAAGATAACAGCTGCCTGGTAGATCTAAGAACAACACTCAATAGTAAAATCCATGTCCCACTGTGACACATTCAGTTACATTGAGTAGGAGCCTGTCAGAAAACCGTTCCATCCTAAACTCTTTCTGTAAGCACATAGTCAGGTAAAATGACCTGAGTTGGCTGCTTACACACTAATATTACAACTGAATAAAATACACTTGCTGGTTCAGGAATGTAATTTTATATAGTAGAGTGAATTATTTGCAGTGTAAACAGTGTAATTTACAAATAAAAACTGCATCATAAAAATCATGACAGAATCTGTGTAAGATATTTGCAGGTTGCTGGACAGACAGATATAAGGGGTCATTTATGCATCCTTGGTGCAAACCCTTGCATCCAGAGGAATACTTTACTCTACAGTGAGCACCATAAGGGTGCAC
>CM044439.1:126831298-126843265 GCA_024363595.1 Xenopus borealis
CCCCCCTACTCCTATATCCTTTGCAACATGATGTTTCCTTGGGAACTGAGTGTTTCAAGCTGGGCCACATTCATATCCATCCTGGGCCGCAGGTTGGAACCCCCGGCATTACATAGATGGCTGCTGCATCATTGCTGAATTCCTTTCAAATACATTTGGGCAGAACATTGGTATTACCTTTTTTATGTTTGCAACTGTATTTGTGTCAGAAGGCTTTTTATTGTTTAATGCATCATTATTTTTTATTCAGTTCCCCGAGTTTTTGACCTAGTTTCTTCATAGAAATACAATAATTTTATCTGACCACAGGGTATAGCTTCTTGGACTGCTTCACAATTAAAAAAAATCAGACTCTTATAAAAATGTTGAACTAGGAAATCTGAACCAAACGCTCCTTACCTTATTTTCTACTTTACTTGTGTCTGCCATTTCTTTCCACTAGTCCCTTTTTGTCTTATCTATATTATTTAATATATTCTTTCCTCTTATTTGTCTTTTTGTGATGCTCCTATATTTTTCTTACCTGCTTCCGCTCTCATCTCTCCACCAACCTGACTTGTCTCCATGCCTGGACCAAGATTCAAAATTGGTTGTGGCATTTTCGAATACACAGAATTTGCCAGAACCCACAGGTTTCCAGTCTGGGCCTACTTGTCTAAGGATGTCTTCCAGTTGTTCACATTTCTCTTTTTTCACTTTGTTTTCCTCAATTTCTTTCCCTTTTCCTAAAATTACATATTATGATTTGTTTGATAATCCGGGGAACAAACAATTGGAACATCTCTGTTTGGCTCATCACATGGGTGACCAAATCAAAGAAAGATTGTTGGTCAACCTCATTAAAGGAGCAGATTTTATTTTGTATGTAGGCAATAACGTGTAGTTGTTTTCAGCAATTTTGTTGCCCAGGTTATTAATAGCCCCGTGGACAGACTGCAAGATGTTCAGAACCAATTGCTACTGATTTACTCATTTGAATAGCAATCACTTGGCAACAGTGGTGCAACCAGTTGGCAGGTGGTTGTTACTTGGAATACTAACTTAGTCAGCTCAGTCTAATCACACATGCATCAAAATGCCTGAAATGCTACATGGCCCATTGCCCTAAAGCAATAATTTTGCGTTTTAAGTTATCAGCAATTTTTTTCAGATGTTATTCAGATTCTGACAGAACAACATGGCTACCCAAAATAATTGTGTTTTGCAGCAAAGTTTATGGGTCCAACAATCAAGTCCAATCCAAGACCCCATGTGGCATGTTTATAAAATGACTGGCCAACCTTGAATTACGCGTGCAGCCCTACATTCCATTTCTTTGAAGTGACAGAATGCATGTGTGTGTATGAAATCATTTGTCAGATTAGCACAGTATAACCATATAGTTATTCAGCTACATTGCACTAATTTCTTGCCAGGTTCCCTATGAGACTAACAGTTGGATACGGCAAATCCAAATTTGGAAAAGCTATTTTTCTTTGTTGCATTGACAGATGAATGTGGGCTGCAGGAATACAACTCCCCATTCTTTTCACGGCACTTTTAAATTAAAGGGCCACTATACCCTAAATGTATAGAAGTACTCTGCGAGTATCAATGTAGCCTTCTGTGAGAACCATGGGTTCCCCTGGATCAGTAGGTGCACTTGTACACAGTTTTCAACAGGAGGCAGAAGAGATGTACCACCTGCTATGCGGAAATAGAATAAACTGCTTTGGATAAGGAATGGTGTAAATGTCCTTAATGATTGCATACAATTGTGTGCAACCACACAGTTCCTTCTTGGTTGTAGTACTGAATAGTTGCATTGTGGCTTTACGGTAACATAGGATGCTTGTTTTAACACTGTATAATGTGGATTCAAAGTTTCCTGTTTAATCAGTATTGTTTTGTAGCTTGTTAGGGAGTTTTAAATCTGATTTGTTTGATTATAATTAGAATAATTTTTATGGAAAATGCCAACAAAATCAGCAGTGCATGCAACAAAAAAAGAAGCTTGAGAATCTCATAAGGAGCTCAGAGTCCTCTTGAGTATTCTAGTTTCAGTAATATAACGGTACACAATTTCATTTTCAATGGCATAAAAATCTTACTGAAAATGACAGGGACTTAGACCTTATAAAACAATGGAAAGAATTGTATGGCTGCACAATGCTGTAGTCAGCCTAATTGGGCATCTACATTCTTTTATGTTGTGCTATGTTAAGTTAGTGGAGACAGCTTATAAGTGTTGGCAGGGTCTGCACCCATTTATGAATTAACTGAGGGACAGGTAAAACCCTTTAGAGACAGGTCTGCAAAAGTCAAGTGCTGCTATCCATAATCTCTTTTGCTTACATTTGGTAAATTGTGCAACATTTGTGTCTGTCTTTTGGTGCCTACTATCACCCTATCCCTATCTTTGGCCTGCCGAGATTGTATTCTGTTTATATACAATTTGCTTTTATTGCAGCTTAATTGCAGCCCTTCATTAATTCACATATTGTCTACTCCTACCTGTTCCCCAATATTGCCAGTTTTCTATATATGGCTAGATGTGCCATGTTATATTTAGCAAGAGGCAAACTGGCATATTCATTCTACATGTTATGTCATTTCGATTATTAAACACTGCCTGGAATAAATATTATTTTAAATTAAAGTGTAAATGTCCAGCTTACATGTAATCAGTTGGCATCTTCAGATATCAATGATTGCCATGTTTTTCATGCCTGCAGAAGAAAGCCTGCCCCTTGGGCTACAGGGAATATTTCTATAGGAGTACCACTCTGGCTCAGTGCCTGCCCTGTTGGAAGGAGCCATCAGCAATTTTTAAACTTGTGTTTTTGATTCCATGAGAAGTGGGTTACAATCATTGCAGTCTTCTGGTGGCTAGTGGATTAGAGTGCTTTTTCCCATGTACGATGACAACACAGCTTTTGCTCAGACTCCCAGCTTAATGTGTCCAGATCAGCAGTTTAGATTTATTCAGCAATGGAAAGCCGATCTTGTCCGGTGGAGTAGCATCTCATCTGCCTTTAATATAGACACTCTCAAGCAACATCTGGACGTTTCCTAAGCTCCAATGGCTTCTCTGTTGGCCTCTGAGATGTACCATGTGGTAGGGAGCGTAGCTACTTCCCAAACATTCAGACTGGCACAAATGGGTTTGTATCTGATTTTAACTTTTATACTTTGATTTCTGTCTTAGAAGGCTGTAAATTGGAATTTAGATTTTAAGCTCTTTGAAGTGATTCATTTATGCAGTATTTTTCTGTTTCTGTATTCGTATTCCCTATAGATCGTACCTCTTATTTATTTTTATTTTTTTAGATATTTGACTTTAGAACAGCAGGTAAAATAAAGGTTTTTTTTTTTGTCCCAAAAGTTTACATTTGCACATACAGATGGTGGTCCAACATAGATTTCTATAAATATTTTTAAGCGTGCATGTTAAAGTTGATCTATCATGTTGTAACACAACTGTTCATGAAATACCCATTCAATCTTCAATATGGTGTTTATTTATAATGTGCATAAAGGAATAGCATCAATCCCTTTGACAGCTCCAGCAGATTGTGTGTAAATCTAAGAACAATAGAGGAGAAATATTTGCTTACAGAGGTTAGATTTATGGGGCAGGTACATTGCATTACTTCATTAGTTTGACATTTCATTTTTAAATCCCAACTATTCACTTTATTGTCATAACTGTATTTAAATAAAAAAAAGTGTACTGAATGCTTTATAAGCTGTTAACACAAATGAGGTACCGTTATAATAAATGAGAATATATGGTAGAAAAGAGATTGAGAATAAATACTTAAGGGCTAGTGCTACTTGCTACACATTAGGAAGGAGTTTACAATTTATGAAATTATATTTTCTGGCATTATTGTTCAAACCCTTTTCTTGCAATTTCAGCTCTTCAACTCTATCTCTGTGTAATTAGCCTTCTTCCATTCTGCATGTCTCTATCTACATCATCTGTATAATTGCATCTATCTATCATTTATTTTTCTGTTGATATTGGCATTTACTGAAACCATTTTGGTTAGTGTTTTCCAGTTTAACAAGTTAAACAAATCCAAGTAATCCACATTGTGAAGAAATATATAAATAGATTGCAGGAGTGAACAAAGATTTCACCAAAAACAGTGATTCTTAACCTATGAGTTGACATCCAAAAGTAGTTCCCATGAATTTAGGATGGTTCTCTACCCAATTTCACCCAACAATAGAAAATAACTATAAAATCTAATGCATAATTGATTCTAAGGATATCTTGAGGTTGCAAAGCTTACACTATTTTCACTAGCACTTCTGGTGCTTATGTAGTAAAACGTTCTTGTAGTATAGCTGGTGGTTGTACCGCATTATAAAACACAAAGGTCCAAACCTGTAATCTATTGTTCAAGTGCAATACCCAGAGCTTATCAGAAGCTGTCTGCACACAGCCCAAACACATACTGACTAAAATATCTCAATCAATTTATAAAGATGAAAATATGTAACTGTCATGCAGGTATTGCTCATGTGATATGCTAAAATTAGCAGCAATCAATGCATTTATAAACCAAGTTGATCTGATTTAATCTTGGTGCATCATGACAAGTCAGTTAACACAAAATATCCTCCTGGTCTTTAAAGGTGTTCCATCTATGCATATACAATTGCTTTTTTTTTTAATTTAGCAACTATTTGTGAAGCCCCACCATATTCTGCAGTGTGGACAATGTTACTGATCTTGTTGGACTATTCTTTGTGTCTCCCTTCAAAAAACAGAAACCTAAAAAATTCTCTTCATTCTCTTTAATCCAGGGTTGGCAGTGTTCAATGTATAGAACTCAAACTGAGTTCTAAAGAAGAGAATATAGAGGGCTGAGGAAAAAGGCTAGCAGTTTTGTTTTTTTTTTACTTCTCAGTTCAACGAAGAGCTAGATATGACTTAAAATACAGTGACACATTTGTCTGGAGCATTATTTGTTTTCTGTGCTATATTATTTGCTTTTCCGAAGAAAACAATAGCATGATTAACAATCCCCTGGAATTTAGTTAAAGCTCTGGTATTTAATAGAATTGACTAAAGTGGGTTGGAACTATAAGCTGCTGCTCTTTAATAATTGTTCTGCTGAGCTGCTTTTAGAAGGGGTTTCCCTTTTCTCATGCCCAGGAACTGTGGATTATCCTTCAGTTACCCATATATCGGCTGTGTATGCAGCTTTTGTAAAAGTTTATTTATATTTAAGCTTAGGGAACATACAGTATTAACTCACTCCTTACATTGCAATAACAAGCCTTCAACACTGCAAAGTAGAGTATAAGATCGTGAATGAAATATGCACAACAGTGCCTGCCCAATCTCTGCAACACTTAGGCAGCCTATTTATAGATGTTCAAAAATCGTACGCAGGGGTAAAAAATACATTTCCTTTTTTCCTAAAAGTCGTTAGTGCTCATTAACAAATGACTGCAAACTGCAAAATTGGTAGAATTCAATATTTTTCCCAGAAGTCCTGCATGCAAACAGAATTTTATTCCAGGTACAGAAAGAACATATAGTTGCAATCAAATGGGCAGTTGTGTACTTATGTACCCTTCAATTTTATGAGATTCAACGTGGGCAATATGGATTAGCTATATTAACATTGCCTAAACACCCCTAAAAGTGGCTTGGGAACCATGCATAAATACCCGCCAATAAATTTAAATATTTAAAAATGTTGTTTGTGGTTCTTTGTTTGACTCGTAACACAATTCACTGTGTGATGAGATCCTCTGGTTTGCATCATTGCAGTGTGACACATTTTGTGCTGGGACAGAAACAATATTTAAGGTCTGTACAGGGAAATGTTCATGTATCCACTCATCCAACAACAACCCATCTATTAACAATATCCGGTATATTTCTTTATTGATCATTTTAGCATTGATATTGCCTGAAGGTATAAAGGGAATTTTACATTTCATCCTCATCTAGTAGTAGAATATTTCATTGATTTTCTGCTGTCACAGTTAGCCCAAGAGGGCTCAAAACTTTGCAATATAAAACATATTACCTGCCCTCAGTAGAGACTTTTAGATACCAACAGATCTCACATTTTTATCATTCTCAAACACCATACCCAGCCACACTGGAGGGATCTCTGTTTGAAAAAAGAAAACTAAGCCCATTAACTACTATGGGTAATGTCACATTAATATATAACCTACTTACAGAAGTACCAACAGAATCAGAATGCTTGGATATGATTAATTGGAAAACAGATCTTCAATTACAAGATATGGATGAAAAGTGGCCAAAGATCTGGCTATATATTCAAAAACTTTCCCACAAGATAGCCGTCAAGGAGATGGCATACAAAGTTATTTCCAGATGGTATATTACTCCATTCTGTAATGCAAGGTTATTTCATCCACCAAACTCTAAACAAACGGACTGCTCGAAGCTCACCTCTCCTAGTACTGTTCCACTTCTCCCACTTCATCCACCTCACCTCTATGCTTTTGGGGATGTCAACAAGCAGGAGACTATATACACACATGGTGAATACATTTTGCTCTCATTGTTGTCCAAAATATCTGCAATGCTATTTGAAACACTTAACACCTTATCTAGAAATTGCTATGCCTGCCATCTAAAAAGCTACCAAGTCCCCAAAGAAGATTGTTGTCTCAAATACTTCCAATATACCAGATTGGTCATAGCCAAAACTGGGTAGCCCCTAAGCTATCTCTGCTACAAGTACACCTAAGAATTAATTATATTCAAAATATGCACATATCTCACAGTTAGACTGGAGGACAATTTAGATGCACATTCTGAAATATGGGCCTTTTGGGACACGTAAAACTACCACAGATGCTCCACTGAACTGAAAGTAGGCCAAATGAAATTATCAATGACTTTTTCAACAAATTTGAATATGGTACTAGTAACTTAACAAACTTGATTAACACTTTTATGGGAAAAATGTATAATGTTACAGTATGTCCTAGGAATGCTATTCCAGCCTGTTTATATATTGTGCTTGTTTTATGTTTTTTTTCTTTGAAAAATTACAAAAAATTATAAAGAGATTTAAAAAAATAAAACACTTAATGTATTTTAAACCAAATTACATTTCTACTCTTCTTAAGGGTTTACCTTTTGGTCTCATATGTTCCTCTAAGTCAGTGTTCCCCAACCAGTCGCTCGCGAGCAACATGTTGCTCACCAACCCCTTGGATGTTGCTCCCAGTGGCCTCAAAGCAGGTGCTTAGTTTTGAATTCCAGGCTTGGAGAAAAGTTTTGGTTGTATAAAAACCAGGTGTACTGCCAAACAGAGCCTCCTGTTGTCTACCAGTCTACACAGAGGCTACCAAATGTGCAATCACAGCCCTTATTTTACATCCCTGTGGACTTTTTCATGCATGTGTTGCTCTCCAAGTCTTTTAACATTTAAATGTGGCTCTCAAGTAAAAAAGTTTGGGGACCCCTGCTCTAAGTGATCCCCATTGGTTTCCTTGTATTGACATTTTACATACTTGAGTCCTTACTGATGGACAAAAGTAGGTTACAGTTCATAATTTCAAAAAGAAATGTTAAAATACATTTCAAGGTACAGGATCCGTGATCCCCAACCAGTAGCTCGTGAGCCATATGTTGCTCTCCAACCCCTTGGATGTTGCTTTCAGTGGCCTCAAAGCAGGTGCTTATTTTTCAATTGCAGGCTTGGAGGCAAGTTTTGGTTGCATAAAAACCAGGCGCTCTGCCAAACAGAGCCTCAATGTAGGTTGATAGTCGACATTGGGGCTACTAAATGGACAATCATAGCACTTATTTCACACCCCAGGAACTTTTTTCATGCTAGTGTTGCTCCCCAACCCCTTTTACTTTTGAATGTTGCTCAAGGGTTCTAAAGGCTGGGGATCCCTGGTATATATCATTTGGCTCTGATAAAAAGGAGGATACCTTTAGATATTCTATAATTGTAATGCTCTGGTCTCTTTCACAGGACTTCTATATAAGAACTCATATATTTTGTCTAGACTTTATGGTTTAAACTGGATCTGTCCCTAGTGCTTATATAATTCAACCTCTTGTTAACAGCCATCCATGTTCCCATGCAGATATTTGAGGGGTCAGAAAGATCCATCATTTCTACCAGCAAAGCTATAGCATATTTATTATTGTTCTGTCTTTTTAAATTATACAGCCTATATGCCCATTTTTTTTATTGATCTGATTCATGATCTTTCCGTCTCATGGACTACTATTGTTATAGCAATAAGAGCTCTGTTATTACTGGCACCCTTATCAACAAACGGGTTTCACCATTTTGATGAATATATGCAAAGTATATCTGCAGACTGGCTTCACCTTTATACTAAATGTAAATCACAGTGCTTGTGGTTCATAGGGAAATATCTTACTAATGTGGAATAAGAATCCTGATTTTTGTTGCCTATAATGGGAGGGGATGTTGACCATGATGAATTGATTAATTGTACTAATTTAACTTGAACGTTAGTCTGTATGACTACTAGTTTATGCATAAACTACAAGTAGACCCAGGACAGTTTAATGAAATCATAACTTTGTTTCATCTATTGTGTGTCTCTAATTCCGTTTAGTTTCTTGCTTATTATTATGTTCATTGTAAGGGCCTTGGGTATAGCACATTTATAAAAACATATGAGTCCATGTTTCTGAGCATCAATCACACCATCGTCAGAACTTCTCTTTTCCATCAAAAATGCAGGTAAAATGCAAGTAGTAACTTTGTAAGATGTCACAATAATTATGTATTTTCAATCACTTAATCTCTCCTAACTTTAACAATGCACAATAGCTTATGATGATACGGATTAATGAGAGATTTCACATGCTCTATAATCATAATCCCTGCATTTAATTTTTAATCATCACCTTAGTTGACCCCAATGCTTGCCTGGTTGCAAACCCCGTGGCTGCCCCTATTACTCAACAGCTTATATTTATTTCTGTGATTTCATGAGGAGATAGTTAGTGTTTCTCTGGCGACAGAATATCTCAAATGGGGCCAAATTAAATTAGAGAAGAAAAAACATATCTCCTTATTCAATTCCAAATTCAATACGACGAGAAAAATTTATCTCGCTGTTAATCATGTGAAAACTCTGTTGTCGTCTATGGAAACATTATGAGAATTATGAGAAGTTTTTTTTTTCTCCTCAAATTGAATCTCACCCACAAGTTTTCACACTATTAACCATGAAATAAAGTTTTTTTCATTGATATGAATCTGAGCCATAATGTGTTTGCTGGTCAGACAGTATTATCTTTTGCACTTATCTGATATTTGTAACCTTTTTCCAGTCCAGATTTGGTTGTCCCAACTACTAGGTGGATGTAGTCAAGTTAATTGTTTTATTAAAAATGTAACTTAAAAATGTAACTGCAAATATTCAGGAACAAACACAAAGATATCATGGTAGAGAATGAGTGCTTAGATGTTTGATAAACTAATATAGTTATTTCTTCTTGCCTTGCAGTTGAAAGATGTATGAGTGTAATGCAGTCTGGGACTCAGATGGTAAAACTAAAGAGTGGAACAAAGGCTTTAGTTCGTCTTTTTTACTTGGATGAACATCGCACGTGCATCAGATGGAGACCTTCAAGAAAAAGCGAGAAAGCGAAAAGTAATTATATTGGCATAATGCTAGTTTTTGTGAAGTTGCAGCCTGTAAACGTATGGGATCCATTATGCCTAGATCCATTATTCAGAAAACTCCCAATTAGGGGAAGGACATCTGCCATAGATTAAATTTTAATCAAATAATTTACATTTTTAAAAAAGATTTCCTTTTTCTCAGCAAGTAATGAAACACTATCCTTTTATTTGTTCCTAATTGAGATAAATAAATCAGTATTGGAGGCAAAACAATCCTATTGAGTGAAATGTTTAAATAATTTTTTAAGTGACTTATAGGGATTCTGTCATGATTTTTGTGGTTCACTTTTTATTTTCAAATTACACATTGCAAGTAATTCACTCTACCATTTAAAATGTTATTCTTGAACCAACAAATGTACTTTTTTAGCTGTAATATTTTTGTGGATGCAGCCATCATTGTGCATGAGCTTTACGAAGGAGCCAGCACCTCAGGATGGAACTGCTTTGAGACAGCTATTGTTTCTCCCCTTCTGATTGTACTTTAATACGACCAAAGTCGGGTTTTTCCTGCTTGAATGCTACTCTTATGTCTACTACTAGAGAGAACTTTTAGCAATGCAAACAAATGCTTGTTTTGAAATAAACATGTTTTCCAATGACAGTATCCCTTTAAGTTATGGACATCCAAATTACTGATTGACCCCTTATCCAGAAAAAAACCCAGGTCACAAGCATTCTGCATAATACATCCCATACCTGTATTAGAAAGGAAATGGTAATGTTTCAAAATAAATTTTATTTCTTTGTATTATTGTGTTATGTTCAAAACAGAAATGTAACTTTTTACAACCCTATAGTACAGAGTAGTAAATACAAGATATTGCATTTTGGGTCTCTTGCAGTAGAACACATGATAAAATATAGGTTTGCCGGTCCCATCAAGGACTTGGCTTCCTACAGTAGAATCTGAAGAGATACACAACTCTTTTGTAAATCCCTTTGCCTTCCTGAACCATATTTGTCTGAAACTTTCCATAAGAACTCTCTCTCCTTGATTCTGAACCATCATTCACCTACCATAAGGTCTGTTCCACTCTTTTCAGTGCAGCATTATCCCTCCTCTTTACACAGCTTTGTATAGTCATTTGTATACTTAAAGTGATACTGACACAAAAAAACTGTTTCAAATATTAATCAGCATTAAAAGTTACCTAAAGGTCATATTGGTAATTTTTCACTGATAGGTCTGTTTTTGTAAGTAATGCTTGAAGTTCCTAAACCTCACAAGTTTGCTAACCTGACTGTCCCTTCTCAACCAGTCAGTTTGAGTTTCTAATGACAACAGACTCCTGTTGCACAAATATGGCAGCTCTCTCATTAGAGGAACCTGGGGGATCTGATGTAAAAGCCTCAAAGTACTCTAAAGGCAAAATTATAGAGCTCATGCAAAGACAATGGTATGATATATTTAAAAAAAACTGTTTTAATTCAGGTGTCCATATCGCGTTCATTTCCAATACCCTTATATTTACCAGTAAGGTGTTCTTTTGCTTTCCATTTTAACTGAGGACTTTATAAGTGGTGTTTTCCAAAAGTTTCTGGCCCCCCATGCTGAATTTCATTTAAGATCAATACTCAGTGCAGCATACCC
The DNA here is from genome assembly GCA_024363595.1 of Xenopus borealis. Classification (NCBI taxonomy): domain Eukaryota; kingdom Metazoa; phylum Chordata; class Amphibia; order Anura; family Pipidae; genus Xenopus; species Xenopus borealis. The sequence goes on from CM044439.1 coordinate 126,842,564, forward strand.
TCATTTTGTATCTAATTTATATGATTTACAACACTATTAAATGAAATGTCTCCAGAGTATGTCATTATCTAAAAATAGGACATCTTTTCTTAAATAAAGAATGATAAGTCTGACATTGATGTTCCAACTGTGCTCTGTAATTACATTCAGTGGAAGGTTACTTTTCAAAATCCGAAATTTTCAGATGTTTTAAATGAAAAATCTCAGACCAAACTAGAATCCACTATTTACCCTTAGTTATCATTAAAAAGCCACAAAAAATCGGATCGTGGAAAAATGCGACTTTTTTGGATTGCCTTCCAAAAGCTGAATTTTTTTTGTATTGAATTTTTCGAATTTGACACTGAAAAAGTCCAGATTTGTAGTGATATCATAGGAATCGGTGGAGAAGCGAAAACTGTTTGGAAAACTCCTCGCTGACCATAATATGTTCAGATTGCAAATAGGACCTCTGCCATTGACTTCTACAGAACTTGATAGGTTGAAGATGGAGTATTTTCAGATCTGGACTTTTTGCATTCCCAGAGTATAATAAATCTCGAAAAATACTATTTTTTCCCAATCACAATTAGTATTTAATAGTAAAAAAGACATTCAGCCTTTTAATAAATAATATTATTATTTTTATGTATTTTTATAGCGTCAACTTATTTCGTAGCGCTGTAAAGTGAGTGTGATTATACAACTAAATCACATGAATTA
>CM044439.1:126861808-126871869 GCA_024363595.1 Xenopus borealis
TTTCAGTCTTTTACAAGATGATGTCATTACGGAGGGATCTGTACCTGTTACTTTTAAACTACAGTGACAAAAAGGATCACTTAACGGTGGAAGAACTGGCTCAGTTTCTCAAAGTGGAACAAAAGGTTTGAAATAAAATGTATAGAGAAAGTAAATGTCAGTCTTAAAAAACCTTTGTCAAACGACCGCTCCTCTCATTGACCCTGATCCTGGAGGTTATCAAAGGTTTCTGGTTTTAGTTAATTGACTACATGCTGCAGATGCAATAGCGCAGTGCTATAAAGGTATGGGACCTGTTATCCAGAATGCTAGGGACCTTGTGTTTTCCGGATAAGTGATCTTTCCATAGTTAGGATCTCCATATCTTACGTCTACTAAAATAACACCTAACCATGAACTAAAACCAATAACATAGTTTTTCTTCCAATAAGGATTATTGAATAATTTGATTAAATTGGAGTCTATGGGAGATGGCCTTCCTGTAAATCAGAATATTCTGGATATAGAGTTTACAGATAACAGATCTTATACCTGTTATAGTATTAACCCAAAATATATATAATTATATTTAGAAAACATTCCTGATTCTGGATCCCTGCTTCAAGGTTTATAATTATCTATAACGAGCTTATACATGTAAAAGTGAATGTAAATGTAAAAGTGAAGGTATGGTTTTAGAGGGGGTTCCCCTTGTTTTTATGAGACATGAAAGATATGACAAAGAATGAAAGAAAGACGTTGAAGTGAAGTGATTGCTGTGGAGCAAATTGTTTCAGGATTGTGCAGTACTTGCTGTACCTGGGCATAAGAGCACTTAAAAAAAGCATTCTCATCCTAGTACCATCAGAATAAAATCTCTGTAATGCCCTGTATATTGATTCATCATCATATGAACATAAAATTCAGTCTAGTTATCCATCATTATGCTATGTCATACCTAGCCAGTCCTAGAAATTCTTCCTAATCACAACTTCATCCATGTAATGTCCAGCAAGTCGTCATCATAAGGACATGCATCCACACTCTCACACACCTTTTCCTTTAAATCATTTTTTTTTTTTTTTTATAATTGTACATTTTTTGGAGATTTAGGGGTGTCGTGATTTTATTTATTTCAGTAAATGAGGGGGAGAAGGATTAATTCATAATTTGAGTCTTCCTGTCTCCCTTATCTAATATACAGAGATGGTAAAATGTAGTTATTGGATATCACATAAATCTGTTTTCATAGTGCAGATGGTGTTGGGTAAATGTTGAATGGCAAAATTCACCAAAAATGCATAGTCTCCTGCTACTCTTCATGTTAAATACATGTGCAGAAATTCTATAAAAATGTAGAGAAACTTAATAGAGAATTTAGAGAACATCTTTTAAATCCATCTGTTTTCAAACTGGCATACTGCAGAGATTCTAATAAATTCATCTTTAATCTGATGCACAGTGAAACTGCCTTGCTTTTTGCTAAAAAGAAAATCAAAATGAAATTCGAGAAAAGTGCATATCTGCTACTTTTTTGTTTTGTTCGATGTTGTGTCTGCTGGATGACGTGATTGGTGTTTTTCGCTTGTGTATGTGCTATAGATCTATTCAATCCTGATGTTTCACATGTCACTGATATCACTATACTTGACATAGAACCAGCATTTCAAATAAATGTTGGATCTTTTGGAGAAATTCTACAATATGATATTTATAGCTGTTTTGCTGACAGCTTATATATGGTTCACTGAATCCTGATCTTGATCAAAGGGAATTTTTACAATAGCCATGGGTCTAGAATTCCTTTGAATAAACGGCGCACTTTGGAAGGAAAGAACTTATAGCAGTCTTGTGATTTTTGTGCCGTAGATGAATAATGTGACAACAGAATACTGTATTGACATTATACAGAAGTTTGAGGTCTCTGAGGAAAACAAAGAACAACATTTTCTTGGAATAGATGGTAAGACATTTCTGATTATTATCTTTTCATCACATACGCTTTTGTCAAGGCTACTGTGATTCAGAAAATTCATTTGATTTACAAATAATTTCAGTACCATTCAAAAACTATGCGTTGTTTACATATACATTTTCTAGTACAAAGATATTATTTAAAAAAAAAAAAATCTTAATTTGTTATGAGGACATTAAAAACCTTTATACATGTGCCAAATTGGATTATAAGGGTAGTTTACTTTTTACATTTTGACATTTTTTAATTATTTAGCGTTTTGTTCTTTATTTTCAACCAGGCAATGAAATTGTATCTTCATGGTGCAATAGTTTTTAGGTTGCCAGGGTTAGTGACCTCCATTTGCAGGTTGGAAAGAAGAAAAAAGGGAGGCAAATACCTAAAAAAAATCTTTAAAAAATTAAAACCAATTTAAGGACACATTTGATAACATACTAAAATGTTAACATGAATGTAAACTACCACTTTAATACTTGACCTAGTTTTTTGACTGGTCATATTTAGTGCATATGCACCAAAGTATTATAAAGCATTTTTTTCTACTAAGAATCATAGGGTTCCATTGTTAATTTACCCAGTGGAAACCCATGAATGCAATGCCCGCTTATTTATAAAATTGTCTCTGGAAGTTGATGAGCATCATCCAAAGTATAAACATTAAATGCACTCTGTATGCACTGGAGTGTAACAAACTCGGCTTATGTTATTGGAATGTAGCATTGAATGTATAGAGATTTGGTACAAATACATTCTTATATGCTTCTACTTTTTTTACAATTCATTGTGTGGCATTTCCTGGAACTTTTTTCATTACCTAATGAATTAGAAATGAGCACCTAATTCTCTTTGAATTCGACAGTAGTTGCTAAAGCCCTTAGGATGTTAAAACAAGGTCACAGATGGTGCAGTCATTTTGAAACTAACTTTATTTAACATTTTTGTATCTATCAGTGCAAATGAAAAATAGGTCATTCTGCTTTCTCTCATTGTAGGAACAATAGAACATGACTTGCTCTTTGATTCCATAATAATGCGGGGGACTATTTTAACACAAACATTTAAGAAAATCTCTTCTTTAAATGTAAAATCCCAAATAGCCAGGTCTAACGAGATGTTTTACACCCATGTTATTGTTACTATTGTTAGTATTAATGAGTATTTAAAGATTAACATGTATTTATATATATCTATATGTTATCCATATAGAGATAAAAAAAAAACTGCACTTCCCACTGATAGACTGAAAATCAAACCGCACCTCAAAAAAAAGAGAATTTTTTTTTAGGCTTTTAAAAATCATTTGGACAAGAAAAACCTCTGCCTAACACCTTTTGGACCTATCCTTATACGTCGTACGTATAATGCGTCTCAACCAGGAATATGAATAAATACTATAAAGTAAAAAAAGCATACCCATAATGCTATATGAGAGGATACATCCGCAAACACAGAGAGACTTAAAGGAAAACTATACCCCCCCAGACAATGCAGGTTTCTATAAAAAGATATTGCATAAAACAACTCATATGTAAAACCCTGCTTCATGTAAATAAACCATTTTTATAATAATATACTTTTCTAGTAGAATGCGCCATTGGTTATCATAAATAGAAAATTGCCATTTTAAAAAAAGGGACAGCCTCCTGGGATCGTATGATTCAACGGTGCACACAAACATACCAAACAAACTAGAATGCTTCTGTGCTTCTTCCTGTTACAGTTAGAGTTGAAATATTTCTGGTCAGGTGATCTCTGAGGCAGCTCACAGACCATCATGAAATGGTGGTTCAAGGCAAGAGATGTAAAAGGGCAATATCTCTATCCTACAATCATATTTCCAAACTCCATGAAGAAAAAGAAGGGGACTTTGACCTCTGTATACAGCTTATGCACTACTTCAGTCTGATAAGGATGCTGGCGCAACCCACCCCTGGAATTAGTTGTTTCCCTTTTCAACCCAGCATACCACAATATAAAAACAATTTTAGAATTTATCATAACCAGTGAAATATAATAAAATGGATATTTGACCATTTTTAGATTTTGATATTAGCAGAAGACCTTTTTTATTCCAGTTTTAACAACTGAAAAAATACAGTAGTTTGAATACTCTCCCACTAAGTTTTCCAAATGTTGATATTCTGCAGAAATACAATCTGAAAATGACAGCTGAATATGTAATGGTCAGGCTAACAGATTGCTTCATCCTTTGTTGGCTCTGACTGTAGAAATTTGTTTCTGCTTATTTTTGTCTGTTTGGAAGCTAAGCTTTTCAAATAGCGACCCTCAGGTTAGATGAAACCTTTCAATATATTTCAGTGCCCCCAAACAGCTTAATTAGTGCAAACACATCAGCTTTCTTTTTGATGCTCTTTTTATATTTCCATTGAAATTATATTTGTTAATTAAATTAATTACACGTTTAAATTAATATGATTACTTTTGTCTGTTATAGATATAATTTAAAATATCATTGAACATGTATTTGCCTTTTCTCATATTTAGGTTTTACAAGTTTCATGAGAAGTCCTGCAGGAGATATATTTAACCCTCAGCACTGTGAGATCTACCAAGACATGGAGCAACCACTCTGTAACTACTACATTGCATCATCCCATAATACCTACTTAACTGGGGACCAGCTTCTTTCTCAGTCTAAAGTGGACATGTATGCTTGGGTATTGCAAGATGGCTGCCGATGCATAGAAGGTATGATTTAACTACTGGGTTGTTGTCCATGAGAGCTATAGATAAATTAATGAGGTTCTTCTATATTTTCCAGAACTAAAGTGCCCCTAAAGTTTTCTTGAACGTTTGTCAAGCTGACATAGTCTTTTGCCCCTTGGGTTTGGGAGCAGAGAAAATATCATTGCTGTTACATATTTTATATTAGATAATATGCCAATAAATGTTTTGCATATCTAGCAAGAAACTGTTAATTAGTCAGTGAGCGAGTTTATATGGTTGCATATTTCTGCTTAACTGACATTAAGCTGTTAAGTCATTGTCGTCCTGACATAAATAGATAAATAATGGATTTGCTGCCACAATGTGTAGAATCTAATTAAAGACAGACGTTCAGAGTCCCTTAAACCTTATGGCAACAAATGTTATCAGAATATCAAATTAAAAATGCAGGTGAAGGATATTCCCCAGTTTAATTTGAGACTATCAATGGAAGTAATTAAAACCTTATGAATCTGTAATTTCATGCTCCCATTATATGGTCCATTGTGCATCTCTGCATCCAAGTGCAGTATTTGTATGCATAATCTTCCAGTGCAGATGGATATGCCATGCTTCTTCTTACAGTCATCTTCTGTTTAAGCTTCTAAGGGGCATATCTATTATGATGTGTAAAATGAAATTTGCCAAGAAAAAGGTGTAAAAAGCTGTGTAAAATAAATGGTGATTTTTTTAAAGGTGTGTGTCATTTTATGCCATTTGATTTGCTAATTTACACTGCTTCCTGCAGAAGCTACTCTAAAAATGTTATGTCCTTTTTTACACGGCGAAGCCTGGTAATGGTTGGTGTATTATCCTGCTGTTTTTTTACACAGCATTATAAATATGCCCCTTAGTCACAGATATCACTACTTGGCACAAGGTTCTCTAGCACCACCTATTTTCTTATGCAAATCTTGACAGACCCTTTCCATTTGTAGCAGATTCTGTAAAAATAACGTAACCTTTTTATATAGAGGCTGCTGATAAAGATGTTGGCCATTTTACATCATCATGAAGGTGTCTGATTGGCATTTGTTGATAAAGTAACAGATTTTTTTTTCTGTTTGTAGTTGACTGCTGGGATGGACCCGATGGGGAACCCGTGGTGCACCATGGGTATACCCTCACTTCCAAAGTAGCCTTTAAGGATGTTGTGGAAACCATCAACAAACATGCTTTTGTAAAAAATGAGTATGTGTGTTCTATTATAATGACTTATAATTGCTAAAGCTTGCACAAAGATAATATATGGAGTATATAAATATGTAGCATCTTTGAATGTATTTTTCACAAAATGTAACATGGTTACATTTCATTTTATTTAATTTATTCTGTATAATGCTAATGCTTTCTTCCTAATTATACCCCAAAAATTAATACTTAAGCAACAGTTTATATAAAATTAAGTTTCATATTCAAGAATTTAACTGGAATATAGATATCTGTATATATTGTCCTTTTACATATCAAGCCTTGAACCACCATCTCATGATGGACTGTGTGCTGCCTCAGAGATCACCTGACCAGAAATACTATGGGGGAAATTCACGAAAACACGAAGTGGTTAACCCTAATGCAAATTCGATTCCTAACGGTCCCTGGCGTAACTTCGCTAGCGAAGTAGACAGACTCTAGCACAACTTCACACCCTTGTGCCAGGTGAAGTTCACTGACAAAGGGACGTAATTACACTAATTCACTAACATGCGGATTTTACTGAACGTTACCTCTTACGCAAGACTTAACTTCCCCACTTCAGACCAGGCGAAGTAGAGTAGATAGGCCTTTCTTAAAAAATATTCCCGAAAAATGCTGGGGTCTTTTACTTTTTCAAGGGTGATAGGCTGAAAAAGATTGTAAATTTTTTTTAGGGTACCAGCCTTCCCCCCTACATTTCGTAACATATGGCAACTCAACTATACAGTGGGCACATGTGTAGAGCATTAGAACAACTTTATTATTTATTAAAGGTTTCCTGGGCTTGTGTAGTGTAATGTAATGGCTGCAGCATATGTGTCCATTATACTATATGCTAATTAGGCATCGCTAGAGTAACTTCGCTATGCCTGACGAAGTAATGGTAGCGCAACTTTGCTACCATTTGCCTCCCTGAGCACAACTTAGCATTTTAGTGAATTTGCATAGCACTACACCTGCCGAAGTGCGGCCAAGCTGTCGATGGCGCAACTTCAGAACTTAGTGAACTTGGTACAACTCTAACTAACAGGATGAAGTGTGGAAGCAAAAAACATAACTCTGTCTGTTAATTGGCTCATGTGATCTAACATGTATGGTTTGTTTGTGTTCATCGTGAATCCTAGGATCCCAGGGGGCGGCTCTTATTTTAAAAATGGCAGTTTTCTATATATGTTTCCCCAATAGCATATACAAGGTTTATTGATATGAAGCATGATTTTACTTATGACTTGACTATGAAGATTCTCATTCATCCAGGAGGTCATGGTATATCTAACACCTTACTTATGACTTGTTTTTTCAATATATATTTCTACAGACCTACATTATTCAGGGGGTATAGTTTTCCTTTAAGTTAAATTTGAGTATGTAGCCAATAATAAGCAACTTTTAAATTGGCATTTATTTTTTATAGTTCTTTCATTATTTGCTTTCCAGTTTTTTGATATGGGTGCCACTGACCCTATCTTAAAAAAAAAAACCAATGCTCTCTAAGGCTACAAATGTATTGTTATTGTTACTTTTTTTAACTTCTCTTTCTATTTAGGCCCTCACCTAGTCATATTCCAGTCTCTTATTCACATGGTTGCTGAAGTAATATGGACCTTGGCATCCAGATTGCTGAAATTTCAAGCCATAGAGCTGCTTAATAAAAAGCTAAATAACTCAAAAACCACACATAATAGAAAATGAAAACCAATTGCAAATTGTCTCAAAATATATCATTTCCCTCATCCCTAGATTATACTCATAAGGATTATTCTATAATATCAAGAGGCTAATTGAAACGGTTCACAAGAATGTTGGCTCTTATATTATCATCAGAATTCACGAGTTTGTAGCAATTGATATGCATGTAGAGGAGGACATGATTATCCCCGAGTAGTTTTCACGTCCAAATGCATAAAGAACAAAACTACAAACAAACAGATAAACATCCATCTATATAACTTAATGAATATTACATTGTAATTGTAGTATGGATCTCCAGCCTTATTTGTGGGAGATAACTGTCCATCTTGTCTTATCCTGTCTTGCTTTCTCTCTACCTCTCTCTATCTATTTCTCTATAGAGATATAGTAAGATACCACAATATGTTAAATAAAGTAAATGTATTACAGATATCCTGTTATCCTTTCAATTGAAAACCACTGCAACATCCAACAGCAAAGAAAGATTGCTCAGTACATGAAAGATATATTTGGAGATAAACTTGATCTGTTTTCAGTCCCACTGGGAGAATCCAAGCAACTTCCTAGTCCTCAAAACCTCAAGGGAAAGATATTGGTGAAGGTGAGTACGACAAAGAAATTAACTTATTACAAACAGAGCATTGCACAACGCAAGAGAAGCACCCACAGAGTTGGGTTAAGTCTGATTTTGTAGAAAACCTTTCATTGCTACAATCATCTCTAAAAAGTGGGATATTATTGTTATGAGTAGGAGATACTGTGCTCTCACCTCACAAAATTACACCCTCTGCCTAACTTGTAGCAAATGGTTTGTCTGTTTTTGAGCATAGTCCTTCATTTGCATTGGAAAATGATTCAATATTTATACTTGTATTTGTACTCTCTTTCCCTTATACTTTTTCCAAAAGTCTTAAAATATGTATTTTATGTTCATAATTCTTTCAAACCGTTGGAACGTTTAATATTAATTTAATATTGAAATATGTGAACTGCTATTTAGGTGTATTTAATCCTCCTTGTGTAATATACAGATGTAAGGGAATTAATCCAACATGCATCTTTTAACCAAACACTTGTCTGTGGAAATTCATTTTATAACACCTGTATTATTGCTTTATCCACATATTCAACACAGATTCTATTTTGGTACAGAAAAACCATTTTAAAGGTTTACTGTTGTACATCTTTTAATCCAGAACAAACGCAAAAGGAGTAACCATTTTGAAGATCATTAGAAACACCATTTTTTTTATATTTCAGGGGAAGAAGTTGCCATATGGCCTAGCAGATGATGCTGAGGAAGGAGAAGTCTCAGATGAAGATAGTGCTGATGAAATTGAAGAAGAATGTAAACTCACACAATGTTTTGTAAGTATAGACGTTATACACTCAGGCACTAGAGAAATGGTTCTTAATCTTTTATTTTGGAAAGCCAAATTATTATTTACACAATGTTTTGGGACCACACACACACACACATATATAAATAAGTAATGGGGATTTTCCGCTGATACAACAGCCTTTCTCAAAGTCTGTTGGTAACCAGTGCACCCCCCTTATCCACCAGTTTATAAACCACAGTTTTGTCTGCCGTTAATGCATTCAAATATTCACGTTCAGTTTTGAAGTAAGGGGAAGATATTTACTTTTTTTACGTAATGCAAATTGTTGTGAAGTTAAAGGACCAGTATCATCAAAAAATGAAATTGGTTTAAAGTAATAAAAATATAATGCAGTGATGCCCTGCACTGGTAAAACTGCAGTGGTTGCTTCAGAAACACTACTATTGTTTATATAAATAAGCTGCTGTGTAGCCATGGGGGCAGCCATTCAAAGGAGAAAAGGCTCAAGTTACACAACAGATAGCGGAAAAGCTCTGTAGAACATAATATTATCTGTTCTGTGGAACATAATGCTATCTGTTATCTATTACTTATCCTGTGCCATATAGCTGTTTTTCAATTTCCACCATTGCTCCACAGCAGCTTGTTTATATGAACTATAGTAGTGTTTCTGAAGCAAACAGATCAGTTTTAACAGTGCAGGGCAACACTACATGATATTTTCTTTACTTTAAAACACTTAGATTTTTTGGTGTTGCTGTTCCTTTAAACACTGGGTATGTGTGACTGTGGGTTCAGAACTTCGATCCCTAAATTGTACATTTAAATGTAACAATCTGAAAAAACATTGTAGGTCAGTGTCTAAGGAAAAAGTATTAAGTTTAGTTTAAGGGCAAAATGATAAATCCTTTTTTGACCCCTGGCCAAAGTTGCTATACTTTCTGCTTCCAGCTCTGTATAGGCAAAAATGTCTGCCTGGGAACTCGATATGGGGGTAGGTTGGGACATTGGATAACGTGTACAGTACCCTGGTGGAATTTATGATTTCTTAACCATTATGAATGATAACACAAAAACTTTTCTCTCAATCATGATTAGTGGTTGGCTGAAGCCATTTATTGTCAAGCAACTGTGTTTACTCTTTTTAA
>CM044439.1:126907071-126927181 GCA_024363595.1 Xenopus borealis
CCATAGCACTATGTATGAGAATGTTGTTCTATGGGTTGCCTCCCAGATTACCACTCTCATTTGAGAGTAACCCTAATTTATAATATGGTCACATTTAGGGGTTATATATCGAAGGTCACCTTTGTGAGGTTTTTTTATACCTTAAATAAAATATGTATGGAGTTTTCAAGGGCAAACCACTGAAAAAACCCCCAAATATCATGAAGGCTACAAACATCTTGAAGTTCAAATGACCACTGCCATTGAATTCTACATGTCCTTGACAGGTTTTAGCTGTAGTATTTTTGGATTCAAGCTATTTACAGCTTCAGGGCATAATGCATCTTAAAAAATCCTTTTTTTTTTCTTGAAAACTCAATTTTTTTGGGAAAAAAACAACTCAACCTTTGATAAATAACCCCCCAAATATGTAGCATGGGGTATATGTTTTATAGAATAAACATTGCTTTACAGTGCACAGCCAGTGTTGCATACAGATATATTGACTTTCATACTTAAATATGTGTTTTGAGCAGATCATTGACCCATTTGTAGAAGTGGAAATGATTGGCCTGCCTGTTGACTGCTGTAAGGAACAGACTCGAGTCGTTGATGACAATGGTGAGATTTTTCCTTAATGATCCAGTCCCATATTGACTGCAAATCAGTCTAAGCAACATAATGACTGAGACAAAAAGGGCTGATGTATGTGTTCAAGTGCTATGGTTTCTCTATCAAACTGATGCACTTGGTAAATTGATCCAAGCTCAGTATCCATAGTAACCAGTCAGAGACTTCATTATTGCATCTACAGCTGAATGATCAGAGCTAATTGCTGAGCTAAGCAATGGCAGCAGTTTGTATGGCATATCCAGTCAAAGACTTGTGTGCCACAAGCAAAAACAACTAGCAAACTCAGGGAAACTACAATACACCTGAGAAAAGTGACCCATTCCTGAAATGTGTATGTAATTTGTGCAATGCCATGTAAGATTACCGTCATTCTTCTACCTTACCTGCCAGACTGCTTCTATTACATTAAACATACAACATGCCAAAATGTCTTCAATGAATACAGGAATTTCTGTTAACTGAAACTGCCTAGGACTAGTTCTAGTGCTAGGCCATTTGCGTTGGGGTGTAGAATCACTGGGTCCATTAATACTAAGCACTCAGGTTGCTGTAGTAGTGTGTATAATGTGTACTGACACCACTAATGCAGTATAGTGGAAACCAGGTCTACAGCTTTTTCTATAAAGTTGTTCTTCCGTACCCTAGCTACACATGGGGGCCCTTTCAGCAACTGAAACCATTCTGTGTTGCCTCCACTACATATCCCTCCTCTTCACTGAAGATAAGTTCCTAAATGCATATAGAAATTATGCTAAAATAAGCTGTCCTGATGCTGTCTGAATCACGTTACTCTAACCTACTCTCACTAGATCAACAAATTGGTACTGCCCTAAGGTCACCCACTGTCATCTGTCTAGGAAAATCCACCCGAAAGGACTCCATGTTACTTGATTTTTAGAACTCCTACTATCTATCGCTTTTGTACTTTATTGTTTTTTTATCCTTGCTTATCCTCCTGTTAACTAATTTGCCAGATGAGCATAAAAGTAAATTACTAACTGCCGGCTTTTTGAGTTGCAAAATTAGACACAGCAGAGTGTCTCCCTGCTAATTAAAAGTAACAAGCTAATATATGTAATTCCAACCTGAGGTGCAATAGTTTAGAGTTTTAAAGAGCAGTGATAATTAAAATCTTTTCATCAATCCTATAGCCATGTATTATATTTGAAATAATATTCTTTAAAAAAATTCATTAGAAATGTAATGTAAATTGAATAATAGCACAGATCAACTCTGTAATAAAAAACTGCTTCACATAAAATATTCTGAATCCCTAATGGACTTCCAAGCTCCTCATATTCCGTGGGACTCATTCAGAGACTGCTTTAAATAATTTATTGCATCTAAATGTAATATTATTAACATGTATTTCTATAGCACCAACATATTGCGTAGCCCTTTAAAGTAAATGTGATTATACAACTAAATCACATGAATTACATACATATGGAGTTACATACAATCAATGCAGATAAAAAGTTGAGGAAGGCCCTATACAGAAAGAGCTTAAAATCTAAAGGTAAGGGAGTTATAAATAATATGTGGGAATGGGCAAGATCGAATTAAATGGGTGAGAAATGTGGTACTGTATGTATTGTTGCATTTGGTAGTGAAGAGTGAGGGTAGGCTTCTCGAAAGAAGCGTGTTTTAAGTGATTTCTTGAAAGCAGAAAGGTTGAGCGAAAGTCAGACAGACCGTGGGAGAGAATTCCAGAGGAAAGGGTGCAGCTCTTGCAAAGTCTTGAATCGAACATGTGAGGAGGTTATGAGAGAAGTGTTGAGCAGCAGGTCAGTAGAGGAGTGTAGTAAGCGGTTGGGTGAGTATATAGAGATGAGTTCAGAGATGTAGAGGGGCAGAGTTATGAAGTGCTTTGAATGTCAGGGTCATTAAAGGAAAACTATACCCCCGAACAATGTAGGTTTCTCTAAAAAGATATTGCATAAAACAACTCATATGTAAAACTCTGTTGCTCAAGTGTTCATTTTCGAGGTATAGTTTTCCTTTAATTTGAATTTAATTCTGAAGGGTAGTGGAAGCCAGTGGAGGAATTGGCAAAATGGTGTGGCAGAGGAGGAGCGGTTGTTGAGGTAGATGAGCCTCGCGGGGGTGTTCATTATGGACTGGAGAGGTGACACTCTCTGGCGGGAAAGGCCAATTGAAAGAGAGTTACAATAGTCTAGACGTGATATGACAAGTGAGTGAATACGAATTTTGGCAGCATCTTGGGTGATAAATGATCATATTTTGGATATGTTCCTTAGGTGGAAGTGACATGATTTAATAAATGACTGGATATTAGGAGTGAATGGCCTGGGGAGATGGGGTGATAATGGAATTAACTATGATGGATACTTCAGGGATGTTACTGGTGTTAGTTGGAGGAAAGAGAACCATTTCCGTTTTAGAGAGGTTTAATTTAAGGTAGCGTTGCAACATCCAGGTAGAGATGGCGGACAGGCAGGAGAAGATGCAAGTTAGGAGTTCTGGGTTGAGATCAGGAGATGAGACATAGATCTGAGTATCGTCAGCATAGAGGTGGTAGTGGAATCCACACGAGTTGATTAATTTGCCAAGGGAGGAAGTATAATGGGAGAATAATAAGGGTCCCAGGACAGAGCCTTGAGGAACCCCAACAAAAAGAGGAAGGGGGGAAGATGCTACTCCATTGTAGGAGACACTGAAGGAATGATTAGTGAGGTAAGAAGAGAACCAGAACAGGGCCGTGTCATGAAGGCCAAGTGAATGGAGGGACCAGAGGAGGAGAGGGTGATCCACAGTGTCAAATGCAGCTGAGAGATCAAGTAGTATTAGTAGAGAATGATTGTTGGCTTTAGCTGTTAAAAGGTCATTAGTCGGGTCAGGGCAGTTTCAGTTGAGTGTTGTAGGGGGTCCAGTAGATTATTGTCAGAGAGGAACGAGGTTAGTCGGTTGTAGACTAGGCGCTGAAGTAGTTTAGAGATGAAAGGTAGCAGAGAGATAGGTTGGAGGTTGTCAAGATTGGAGGAATCAAGAGAGGGTTTTCTTCAGGATGGGAGCATGTTTTAGTTGAGAAGGAAACAGTCCAGTTGAGAGCGATAGATTAAATAGATGAGTTAATGTTTTTATTAGACATGGATTGTTATTGCAGAGAAGTTTTGAAGGAATTGGATCAAGTGGGCAGGTAGTAAGGTGGGAAGAGGCCAAAAAGGGGTGAAGGAGCACAGGAGAGACTGGGGAGTGTGGAGGGAGGGTGGTGGGAGTCTAGGGGGGTTGAGTATTGTGATGTCCCTTCTGATGGTGTCAATTTTGTTTTTGAAGTGCTCAGCAATAGCTTGAGCAGAGACAGATGTGCATGGAGTGGGTGGAGATGGGGAAAGGAGAGTGTTAAAAGTGGAGAAAAGTTGTGCCAGTTTTTAGAAAGGGAGTTAATGAGTGAAGTAAAGTATGTTTGTTTGCCTTGGGAGAGGCTGGTGTTATAGGAGTGCCGGGCAGATTTGTAGCTACATAAATGTAGTGGCTTTAATTAATTTTCTAGCTAATTTATATACGCAACATATTTTATAGTCAGTTTTTTCTTAGTGACAGCATATACAGAACATACCTATTGCCTATATGCTGTGCTTAGAGCTGTTGTTGTTGGCAGCCAGTGCCATGGATATTCTGTTTTAGATAAACATGTTTGTATATTAAGACATTCAGACATGTATTTTAAGTTCAAATCTTTTCAGTGTTATGTGAAATAAATGTTATGTATTGTCCAATTTTTTTTTTTTTAGGTTTCAATCCTGTATGGGAGGAAACCCTTACCTTTACAGTTCATATGCCAGAAATAGCATTGGTACGGTTCTTAGTCTGGGACCATGATCCAATTGGGCGTGATTTTGTTGGACAGAGGACTGTGGCTTTTAACAGTCTTATGCCTGGTAAGCACCTTTTTCCTTCACATAAAAATATAACATTTTTGAGATTTGCTTCTAGTAATATATTACAAATCAAATAGCTGTCATCAGATGCTGGTCTGCTGTTTGAGGGAAATACAGCTCTTCATAATTCCTAGAAAAAGCTGTAAAAGTTCAAATACTATACTTCAGTGATGTTTATGTTTCCTCATCAGGATATCGGCATGTTTATCTGGATGGTCTAACGGAAGCCTCCATATTTGTTCATGTCACAATTAATGAGATATATGGAAAGGTAAGTATATTCCTACTTTTAGCAAAGCTCCAAGAACACCTATGTGATGCATTGGCAAAAAAATGCCCCAATGTTACACCCTAAAATGACTATTGACAAGAATATATATGCTTAAGATGTGCTCCCTTGTGTGTGTGGTCTAGATATGTGCTGCTGGGACTTCAACTGAATATTCAAGCCAATTAAAAGCTAACGGCTGGGACTGCACACACCTTAACATTTAAAGCACAAGGAAAGTAATATTCATCTAATGGGTGTCCATATTTTAAGGAGTGACGAGGAGCCAGATTAGTTCATGCATCAAGTTATCATTCTGAGCATAGGGTAACTTGCAGTGTAACTGTTCTGTGTGGGTGAATGGCCTCAAGGGATACTGTACATCTAAAAATGCACCAGCTCTGAGTGTCTTTTTCCTGGAGTCCTTTGCAGCTGTCCAGGACTATTGCCATGCACAGTATAGTAACATTGCTATTGCAATCATGTGCAGTATAGCAACACAGGGAATAATTCTATACTGTATATGTGAATGGTCCTGGGAAATCCATGCAGATTGCAGCACTCCACAGGCCAGTGCGTTTTTCAATAAAAATAAACGATCACTCAGAGAGTTCAAGAGTTTATTATATGTACTGGGAGTGCCTAACAAATTGGTACCCACCATCCTGGCCCAGTGAATAGAACTTTCCTTTTTAGTAGTTAAAGGATAGACCTACTGGAAATAACAAGAAAAGATTTGGTCATGTTGGTTAGTTCATGTGAATGACTATAGTCTGCAGCTTGGCATGCTCAGCTTTTGATTCTCATAACTTATCTACACCATTGATGGCAACTGAAAATACATGAATTTATATAAATTCTTTGAAATTGACACTTTTATTTTTAGGTTCACTTTCAGGAACACAGTTGTCTTTTTTTTGCATGGGCAGTGCTTTGTTGCAGCAGTCAGGAATTAACATTGAGCAATTGACTTAGAATTATGTAAATAAATAAAGAATATATATATATATATACTTCAGGTAGGTGGTCACTAGGTTGTATTATGTGGTTACCCCAATTTTGTAATAGCAGTTCAGCAAAGTGAATAAAAAGTGAGTTAAGCTTGGAACAACATGTGTGAGTTATAGTTCTCCAGCTCACGCGAATTGGTATTTTGGTGATTAAGCAAGGTGAAAATACTAAGTGAAAAGTGACTTAAAGGGATACTGTCATGGGAAAAAATGTTGTTTTCAAAATGCATAAGTTAATAGTGCTGCTCCAGCAGAATTCTGCATTGAAATCCATTTCTCAAAAGAAATTTCATTTTGAAATTTGACACGGGGCCAGACATATTGTTAATTTCCCAGCTGCCCCAAGTCATGTGACTTGTGCTCTGATAAACTTCAATCGCTCTTTACTGCTGTACTGCAAGTTGAAGTGATATCCCTTTTAAAGTTCTTCAACTTGGAACAATGTGTGTGAGTTGTAAATCTCCAACTCGGGCAAATTGGTATTTTGGTGATTAAGCAAGGCGAAAAATCTAAAGGTTGTAGTCCTCCAACTTGAACAGATATGTATGGTGTGAGTTATAGTTTTCCAATAAAAGTATACAGTGACTCTCCAAGTGGTTTAACAGGCTATTGTTGTGAGATGCGAATAAAAAATCTTTTTTCCAAAGGGATTTTCTGGGGGTGTCAACCACACTCTTCCTCTCCTTCCAACTGAACAAGCCCCCAACCAAATTAGATTGATCTCACCAGATCCTGTGTTCTGGTCTCTGCTCAAGGGCACAGCTGGGCACAAACTTTCAGTGATAAATCACTCATTGCGTTTTCATAATGTAACCACTCTGGAGGTACCCCACCTGGATACTGCAACACATTTCAAGCAACATGCTTTCTCAAGCAGTTATCTGGTCTGGTTTGAGGCAATTGCACCGCAAAAAGAGCAGTTTGATCCGAGCAATGTCTACCCTATTAAAAGGGTTGTTCACCTTTGAGTTAACTTTTAGTATAATGTAGAGAGTGATATTCTGAGACAATTTGCAACTGTTTTTAATTTTTTTTGTTTGTGGTTTTATAGTTATTTAGCTTTTTATTCAGCATCTCTGTAGTTTGCAGTGTCAGCAATTTGGTTTCTAGGGTACAAATTACCCTAGCAACCCTGCATTGATTTGGATAAGAGACTGGAATATGAATAGGAGAGGGACTGAATAGAATGATAAGTAATAAAAAGTGGCAATAACAATACATTTGTAGCCTTACAGAGCATTTGTTTTTAGATGGTGTCAGTGACCCCCATTTGAAAGCTGCAAAGAAACAGAAGAAAATTGCAAATCATTAAATAACTATGAAAAATAAATAATGAAGACCAATTGAAAAGTTTCTTAGAATTGGCCTTTCTACAATATACTAAAAGTTAACTTGAAGGTGAACCACCCCTTTAAGGAGTACATTGAATCCGAAAAAGTCAGCTTGTTATAATTGATAAATAACTTAACTCTGCCCACTATTTGTTTTTCTACCTTATGATAAATAAATAAAGACACATTTGGTAATAAAGATATTAGGGTGGCATGTTAGTCTTTTGCATAAAAAAGGAAAATATACAAATCATCCCTCTGGGATAGCTGTGCAGTACTGCATATTTGACAGGGTGTGGAAGGACATTTCATATGCAGAAGCAGCCTCTTGTCAGTCTTATGTTCACTGGCAATTTATCATCTTTTGTGATGTTTTAATATGGCTGCTTTAGATGCTACCCAGCATTCCATAACTACTGTAGATCCTCTATACATAAATAATGCTAGGTAGAAAGTAAATACATTCAATAGTTGAATGTTTCAGTGGTGTTTACAATGTATACATTTGAATACATAATATACAATATATGTTTCTTTCCATTTCAGTGGAGCCCTTTAATCCTCAATCCCAGTTACACAATATTGCACTTTCTAGGAGCCACAAAGGTAGATGTGACTGCTTGCCTAAATGTCAATCCCTGACCAAACCACATATCACTCTCACTCCGCTTCATCCCCATTCACATATTAAATAGCCGATCACTGCATGGGTGAATTCACCATGTACACAGAGTCGAGCTTTCAACTAACTGTCAGACACCCTGTAATTAATTCAGTGTCACTGCTAATTAGAAAATGTAGGCAATTAGTGTCATTGTGGTTGTGGCGTTGTGAAGTGGAGCTTTTCATACACTGCATGGATCTGTCAAACGAAGCTGATATTTATTGTATTTAGCTTGGACACCTCAGCCATTTAATTCTCCATGCATTATTCATAACCTCCACAACAATTGTATTAAATACTAAATAAATAACTTGGGTTTGTTTTATTATTTCTTTTATTTCAGAACAGGCAGTTTATTGGCCTGAAAGGGTTTTTCAATAAGACTTCTAAGCACGGCTCTGTCGAGAGCAATGGTCACGTTCGTAAGAAATCTATTGGGGACCGTATCTTACGGCGCAGTGCGAGTGCTCCGGCAAAAGGCAGGAAGAAAACTAAGATCGTGTTTCAAGAGTCAACCGAGAGTAAGGATATTACCTGTGAAACATCAGGTGCTAAAGAGAGAGATTTTGTGAGAAAGAGAACCTCAAGGAGTCTGCAAGCACGCCCTGTTTCAATGCCAGTGGATAAGTTACTACTTGGACCTTTTGAACCTTCAACATCAGAGACTTCTAAGGAGACTAGAAGCGACATAGCTTCAGGTAAAATAGCAAACTATAACTACAGTATCTGAAAGCTGCAAATTAGCTGCAGCTAACATGTTTTGAGGTTTTAGTCTATACCTTTGGAATTTTAATATTTTCCTATAAACATTTGGTTAGATGTTTTGCAAGAAAAAAAGTGATGGGCTCTTAAATAATCCAAAAAAGCAACGTAAATTTAGTGCAAAGTATGTTTTTTTTAAATTAAAGATAACATCTCTAGCGGAGCCTAACTTATCAGCCTATGATTAGGTACCACTTGAGCATGAAATTTTGAAGGCTCTGCCAGAGAGCGAAGAACATATTTTGCTGTGATTGATCAGTTGGACTAAGTAGAAGCTTCTAGCCATTTGCTGACAGAGTGGCGACTTTTAAAAGAAAAAACCCTAAAATGCCAAATATTCTGAACTGCTTGTTTAGCCCAAGACGCCAAGTGTTTGAATCTAGTGTATTATTGCAAAAAATACAAAACGTTTTTCTGACTCTTGACTGAACCAGTAGATCTCAAAGATTCATATGAAAGCGTTTCAAATTGGTGTTACGGTCTTCTTCCACATGCTGGTTGTGGTCATTATTGATCATCAGAGGCCAGAGATTGTCTGATTAGAACAATCAACTCTGTTTGGATTATATGTTGCTTAGCTTGATTAAGGCAAAGAGAGATTTGTCTCCACAAGTAATAGTAGAAGCATTTTGCGAAATATGCAAAAGGCACTGAATAGGTGAATGTTCATTGTGTCTTATTCTCCATATAAAATTATACTTTCAAAATGCTCACGCAAAATTCATATAATTCGAAAAATATATTGTTTAAGGGATTACACATACAGATGCAGCCACTTGGATTTGTGTGTTAAATGCGTCGTGACTCAGGGTTTATTGAAGAAACTGTGTTATCTAAAGTTATCTTAACTCATTTGATGCATTTAACCTTTTCATTAGCATACCAAAGCACCATTGTTTTCAATGGTGAACTCTTTAATTGGATGGGATGCTGTGACACAATATTCTGTGATCAGTGAGTTAAATGGGATGTCTGAGTTAAGTTATTCTGTGTAAAACGCACAATGCAAAGTGGCTTCATCTGTAAATGTCTGTAATTAATCCTCTAAATGTGTTAGAAGGTTATAGTGAATGATACTTTCTTGAAGGAATTTTTATGAATATTGTTTTTTTAGAGATAGGCAACTTTTAGTAACTCACATGTTGCCAAAATGTAATATCCAGCAATACCTATATGTTGAGAAAGGGGCAACCTGCATAAAGGAAAATAGTACAAGACTGAAATAATCTAGTGGTGAACATGGGAATATTGGTGGACATTCCTGTCTAGAATAGCTTACACTGTAAATTTTAAGTTTTCCTTGGGTCTTGATAGTTTACAAAGAGCTAATCTACTATACCTGTCTTGTCTACATGGTGGACCAGCAGTGCACCCTTTGATCAGGGATGGGGTTTAAAAGGGGCACTACTTCAAAATAATAATCTGAATCATACTTAATAAACACATATATATAGTAAGATATAAAATATCACTTTAATTATCACTAATATAATTATAAATATAATTGCCATTGGCTTCTGCTTAGTAAATCATTTATTATCTTTAAAGTATATTGTTCAGAAATCGCGGTGATCTCAGACCTTACTCCAAGTTAGCAAATTATAAATGCAACTGGTTTTGATGAATGTTTTTTTATTTGACATATATGTAGTAATTGGCAGTTCTTATGTTTTTAACAGATGTTTTTTTATTTTTGTAGTATAAATCTGACTAGGAAGCATCTTAAGGTAACATAATAAATTCAGTGTGGTATCTCATTACCATCACATACAATGAATATTACATCACATAGAGGATGTAATAGACATTCACATGGAATGCCAAGTCAAAAAGCTACCTACTTGTGGGATCATGTTTCCATTTCACATAATCATTTCTTTGTACATTGAAGTATATCATGCGAATGTCACTTCACCTCTGAATCCAAATTTATATTCTTCATTTGTGTACAGAAACATTTACAAAGCTTTTACTAAAGTGTCCTTTTCCTGTAATCATTCAGATTCAGCAGGAGAGATGCAAGCTAAGAACCAGGAGAAGCCAGAGATGATAAAACTGGATTTATCCATTCATGAAAATCTTGCTACTCACCACTCTGCCCATCTGAAAACTGAGACTGAAAACCCAGTAAAAAGACCTGTGCATAAAAAATGGAGGAGCTTACATTTAGAAAAGCAAAATTATGATGATATTAGAGAGTTAAACGATACATTTACCAGTGATTCCGATGAGGATAATGAAAATTTGAAACCAAAAGTCTCTAAGTCTGAAGAAGTGAGTGAAAAGGAAGCTTCTCTTTTATTAGTCCAAACTGAATCCCTCCCAGTAAATAGCAAGCATCATGCAGAAGCAAAATCATTTTCTGTGACCAATTTATCAAGTACTATATGTTCAGACGGGAATCATTTACACTCTACTGCAGCTTTATTAGAAACGGATATTTCTCATATTATAAGTGAAGTTCCTTCAGTAATTGAGAGTGAATTTGGAAGCTCAGTGTCTGCATTAATAAGGAACTTTGAGATAACAGAGGACAAAACTAATTCGACATATGTCTCAAGTTTGCAAGGTCCAAACAACCAAAGTAATTTTTTTGACAATTCTGAAAAAAAGCATACTTTAGGTTTGAAGCATATGGGACAATCTTTACATTCCACTTCAGATACTAGCATATTCTCCAGCCCTGAAGCAAGTGAATATTCTATATACACAATTATTCATGAAGAACATCTACCTCCTGATGCCAATTACAAATTGATGGATGCAAATACTGGCATACCATCATATTCAAATTTAAAAACTACTGCAACAAACAGTTGGCAGGAAAGTTCTGATACCCTTCAGTGGTATTCTCAAGTTAAGCATAATGTAAACAGCAGTACATTGGGGCATTCTGAAAACCCAAATGTGTGCAGCCAAAGATCAAAGCAAAGTAGACCACAAGTGTCATTGAACACGTATTCTAGGTATATAGATGACAACGCCAAACAGATATCTCAAAACTCCCTTCTAAACAACCTTAATGTAGATATTAATTCTAAGACAATAGTAGATGAGCCTTTTTTCCATACTGATGTCAGTAGGCATGCAGATCAAGCATGTCTGAACTCTCATAAATCAGCCATTCAACAAGGATCTGGTCAACTTCATCAAAACAGGCATGTTTCAAGTTATAAGCCAAGATCAGATGCACCACGAGACATACAGTACAATGCCCAATCAGGAAACCTGCACAGCTTGCCCAACTCAAACTTGCCCAAACCTTCAAACTACCACATTCATCCATTACAAGGTATGAAACAGCCGAGTCCATGTAAGTCAAAAAGTCTTGGAGATCTGACATCAGACGATATTTCTTGTAATTTCGAAAGCAAGTACAAACGAATCAACAGAGGGTTTATTTCATCCAGTGTTTGTCAGGAGAATGCATCATTAGCTCAGAGTAGACCACAGTCTACTGATGCATTAACGGAACAGTTACGCAAACTAATGTCTTTTGACCAAGACGACATTAACAGGCCATCATATTGCGAAGAAGATGAATGGGACAATCCTAAACCACTAACAAGAAAGCTATCATCAAGAAGTCAAAGTAGGGTCAGAAACATCGCTAACCGTGCCAAAGAAAGACAGGAGGCCAATAAGATTAAACAAAGGAAACCAGATTTAAGTGAAGTAGTCTTAAGAAACAAACATTCCATGGCTTCTCAGCCTATAAACAGGCACTCCACTGGTTCTTATATAGGTAGCTTGTACAAAAACTTTAACAGTGAAAGCATGGAAGGCAGAGGTATACCAGAAGGTGCATGCACTTATTATACACAAGGATATAATGATCACATTGGCACTGACCGTTTTACATATCGAAATGAGCCAAGCAATACTGACGAACCTGAAATTTATTTCCTACTAAGACTGTAATTTGTACATAGTATGTACTTCAGTGTTGCATACAAAATGTCTAATTTCACAGAAAAGTTTAATAGAAAGTGTTTTCCCCGCTCTTTTAAATTATATAGATAGATATATGATTTTTGTTTTCATTTGTTTAGTCTTCCGTTGATTTAAGCTGCTTTTACTATGTAAATACTTTTCTTTTTTTCTTAGATATATATATATGTGTATTATTTTTAATTATGAATTTTACTGGGGAATTATGTGAATGCATGTAGTCTGGAATTTAAAGCATCTAAATTGTTACATGCATGTACATTTTAAGGAAACATTTATGTATATTTGAAAATATCTTAGGATATTGTTGCAATAAAACATGTTTCCTTATTTGGTTTCCTTTCCAATATTTTTGGTGTTGGGTTATAAAAGGAGAAGCTACTGAGTGTGTGTTGGACATGTATGGGATACATTATCCAAAATGCTTGGGACCTGGGGTTTTCCCTAAGTCTACTAGAAAATTATTTAAACATTAAATAAACCCAATAGGTTGATTTTACTTCTAATTAAAGAGAAAAAGAAATTAGTAAAAAATTACAATTATTTGTTTATAGATGATAACCCTTTCTAAATAATAGATCCCCTACCAGGATACTGATCATTCACTTCTTTGTATTCAGCTGGACAAGGGCAGAGGCATACAAAGCTACTGGGGAATATTAGTCGCCCAGCAACAAATCGCTTCTTTGGGCAACTAATCTCCACAAACTGCCTCCCTGCCAGCTAGAGTGTAAATCGCTGTTGGGGTAGCACTCAGAATGAACGCTTTGTTTTCTGAAGTTGCCTCTTGAGGAAACTTGGGTCAACTCCGGAAACCAAAGCATTCCAAGTGCCATCCCACCAGTGATTTACACTTTAACCACTGGGGAGGCAGTTCAGGGAGATTAGTCGCCGAAGAAGAAGCGATTTGTCACTGTTCGACTGATATCCCCCAGTAGCTTTGTGTACCCTGCCCTAAAGGTTATACACTGCTGGTTGTTAATGCATTATTGACATCAAGTACCACCTGTGTTAACTTGCACAGAAGGCCAGTTGTGAACTCACTGTTAGTGATATTACACTCAATTATTTATCAGTTAATCAATCTATAATGTATTAGTACAATTTCATCTCTACACATCCCCTGTATGGGACAACAGTCCCATAATTTATTTCTCTTTTTTTTCCACAAATACACATGGGAAACCGCATTGAAGTATTTAGAAGCTTCTGCATCATGTTGCCCATTTATTCCTCTATTAAAATGTGCTCCTTTAAATTCTAGTGCAAATGTATTTCATGGAACTAACATTTGACCTGTAGTTGCATAAGGCAGCAGCTTCAAGGCTTTATTTCTGAAATGGGCAATTTGATGTTCTGTTTAGTTCTTTTCTGTGACGTTGGTGCTCAGGGTTTTGCTGCAGCCTTATTCCAAAATGATAATAAGGCAAACAGCCTTAGAATTTTTTCTAAAATTCTGAAAGTTTGAGTTTTTTTGTTTTTAAGATATTTTCAAAGCAATGTTGATGTATGCAAGTAAATCAAATAAATTCAGCTCCAGTAGCTGCAAAGGAATTAAACTTTCTCTGGTTTCTGCCCCGCAGTCATATCAATGCACGCTCATAATTTGAAATGCAGCTGGAAACTAGGACTCTGTCATGCTGGAGACTATTTATAACATTAGGAATTGGTTGGATAATCTGTCTAAGAAACTGCTGAAAGATTTTAAATGAATATTTATTATATTGGTGGTAGTTATGTTATCTAACCATGAACATGGAATAATGATATCTAATTACTACTTTTTTTAAGTTTCCCAACATTTTTTTTTAATAAAAGCTAATATTTTACATTAGAACAGTTTTTATTTTAGGTTTATTTATCTTCCCATTGAGGTCCTTTATTTGAAGACCACTTAGCACATAATGGGGCTGATTCACTAACTGACTTTTCACCAGAAATCCAATCCGCAGGGACATCGACAATTCAGGCGCAAACAATTCACTAGCGTTTGTTTGCATTCCATCACCAGGTGAACAATCGTTACTCTGAAAATTAAAAAAAGTGTGAATTTTACTGAACGTTGCCTCTTTCGCCAGAGCAGGTGAAGTGGTAAAAACACTGGCGACTTGCCTGCAAAAGTCAGAACTATTAAACCTTTTTGAGGGACATGGGACATTCATTTTAGGGTGGGCTCATGTGTAGGGCATTAGAGGATCTCTTTTGTCATAATTAAGGTTCCTTGGACATTTGTAATAAAAAGTGGCCACTTCAAGCATTTGCACCAACATCTCTATCCATATCTATACAAATTTAATGTACCTGCCCTATTGGAATTGATATAAGCGTAAGATCACTAGCAACTAGCCAGCTTTGTCGCTCTTTAGTGAATCTGCCCCAATGTGTAATGTTATACGTATGCAAAATATATTTTGTGCACTCAGTAGTAGTCCCAATAATATGTAGAACAGTAAATAAGTGATCGCTCAAAGGGGGGGTGAAAAGGTAACATTTTGAGTATTTTTACAGAGCACTTGCCACAAATTAATTGAGCATCAAATTTATCAACAGCACAAGAATTAATTTAATTTCACCATGTTCAGGATAACTGCCATTATAAAAATATAACAACCACTTCTGAATTGTATCTATGTCTTCCTAGCAAATTTTTCACACTTCAATTGTGCGGCTAGAGAATTTTCACTAGCAAAATACACAATACACTCGCCCCTAAGTTACTACTTACCCCTCTGTGTAAGTCCCCTCCAGTGAAGTTCACAGAGGCCATCTTCTCTTCCAACCGCTTCTTCCTGGATCTGGCTCCATCAGCGGCGCATGTGCAGTAGGACGCTGGTACTACTGCACATGCGCACAAAGTTGTATTATGCATTTATTACATCAACTTCATGTAAGTTTAAAAATACTTGATTTTGCTCTTTGAGTTATGCCTCAAAGGCCTGTAGTTGCACCTAAATAATTGGGTGCAGACTAGTGATGGGCAAATAAATTCGGCAGGAGCGAATTTGCGGCGAAGTTTGTCCAGGTGCAGTAACTAGTGATGGCCGAATTTATTTGCCAGTGGCGAATTCGCGGCGAATTCCCGCGATTCGCCGCTGGCGAATAAATTCGCGAATCACCAGCGAAATTTTGCTAAGTGAAATTTCGGGCAAAAAACGAGTCGCGCGTCGTTTTTGACGTGACACGCGTCAAAAGCGTCCCGCGACTCGTTTCGTGAATTTTTCGCCGATTCGCGAATTTCTCTAGAAATTCGCCAATTTTTCGGCGAAGCGAATCACGGGAGATTCGCCCATCACTAGCAGTAACTCATAGCAACCAATAGCAACCATAGCAACCAATAGGATGTTTACTTTTAAAGGAATTGTGCAGTAAAGTAAAAACTACGTTCTGCAAAAAAATATATTTCTAATATAGTTAGTCAAAAATGTAACTTATAAAGGCTGGAGTGACTGGATGTGGAACAGAACAGAATTCTTCTTGCTTTGCAGCTCTCTTGGTTTCTACTGATTGGTTACCATGCAGTAACCAATCAGCGACTTGAGGGGGGGCACATGGGACATAACTGTTGTTTTGAATCTGGGTTGCAGACTAAGGATCAATTGCAAACTCACTAGACAGTTATGTCCCATGTGGCCACCCTTCAAGTCGCTGACTAACTAGTTAGAGATCTGAAAAGCAGGAATTCGGGCTCTGGATATTGTGTTAGATATCTGTGCACGCCAGCCTTTATAGATTGCGTTGTTTGCCAATAGGGTAAACCTCGACCTGACCCTAACCCGGCTTTCCTCCACCCTCGCCCAGCCAAGCCCGAGTGCCAGCTTCCATTGATAGATCTGCGCTGCCCCACCAATGACGTCGCAAAACGGACGGGGCACACCAGGCACACATCTATAAAAATGGAACCCAGAAGTGCAAGGTGGTGCAAAAGGGGGGTCCGAGGTTGGCCCAAACCCACCCAACCCGCAGGTATCAGGCCGACCCACACATCTCTAGCGTGTTCACTTACCTTGATTCAGTATGCAAATTGCATTTGTGAGAGTAATGCAACAAAAATCTAGTGACATTGCAGACTAGCGATTTGGCTTAGTGCCACTGCACTACATCTACTTCAATTGCATCTAAAGCTGACACAGTTAAGCCAAATATTTTCAATATCATTTCTGGTGTTTGATGTTGCAAGTGATGGGTGAATTTGTCCCGTTTTCCAGAAAACCGGTGAATTTTTCGGCGAAGCAAAATGGCAAAAATTCATCAAAATCAATGAGCGTTAAAATGATTTTGATGCATGTATATTTAGACCCCCACGACAATATGCGTGGCAATTTTGTCCAAATGCATTAAAGTTAATGATTTTAATGTGCAACAATGTTTATGTGTGTGACTATTCTGTGGAGGTGATTTTTTGCCGGCGAATCTTCACCGTAGTTTCTCAAATTAATTTGCTGGCAGTTAAACATGGAAATTCGCACCTGCCAAATTTATTTGCTCATCACTAGCCTGCACCCAATTCTTTAGGTGCAACTACACTGCCGCAATTTATGCAGGCTAACACTAGCAGCAGCTTTAGGGTTCCCTGAGTGCCCTGCAAGAGTGCACCCCTTAGTGCTCATGTAGAGTGTATGCTGTACAAATAAAATATGTGGCAAGAAGCAAAAAATACACACTTGTGTTCTTACACTTTGCTCACTGTCTCCCCAGACGTAAATGGCCACTATTGTCCTATTAAATAAAAACGGATCCTGTTAAGTATTGGCATATAGTTCACCTATTAATATAAATGATATTATGGCCTTTATCTTAAATATATAAGGTGTTGGACCTCATTCTCATTGGCACCTGATTGTTCTACTTGATACATCTAGGAATTCTTCCCTGGAGTGAGGCTTCACACAGAGCAAACGAAAAAGATAGAAAAACAGCAACATCACATTCAGTTAAAGGTCTTTCTAGAGAAGAGAGAAAGGTGCAAATTAGGTGACTGTCAAAGCTTTCCTTTCTTTCTGTTAAAGGGCAGCATATTTGATTCCTGAGCCATTTGCTAGCCATTTCATAATTCAAATCACTGTCATTTTCTTTCTCATGTATAAACTCAGTATGGAAACAGTGAAAGAGATAGCAATATAATTTTTTCTTCAGTGGGCAGGCAAGACATTGTTTGACTGCTGGGCAAATTACCTTTCAAATCATTTTACTTCTAAGGTATATATTCTGGCAGTTAGCTGACTGGCTGCTGCTGACTTATGAAAGACAATGTTGCTTTTGTTTTCTTTAATGTCTGTTCTGCATAATATGCTGTAAGGGTCTTTAATTAATTGCATTCACCCACTTTTCAGATGTATTGCACAGTTTTTTTAGGGTTCTGATTTCTATTAATTTTGGGCATCTCCCTTGCTGTAATTAAACATTGCATAGAATACTGTTTCATTATACAGTTGAAGTTACATTTTTTTTTTGGAGGTCTTTGAGGTCCAACGCTGGTGCAAGGATGAGTTAATAACGAGGTTACAGATATAAGAAAAGATAAGTATATTAGCAATCCATGGGTTCAAGAATATCTAGAGCAGCAGGTATATATTCACCTCAAATTCCATCTTAAAGTTGGCCATACACATACCAATAATACCATGTTAAGTTAAGAACATTCAGACATTCTGTGCCTTAAGCCACTAAAAATGCCTTACCCTTTAAACAAAACAGGGATTGTTTGTCCATATATTGCAATATATTTAAGCTGCCAACTACATCAGTCATCCCATATCTGGCCAGTCCTACGCTCAATTTTCATCTGATTCATTAAGAATTCTATTGCTTCATTATATATTTTGCACAGGGATTAAGTTTTACCTGCAACTTACTTGCTGCTTTCAAACATATTTGATCAACAGTAAATGACAACTTATTTAATCCTTGAACCAATAAAAGTATGTTTATAGTTGTAATATCGGTGTGTAGGCAGCCATATCAGGTCATTGTGCCTCAATTTGTGATTTCAGAAAAAGCCAGCACCTCACAATGCAAATGCTTTCAGATAAATTTTTGTTTCTTCTACTCAATGTAAATGGAAGAACTTGGGGTAGCAGGACTTGGATTTTTACTACGAGTGCTGTTCTCAAAACTATCACTTTCTGTTATCATTCCACCTTGCTGTGCAGCAATAAAAAGTGACTTAAATTTATCACAGCCACATGGCTTTGGGCACATGGGAAACTAAGAATATGTCTAGCCCCATGTCAAATTTCAAAATTAAATATAGAACAATCTGTATGCTCTTTTGAAAAACTGATTTCAATACAAGATTCTGCTGGAGGAGTGATATCAACTGACACATTTTGCATCATCATGACAGAATCCCTTTAACTGATTTTAAGTAAAGTTTTCACGTGTATCTGGGTGAACAAAAAGATATCTTCCCAAATTTCACCCTAAGTGATCATTAGGCTGACCTCCCCTTCCCCTGCTTTAACCTTCTTTGCCTCCAAGAGGGACGGCCTGACAGTCTAGGAACCTCCGTATAAGGGCTTATTCTCATTAGCATCAAGTCACACATGCTGATATTATCTTACCAGATATGTATAATGTTTTTATTTTTAACATTGACATCAGTGTGGCAATAGCATTGGTTTAATGTGGAAATAAAATAATTTGAAATGGCAGATCACACCTAAAGTTATCAATAAATATTATTTCAAATGAAACATTTGGGGGGCAGATTTCTATCTCCAGGTTGTTCTGACCCAACCTGCTAAACAGCTCTTGAGAAATGCCAGAAAGGAGAGCGAGGGAGGTAATGAAGATGAATATGTAGCAGGATGTCAGAGCTGTCAAAGCAGTGAGGTGTTTGGGCCAGACAAGAAAGCAAACTATGTAATATACATATACAATGTTATTCTGGAGGTTATACAGAGAATGTGGTTAGAATATCATTTTCAAAAGAAGAAACACAATTGATGAAAGAAACAAAAGAGAAAAACAATTAGGTACAGATTAAGTATTATTATTATTATTAATAATAATATTATGTATTCATTATTATACTATACCAGAGAAAAATAAATAGAGCACTGAAATGAAGATAATACTAGCAATATTTGTAACAAATTATTATTCTTTTTTATGATTTTCAAAACAACACAGTAACATCTGTGTATGGGATTAGTTTAAATATATAACTGTAATGTAGACATAATTCATTGTCAAAAGGACACATGTAAACACCTATTTGATGAACACTGGTTTATACCTTAAAGAGCAAGTCAACTCCACAATTAAAATTTGCCTAAGAAACATAAACAATATTCTAAGCAACTTTGGAATATACGTTCATTACAAATTTTCTGTTTAAGTTATTTGTAGATGTATTTGCTATTGAAAGCAGTCTTTGTCTGTCCTTAATATTCTCTGCCCGCATCTGCGCTTCCAGGTTGCTTTTATAGACCCATTTTGACCAGCCCCACTGATGATGTCACAAAAAGGGGCGGACTGAGTTGGCGCAGCATCTATAAAAAATGACGTCGGAAGCCGGGACCTGTGAAGAAGCGTGCAAGGTTGGCCCAAACCTACGGAACGCATTGTAACGCTTTTCTGGGCTATATACAGCACACCCAGATTTAATG
>CM044439.1:126929038-126939880 GCA_024363595.1 Xenopus borealis
ATGTCCTAAAATGTGTTCCGTACAAACCTGCCTAACCTGTAGGTAAACCCGTGGGTATCAGGCCGGCCAGCACAAGAATTTTGCAACATTGTTTAAAAAGTAACAGCCAGACATTAAGCAAATGCTGCTTTATATAATTAATATTTTTCCAAATAACATTTAAAAGCACAGAAAAATTTTAATTACTGCATATTGGAAAATTGCTTTTGAATTATGTTTTTTTTATCAGGCAAAGCTATATTTTGAGGTTGACTTGTCCTTTAAAGAAAAATGGCCCATTCTTTCCAACCATCTAATGTCCCAGTTGTTCACAAGCACTAGCTTCTAAACTTTTGTGAAAGGGCCCTCTAATCCTGCTATTAAATTCTATAAGTCTCCATATTGTTATAATATTTTTATAAAGTGCTGTGTAACTCATTGGTGCTGTATAAATGAAATGACAATATTACCTAGTAAAGGGCTGTACTGCTGAAAGGCAAAATTATGGCCCTGTTTCTGCCAGTAGGCCCACAAACTTCTTTTTAGTATATTATTATTTGCATATAATCCTGCCCTTGGAAAAAGTTGCACAGCACTTATCTAGAAGAACATTATAGAAGACTTATACAGGCTGAAGTATGTCAGACTTTGTGGTCATCCCTCACAGGCAATCATGTCTGTGTATCCTGCCTAGCAATATTTATAAGAAAGTATAGTTAAAATGAAGAAAGGATCTAATAATAATAATAACAGAATAATACCCTGTTACAGAGAAAAAAATGTTAGAAGTTACTATGACAAAATTCTTCATACTTAATTGATAAAAATGTTGTATGTGATTTGATCATTGTATTCACAAATAAGGGGTGAAACAACGGCACTATTTTTATTTATTGAGTTCTGCAGTACTGACTCCACAGTTTCCTACTGTCGCGCATTGTAGTTAACACTAGTTTCTGTTCTGAACGCTGACATCTACTGAAAGTGTAATACTATTACATATTCTTTTTCCCCAGCCTGAACTGCACATCAGTGAAGAATTATACAGTACTCAAACAAGTCCTAGTACATCTGTGTTCCTTTGTTGGAGACAGTGATTGAAAACTAAAAAGGGTTTGTAATAAGAGTTGCGCTTCAGCCCAGAAAGTACAGAAAGCCTCTAGTTATATTTCATATACAGTATCAGGCCTTAGGAGCTTGGCAACTCTGATAGAGCCTTCTTGGCTGACACATATAATATGTAGGGGCATTATTATCCAAAGAAGTCTGTATGTTAGAAGCATGTTTGAGGCTGTTCAGTGGGGCGGCATGCTTTCGTGTGGCCATCTTATTACACAGTATTTGTAACCAGGAGCAGACTAGACCTATAATTTGCAGCACTGTGGCATACTGGATGTACTGCAGGTTGGTCTCCCATGTTTTAATTCTTTACATATTTTTATAAAGAGTTTATCACAACAACACTAATGTCAGGTTGAGCCACAGGTGAGTGGCTGGCAGGTAGGAACCTAGTGCTTTGTAACGTGGGTCATAAAAAAACGGAACTTGAAAAGCAGCTGACATGTTGAAAGAATGTGGAGGTGTATTTAAAGGAGAACTAACCCCTAAAAATGCCATGTTTTATATGCTGAACTTCTTGCACCAGCCTAGAGTTTGCTTGTCTATAGCAGCAATGATCCAGGACTTCAAACTTGTCACAGGGGGTCACCATCTTGGAAAGTGTCTGTGACACTCACATGCTCAGTGGGCTCTGTGTTGAGACGCTAAGCTTAGGGGTTGTCACAAATGATCAAGCAGAAAAAGAGGTTGGTCTGTAATATAAGCTGATGCTACAGAGCTGATTATTAAATTCTGATTCTAGTTGCACTTGTTTCTGTGCAACAATACAGCAGTAATTAATGCAGACTCAAGAAAATACACGTCTTTTACCAGGCCAATGTTTGTAGATATACGGCTGACAAGGAAAGTCCAATAACACGCAATGGGTCTGGGCAGGCAGCTGACAAGGAGAGTCCAAATAGGCAGGCTCTAGAGCTGTGAGGCTTCAATGATCGAGCAACTAGGAGTTGCTTACTATGGCCTTATAAAGCCCCTGAATTGAATTATCAATGTAAATGAGTTGAGCAGAGGAAGAGACAGACAGGAAGAGAGCAACCCATGACCACCAGGATACTTGACCCACATCCATTCTGAAAACTCCCAGTTGCTGAGAAGGTTAATGCAGACATAGTTCATCAAGCAGACCAGTCCTGACAGCCAACTGTAGGAGAATGACTTCTGGTATATGTCTATACACTCTTTTAGGGCCCTGGAACCTTCTGGTGCAATACAAACACAGAATCTGCTCAGTGTTAGTATTGGATCCATTATCCATAAACCTGTTATCCAAATTACAGGAAAGCCATCTGTCCATTTTAATGAAATAATTATTTTATTAGGCAAAGCTATAATTCAGATTGGGTTTATTTAATGTTTAATTTTTTTTAGAGAGTTACAACATGGAAATCGAAACACAGAAAGACCCCTTATCCAGAGAGCACCTGGTCCCAAGGCAAATTTATTTTCCAGGCATAGATTCACACAAATAAAAAAATGTCACTCATGTCAAAATTATCCTGTGTCACAATAATTTTGAAGCCTACTAACTTCAATGCGTTTTGCAAATTTTGACGTAATCTCTCAAATTTTATCTGCAAAGCGAAATGGGACAGATTTGTCCATCACTAATTAAAAGTTAAGTTTTACTTTATGCACTTTTTTTTTGAAGGCATAATGGGGGCAGTGTCCTGGACTGGTCCATTTGTAGTGGAAACCCCCTGGGGTATTGACTTTTCCGATCCTCAGGGATTCATTATACTTTTTTTTCTTTGCATGTGTTGATTCAGTCTTGCTTGGAAGTTGCTGGTGTATAAACTCAACATTATAATTTAGTTTTGTTTATATTTATTTTATATTTATAGTCTGGTCTGAAAGGATAATAAATGCAGAGAATATTTTTATTATATTCTCAAAAATGTTACAGAGACTGTAAACAGTCTAGGGCTCATTATAGAGAAAATAACCTGCAGATGTCATATGCTTGGGTATGGTTGCTGTTTAGAAAAATAGTTCTGTATTGACCATATGAATAGCATCGCTTCGCCATGAGTATTCTTACTTTGCCATTGTAGCAAGTGTTCAAGTCAGGATTAAAAACAAGGCAGCGAAATGAAAAAAACAACCTAACTTAAATGAAATCCCAATTTTCTGCATTGCCCTGGGTTTTGCGCTGTCAGAGCTGATGAGCTGCCGCTGAATAAAACTCTGCAGGTGTGACAGGATGTGTTTAGCAATGTCAAATTTATTTTCTTAGTAAATTTCAACTTCTTTCTTCCAAGGAATTCATTACTGCTCTCTGTGCACAGCCTGGAAAAAATAATTAGCACTGTCAACAGCAATAACGGAGTCGGCAAAAATGATTTTGCTGACTGAGAATTCAGATAATAATTGCTTAGTTTAGGATTTTATGTTATTGCCATCTCAGATACTAGAAGGAATGATACTTGCATTAGCGAACTGAGATGCTCACTGAATCGTGCTATATCTTAGGGAACTCTGGGCTGCAAATATTTTTGACATTGCATTTCCCATCATTATCACCTAGGTTGGATATTACTTTCATTCTTTCCTCCCATAAATCTCCTGTGGAGTTAAAATGCCGAAGAAGATTGTGGGCCTCATGGAAATATGTATGTCAGGAAATATTGACATGCAAGTACTAGAGCGTTAAGGGTCACTAGCACATGCTTAATAACTCATAAACAAGCAAGGGGAAATGTAAAAAAAAAAACTGGTATGTAAAAATATCCAAGCCATGTAAAACCCTAAATGGGACTGCACTAGCCAAATCCATAATGAAAAAATACTTTGGAGTCATATTTGGGAGAGAAATATGGCAAACCATACATCAAATTCATTGGAGCTAGAGGCAGTATTATGCCTGCTGAGTATTACTTGAATTATCAAGGGGGCTCAAGAAGTTGAGATCTCATTCTCAGAACCAAGAAAATCCTTAAGTGGGCAGAAGAAAATCTAAACATCTTTTCGGGTCAGCATAATTCAGGAATCTCAAACTGCAGAGAAGACTTTTTAAGCTGCATAGAATTTTTACCAGGAGAATGGAGACAGAGCCAGGAAGTATTCAGCCAAATATGCGAGCAATGGGGTCTTCCAGAAATAGATCATTTGACCTTAAAATTCAATACAAAAGTCAAAGATTTATTTCCCTAATGAGTGAGCATGGAAAAAAAGCAGTAGATGCCTTAGCCCAGTCTTGGAACTTCAGGGGAGTTTACATTTTTACTCCCTTTCCTCTGGTAGGTAAGGTAATCAAAAAAGTAAGACCAAGTACAGCAAAAATAATATTGATAGCTCCAGCATGGTCAAGGAGAATTTAGTATTCCTAGCTAATCCATCTGTCAATCAGTCCACAATGGTTTTTACCAGTGATGAAAGATCTTCTTGGTCCAATCCCATTCCCAGACCTTACTCCACTTCAACTTACTGCGTGGAGACTGAAAGGGATGCCATCACAGTACAAGGTCTTTCCTCAGCAGTGATTGATACCCTCCTGCAGGAAAACTGTCACAAAAAAACCCTATCAGAGAATCTTGGCTTTGTTTAGAAAATTGTGTCTTAATAGTCAGCATCTATATCTGTGATTCTGGACTTTTTACACAATGGGTTTGTAAAGCTTGGCCCAAAGCACCATTAAAGTGAAGCATTTATAAACCTGACTCTGGCAGAACAGCCCCTGGTAAAAATCTATACAAAATATTAAGCCAAGAAAGAAGGTTTTGACACTAGTCCGGGATCTTGACATTGTTCTGAAATCTCTCCAAAACTGTTCTTTTGAATCACTTGAAGAAGCTTCTTTCTTTTACTGTTAAAACTGTGTTCCTGGTAGCTATTTGTTCAGCAAGAAGGATTGGCAAATTGCAGCCACTAACTTGTGAGAAACATTATTTTCAGGTTCTTCAGGACAGAATTATTCTTTCAGACCAAAAATCTCCTCAAGCTTTCATACAAATTTTGAAATTACACTGATTTCTATGCTGACCCTAAAAACAAAGAATAAATGAACCCGTACTTGTTAGAAGCAAGGGGAAGTGGCTTAGCATAGTAACATAGTAAGTTGGGCTGAAAAAAGACACACGCCCATCAAGTTCAACCTTTAAATTTTTTTATTTTTAAACTGCCTAACTGCTAGTTGATCCAGAGAAAGGCAAAAAACTCCATCTGAAGCCTCTCCAATTTGCCTCAGAGGGGAAAAAATTCCTTCCTTACTCCAAAATGGCAATCGCACTAGTCCCTGGATCACCTTGTACTATGAGCCCATAACCCTGTATTCCCTCACTTTCTAAAAAGCCATCCAACCCCTTCTTAAAGCTTTCTAATGTATCAGCCTGTACCACTAATTCAGGGAGAGAATTCCACATCTTCACAGCTCTCACTGTAAAAAACCCCTTCCGAATATTTAGGTAGAACCACTTTTCTTCTAATCGGAATGGGTGACCTTGTGTCAGCTGGAAAGACCTACTGGTAAAATAAAGCATTAGAGAGATTATTATATGATCCCCTTATATATTTATACATAGTTATCATATCACCTCTTAAACTCCTCTTCTCCAGCGTGAACATCCCCATTTTGGCTAGTGTTTCCTCATAGCTAAGATTTTCCATACCTTTTACCAGCTTATTTGCCCTTCTCTGTACCCTCTCTAATGCAATAATGTCCTGTTTGAGTGAGGGAGACCAAAACTGTACGGCATATTCTAGATGTGGCCTTACAAGTGCTCAATAAAGTGGAAGAATGACCCCCTCCTCCCGTGACTCTATGCCCCTTTTAATACAGCTCAAGACCTTGTTGACCCTTGATGCTGCTGACTGGCATTGCTTGCTACAGCCAAGTTTATCATCTACAAGGACTCCAAGATCCTTTTCCATAATAGATTTGTCTAGTGCAGTCCCATTAAGGGTATAAGTGGCTTAGCTGCCCAGATTGCTAGTTTGTCAAGATCCTGTTGCAAGGATGCCACATTCTGGATAGCGTATATAAAAAAAGTTCCAAATTTCAGAGCCTCCAATCACATACGCTGGTATAAGAAAAGGTAAGATGGAATAAAAAATGCTGATTTCAAGATGGATTAAACAGGCAATAACAATTACTTATAAGCTCAACATTGGCAAGTTCCTTCAGTGTTATATGCAAATTCAACTTGAGCAGTGTCAGCTTCATTGGTGGAAAATCTGTCTGGTCTCTGGACCAAATTACCACTACAGACTGAATGTGCGCACACCCAGGGAAGTGGCATTTGCAAAAGCAGATTATTAAATCTAGTAAGTGCTGCCAAGGTATGTGAGGGAAAATTTTTATTAAAATGAATGAAATACATACCATAAATTTAATTTCCCTTAGTCCCGAAGGTAACACAGTTATACATCCTATTCTTTTAAATATTTTTGCATTCATTATGTGTTACAACTTTTAAATCACTGATGACTACTGGTAATTGGTGGCCTTTATAGAGAAGGGAGAAGAGGGGTTTTAAAAAAGGGCGGGGTTTTTCCTACTGATGGGAGGAGGTCACTCTGAAAGGGGAACTTACGGTATGTATTACATTTTGTTTTACAGTGAGAGCTATGAAGATGTGGAATTCCCTCCCTGAATCAGTTGTACTGAGGGAATACAGGGTTATGGAAGATAGCTCATAGTACAAGTTGATCCAGGGACTAGCCCTATTGCCATCGTGGAGTCAGGCTTCATGGGGTTTATTGCCTTCATCTGGATCAGCTAGCAGTTAGGTAGGTTATATATAGATTTAAAAGGTTGAACTTGTTGGATGTGTGTTTTTTTTTTTCAACCCAACTATTTCTTATGTTACTACAGATCCAGCCACTTGGATTTGTGTGTTAAAGGACCAGTAACATAAAACATGAAATTATTTTAAAGTAATAAAAATATAAAGCAGTGT
The DNA here is from genome assembly GCA_024363595.1 of Xenopus borealis. Lineage (NCBI taxonomy): Eukaryota > Metazoa > Chordata > Amphibia > Anura > Pipidae > Xenopus > Xenopus borealis. Next base: position 126,936,031 of record CM044439.1, read on the forward strand.
TGCCCTGCCCTGGTAAAACTGTTGTGTTTTCTTCAGAAGCACTACTATTGTTTATATAAATAAGCTGTTGTGTAGCCATGGGTCAGCTATTCAAAGGAGAAAAGGCTCAAGTTACACAGCAGATAAGCTCTGTAGAACATAATGTTATCTGTTATCCATTACTTTTCCTGTGCCATATAGCCATTTTTCAATTTCCACCATTGCTACTGAGCAGCTTGTTTATATGAACTATAGCAGTCTTTCTGAAGCAAACAGGTCAGTTTTAACACTGCAGGACAACACTACATGATATTTTCTTTACTTTAAAGCACTTTAATTTTTTGGTGTTACTGTTCCTTTAAATGCGTCATGACTCAGGCTTTATTGAAGAAACAGTGTTATCTAAAGTCATCTTAACTCATTTAATGCATTGAACCTTTTCATTAGCATACCAAAGCAACATTGTTCACAATGATGAACGCTTTAATTAGATGGGATGCTGTGATGCAATTTTCTGTGTTAAGTGGGACAAGTGAGAAATCTGTGTTTAGTTATTCTGTGTCAAACACACAATCCAAAGTGGCTTCATCTGTATGTTAACTGTAAAGCCAATTGGACTCAACTCATCTGCTCACTGACCCTAAACTTCCACATGCCCCAACCTAATCTTCCAACTCTTGGGCCTAACTATATTTTTAAGAACTAAAATACAGCACTTCACAGATACAAATGTAAGCAGGGTTTTGAATGTAATTTGCATACTAAATATCAGTAAAATAGCAAGAAAAATAACGTCATTTATAAAAAAAAAAGCGTGTTGTCAGGAAGGTTGTGCATTCTTCATTATTATTTGCACATGTACAGTAGAAAGCCATCAGAAAAAGGAACATGGCTTGTTGGTTACCTTGAAAGCTGTCTGCATAGAAACCTAAATTCCTGCCAACATTGCTTTGTCACTTTACCATGAGTAGTAATTAAATTGACTAACCATTGTTTTGAAATATCACATTTTAGACATGATGCCCCCACACATGGTCTGCCTGCCAGGTCTGTGAATGAACTGTTGCTGCATGGGTTTGTCACCAGTCAGCATTGCTCACTGTGCAGAAAATGATGTGTTCATGGCGAAGCCTCTCAGAAAAGATAATATGGCCTCTCCTTGGGATCTGAAATTAAGCAGAAACATAAAAAACTGAAAAAAGAGCAATATTTGTTTCACAGTCCAGTTCTTCTATAACGTTAACTGATTTTCCATTTTTAGGTTACTAGCAAAAAATGTAGCATTAATATTTATTACATTGGTATCAGGTAAACGTTGTACAATCTCCGAATTCCTAGCAAAAATGAACAAATAATTTCTTGGGTAAATATTGAAAATTACTCCGTTAGGTATCCTCTATACTAGTAATCTGCTCTCAAGCATTATGATGGTTAGGTTATGTGTTTTTTTTCCAGTAGCAGGGATGCCAAGATGGTTATTATAATGTACTTTGAATGTGGGCTGGTTGTAAAGGTTCAGAAGAAGGTGATATAAGGAACTGTGGAAACAGGCCCAGCTGTAAAAGTATATGCTAACCACAAAGAAACAGCTATTGCCAGTTTCCCAACTACAGAATGATGAGTGGAAAGAAGGGTTAGTTTCCTAGTGAATGGTAAACACTGACCACTAACTGTCACTCAAAGCAACTTACCATAAATTAATAGAATTTTATAATGAATTCAATCTTGATGATTATATATAAAAATATTGTAACAGTAAAGCCTTTTTGCAAGACTAGGCTATAAAACCTATAGAAAATACATCTCATCTTATATACCCCGCCTCTCAAGACTCCAATGTAAATCCCTACTCTGGCTACCTGTATGTTATCCTATTCTAACCTTAACTACAGAATATATTTATTGAACAGGAAAATCCACAAAGGATTGTACATATATATAGCAATAGTGGATAGGCATATACTTCCAGCACCTTACATCAGCATCAGTCCCAGCAGGGAAGAGAACATATACAGCAGTGAGGAGGTACACCCAACTTTCAGCCTTTTTCCCTAAGTGGAACCTGAGGGCAATCTCTACATCCCTAGGTCTGTTCATTTAGTCCCTACTTCTGGGTAATTAGTACCTGGGATCCTAAGCTAGCGCTAAAGTCGCACTAAAGTCGCCTGCGCCTATTCACACTCTGCAACGCGTTTTTCAAAGTTGCATCACGAAGTAATTTCGAGCCGCATGTGAATAGGTGCAGGCGAATTTAGCGCTAGCAGGTACAGGATACCAGGAAGCCATTCAGGGAGATTTGTCACCCCAAAGAAGAGGTGCTTAGTTGCCAGGCGACAAATCTCCCCGAATCTTCCCGTCTGGATGAGCCCTTAAGCTGCTCAACTGTGTGTGTCACTCCTAGAATGACCTCTTATTCATCTATAAATTAAAAAAAACCCTACCCCCCTACCCTACATAGACCCCCCTTCTTCCTCCCCCCAGCCTAGCTGTTACCCCGGGCAAATGCCCCTAAGTCTTGACTTACCCCTTGGTAAGGAAGATCCGAAGATTGCGCCAACTGCACATGCACAATACGCTGCTCTCATTCCGAATATTAGAGAAAAATATGGCTTCTGTGAACTCTGCTGGACTTAATCTGCACTGAGGGGTAAATTGTCAGGAGCTCCTGACAGAAAGTTCCTCCCCTCCGGTGCGTAATCCAAGATGGCGGCGCCCATAGCTTCCACGTGGATAGTGGAGGTGCTGGCCCAGTTGTGGTGTTTATACAAATGGCGTGTGGGTGTCACTGTGCACATTACTTGTACATGCATATACACAGTACTTTCTGTACAGCTTGAGAGTGATAGAGTTCAAGTTATTGCTGTTGTGTAATGGCTGCATCAACCTGCTAATAAAGCACTGTTATACCCTGCTCAGCCTCTTCTACCAAAACACAACAGATTGGCGGCAGGATGTCTCTTCTACCTCTGCAGCAGCCTGCAGCTTTTCTCCAAAACCCTGGTGAGCCTACCATACCTTTTACTGCTCGGATCCGTATGTTTGAAAACTACATTATTGCCACTGACCAAGGGGAGATTTCTGCTGATAGAAAGCATGCTTTACTTCTGGGAGAAGAAGGACATTCTATAATTCTATACATTACCATCACCTGATGAAACTGCTCTCACTGCTATAATGAACTTTTTTTGTGCCAAGAGTAAATGTGGTCGCTGAAAGATATAAATTCTGCTAACATGGACAGCGTAAAGGCGAATCCACAGAACAATTTGTAGCAGCTTTAAGAGAGCTGGCTGTTACCCTTGTGTTTGGGAATCTAACAGATGAAATACTAAGAGACCAAATAGTGGAAAAAAAACAAACTCACATTGCATTAGACAGAGACTGCTCCTAGAGCAGGATTTAACCCTTGCAAAGGCTATTACAGTTGCTATGCAGACACCAGGACTCAGAAGGCCAATTCAAGCTGGGCGAACCCCTGCAACTTTATTCATCAGATTTAAAGCTTCAGGGCCACCCCCCTTCATCAGACATGCAAAGCTACACCATTGTAACCAATGTGAAAGTGGGCAATTGTGTATTACAGTTGCTAGCCAATTTGAAACAGCAGTGGCAGAGGCTAAAACTCTCAATCAGGGAACTGCTGGGAATGTACAAACTGTGAATCCAGTACTGTGGGCTAATAATGCACAGTCACAGGCAAAATACAGTGAAAGGGAAAACCGTGCAGCAAATACAAATAAAAAATACTGCTTGTGCTGTGGTTCAACACAACACTGCAGACTATGCTACATCTCCTGCAAAGCTATACAGTGCTGCAAATGCTCAAAGGTAGGTCTGCCATAGTTCTGCTAAAGATGTTCATGAAGTCACT
>CM044439.1:126963674-126994973 GCA_024363595.1 Xenopus borealis
ATTAACTGATGTGTTTTGAAAAAAACATGTTTTCCTATGACAGTATCCCTTTAATAATCTGAATTCCACAGTTAAATTCACAGTAACATATGATGAGCAACAAATCCAATTTTTGGACATTGAAATTGACTGAAAGGACAATAAGTTGGGATACAAATTATATGGAAAAGCTACAGACAGGAACAAGCTTTCAACAATCTAGTTCCAAGTAAGCAGTTCCCTTTTTGCAGTTTTTAATACTATACGCAACAAGGGGCTATAAACAGTCTGTATTGAAAAGTCCCTAGATAAAGCCCATACCCATGTGATCCAAATTTAAAACTTCATTCAAACAAACAAGGTTGCTTTATGGTACACTACAATATCATCTAAAGGTAAAACCATTGTGTGTTCTGACACAAAAACCAATGTGTGTATCTTGATAAAGGTCCCAGATTTGGACCGAAATGTTGATCAAATAAAGTAAACTATTTTAAATGAAATGTCATGGTGTGCATCAGCAGTCAGTCACTATATATATAGTTAAGACAATGCTTTGCAGGTGAATTTTCTCTAGCGTTACTTTAGCAATGCGAGCAAATCAAAGCAAAGATGCGCTAGTGTTCAGTGGCCAGAGCAAATTCATTAGAGGTCTTGCGCTCCGGCTAATTTGCATGCGGTGGGCAATTTAAAGTGGAAAGGAGCTATTTATGTTACATGGTGCATCTAATACACTACATTTACACTGATAACTACACATGCCAAGGGAACCTTAATAAAGTCAATAAAGTTGTTTTAATGCCCTACACATGAGCCCACTGTAAAATATTATATATTCTTTATAAGATTAAGGAACTTTTATAACTGCCCAATGCTCTTTCTACTACATATACATATACAAGACTAACTAATGAGCCGTATGGTTTAAAATATTGTCTAGCAATAATGGAGAGTTAGCATTTACGAAAGCAAAGCATCAAAGGATTTGTTATAGAAGACAACAGTTGTATGTAATTTCCCCTCACAAAACGTTTCAGAGTTGGCAGATTTTTATGCTGTACCGTCATCTGGTTTTTGATATAAAAATATTCATGTGCTTCTATACAGAGATGTTTTACACATATATTCTTGGAAATGACCTTTGTAAAAACCACAAACCTTGGAAAGCTCCCAATTTTTTTCAATGTAACATTGTTTGAAGCACATACCTAATGAGACATCAGCTCTGTGCAAACAACAATAGGATAGAATATCACAAAGAGTACAATACAGTTTAATGGAAAGTTTAAAGGACTTTAGGAAGGAATAGCAGCAAAACAAAGCACAGCAATAATGCAACTAAAAAATATTTAAAAGTTATAAATCTTTATTATTTTCAGGGGATACATTGGATTATGTATTAGTGAAATGGTTTGGAAAATTTGTAAATCATATCATATATAAATTATATTTAGCTAAAACATTTCAGCTGGAAATATCTTCCCACATTTTTCAACATATTCAGAAAAGCAAAAGATTAAAAAAATGCAGTGTAGACAGCAAGAGAAATATCTATATCTAATAGCTCAGGTCTATCGAAAGTAAAAGTGCTGTTTGGGAAATGGGATATTGCTTGAACACATGTAAAATACATCCCTGTTTGAATATGTTTGAACATGTATGGGGGATATATGGGAAGGGGTGGACTGGGATGAATAAACACTATTTCTCTAAAACTACAAATGCCATCTATGTTATAAAGTTACCAGTACAGTATATAAAAATTACAACCAGAAAAAAGTGCTGAACGATCCGAAAAACCATCTGAATATCTCTAAAGCCTCTAAAAGGTCCAATGGGCTCAGCACACCTCCCTTTGACTTTTAAGGGACCTCAATGGCTTTTATTTGCTGAAGTTTGTATTGGAGTTTTTTTGTCATTTTAACACTTGAGTTTCAAATTTTTAGAGTTTAAGAGAAATAAAAAATCAAGAAAAAAAATTGTGAAAAAATAAAAATCCAAATGTTAGTAAATCTTCCCCTTTTTATATTAGTGGGTGAAATACCCAATAAATACAAGTTCAAATACTGTAAGATGGGCGCAGTACAATGCACATCATAATTACATATATACCAGCCCTTGTAAAACTAGATTAAAGCAAAGAATGAATGAAGGGCACACTTGGCTATGGTTGAAGATGTCAGTTTACTGAGTTTATCAATACTTATGATCTGGTTGGCCACAATAAAAAGCAAATAATTGAAATTCTCTTTGTAAATTCCCATGGCTGGAAAAGTATGTCATTACAAAACACTGGAAACTATTACAGGGTGAACTAAACATAGCTCTCCAGTCTAATGAACTTCCAGTAATGGCTCATACACTTCCAAGAATGACCTGTGACAAGCTGATGAGAGCTTACATTAAACCTGGATTTGAATGTTCTTCAAAGCATTTAGGTAACCAATAGAAAACCTAGACTGCAGAAGGTGTGCAAAGTCTCAGATTATAATGATAGACATTATATTATGACTATGATTTGTAGCTGCAGCTTATCTGTTGCTACTGTATATTTAGCCAGTTCCCTTCAAAATGGAGATTGCTGTGTTGCAGGTAATTATTACTACTGCTATTAAAACAATAATTATAATATTTACATCATTTTAAAGTTAATGTGTGAATCATTGAAAAGAAATGTACAAATTGGGGTAATGTAATAGCATGGCTGCTGAGCATCAGGAATAAATGGGTAGGGTGATGTATGTAATTGTGGGTGTAAATTGGTATGTGGAAGTGTGTGAAGTATAAGTGTTGGGTTCATATATGTTTCAGTGTATTTGCAATATGGGGGTGCTTGATGTTATTTGCTAAATCTGATAATCTGGTAATTTGGAGTTTGCTTGTAGTATACACCCCCGACACTAGAGGCAGATATTGGACCTAGGGTATAAGGAGGGCAGGGCTTTTTCCTTTGACACTGAACAGCCGTCACAGATGGGAAAGGGTCTCCCAAAGTACAAGCACTAGGGGCTCCAGCTAGCCAGGGTAGTTAGCATGAGTATTGTGGACCTCGATTGGCTAAGATTGGCTTAGAAGCAGTGGTTAAGCCACCGACAGGGATAAGTGTTAATGAAGGGCCAGTGAGGAGTGCTGGCAGAGCCAGGGGAGGAGAATTCCTACACAGAGGAGGGCAGAGGGGCACTGAAGGAACATTCAACTGTCAGAGCCGGAAGGTGGCACACGTTGGAAAAGTCCTGGCTAGGCAAAGAGGTGTTGAGTGCATGTTGGATTGCCTGACCTGAAGGTGGTGCAAGGTCCCTGGAAGGGTTGTAGGGTCCAAATAGCCTTGGAAATGTAACTGTACCATGATTATCTGCAGGCTGACTGTGTAATTGAACTTGCTTGTGTGTATTTGTGAGAATGTGAGTATTTGATTGCAGTTCAATAAAAGCGTTTCCATGAAGCTGGGTGTGCACTGTACCTTATATTCATGTGCAAATGTAACAGTGGTTCTTGGCTGCTTCCCTGCAAGAGTTAGCAACCAGATCTCTGATAATAAATAAGAGAGCAGACATTTAAGGCCCACGTGCCTGCTTTGCATGGGGAGAATCCCAAGAGAAATGAAAACAATTCAAAGGTCACTCAGAATCAACTATTATTAGGGACAAGTTTAATTACACAAAGTTTATTAACAAAATTGTTAGCAAGAACTTTATTTACAAAGCCCTAGCTGATCACTAATCACTAGTGATTGGCGAATTTATTCGCCTAGCTCAAATTCACGGCGAATACCTGCGATTTGCCATCGGCGAATAAATTCATGAAATGGTCGTGAAAATTCGCCGGCATCAATTTCCGATTTTCACGAAATTTTCGTGAAAACATTTGAAATTCACGAATTTACAGTGGAAACGTTTGAAATTCACGAATTTATAGTGAAAATGTTCGAAATTCACGAATTTATATTTGAATTTCATGAATTTTGTGAAATAGTTAAAAATTCATGAATTTATAGCGAAATTGCTTGAAATTCACGATTTTATAGTGAAGTAGTTAAAATTTCCCGAAAAATTTAAATTTTTTGTGAAAACGGTAAAATTTCACGAGTTTTTTGTGAATTTTCCGATTTTTACATTTTCGCAAATTTTTCGCCATTTCGCTAATTTCTCGGGAAATTCGCGAAAAATTCAGCCACGCGAAACACCCCAGATTCGCCCATCACTACTAATCACTGTACAATTTTATACAATAGTCAAGTACACCCAGGTAGGAAAGGAATAATAATATATACAGGTATGGAATTATTAACCAATTATTAACCAATTATCCAGAAAGCTCTGAATTGCAGAAAGGCCTTCTCCCACCGACTCCATTTTTTCCGAATAATCCTTTTTTAATTTTAATAATAAAACAGTATTTTGTATTTGATCCAAACTAAGACATAATTAATGCTTACTGGAACCAAAACCAGCCTATTGGGTTTGTTTAATGGTTATATGATTTTCTAGTAGATTAAAGGTATGAAGATCCAATTTAAGGAAAGATCTGTCATCCAGAAAACCCCAGGACACAAGTATTCTGGATAACAGGTCCCATACATGTACAAATAAGTAACACACATTTTCATTGTTATTGAAGTCATTAGTGCTTGACAACAAAACTTCAAGGTGACAGCACAATACGTCAAATAAAGGTAGGGGGAGCATGATGAACAACACTAAACAGGGTTTGTAATGCTTATGCTGATGAAAAATGGGTGAGTCTGAAAATAAATACTAGCATATAAAGTACTTATCATAGTAAACAAGCTGGATTTTAGCATGTAGTTTTACATACAGTAAAGTCGTTTCAAAAACACATTGCCCTCTTGTCTAAGTTAGCAGTAGGCATTAGATATTCTAGAATATTCTGGTTATATACTGGTTTTATCTCTGTCCACTTCATATATACACACACAGATGTGTGTACATTAGTATCTGCATACTGAAATGTTTCAGAGGAATACACAAGTTACTTTATATCACATATATTTTGCAAATCAGTATACAAAATACATTGGGCCAGATTTAGTTTGATGATAAAAACGAATCTCCTAATTGAATTCAGACTTGCCTCATCTTATCCTTCTCTCTGTTGTGTTTTTATACATTGTTCTCATGGAATGAAATCTGGCCCATGATTTGAAAATCATGGCCCATATTGAAATCAACAGGAAAACATCATTTTATGGTTTATGGGAGAGATTCAATTTGAGGAGAAAAACTTTCCCCTAATTCTGTTCCCTTTTTTTAACTGGATTTCCTCTGACTCTGTGGGATGATCTGAAAATTGATTTAGGAGCTAGACTTTCTCATTAAATTGAATTTGGCTCAATGATAAAAAAAGCCCTTATATTAAAAAGCTAACCTTCCTTAGAGTACTACAAACAATTGCAAATGCATTTTTGTTCACGTTATGCTAAGTAGAAATCACTTTGTTCCCTAAAACGTACCCTTATTTGTATGTGTTGCTTTTACTTTCAGCCCAAACTAAACCAACCTCTTTGCCCTCTAATGATTAACAGCACAAGTGGTAACACTGAAGCCAGCAGCTGCCATACATTCTTGCATTAGCTATATTTAAAGCTTTTAAGGGGCACTGAAATCATATCTGGAGCTTAGCCTACAATACCTGTGTAACACAATAGATCTGAGAGGCATAATAATGGAAGAAACAGGTAAGGCATTTTATTAAATATATTTACAGATTTCTAGAAATGTATGAACAGATGGGTTTGATAAACAGGGCATTTGCTTTCTGTACCAAACAATGCAAAGTAATAGGTTGTGCTATTGCAACTCAGCACTAATTAAATTTTATAATGTTATTATCTTTCTGCAAGTCTGGGAGAAGTACGTGAAACAGTCTATTAAAGGAAGATTATCCCAGGTACACAACTTAGCACAACTCCTGGAATCGTTATCTTTTGCAGCTTAATGTTATTGCATCCCAGGTACAATGAAGGAAAAAGGAAACATTTGTCATAATATTATAAATTTTAGTTCCCGTCATTAAATTAATAATCATTGCATTTAGGTATGAATTTTTATTCAGTTTTAGACAGATGGTGACATGAACTTGGAAGTTATAGTAGTGCATATTCTTGCAAAACGATTGAACAGAGGCATACATTTGCATACACTCAATAAATCAGCCTATAGTCCTTTGATACGCTGGAAATACGTGTTTTCTGCTCATTTTAATAAATTACTATGCAGTTTTACTTTTATTTAAGAAACCATCAGTGGTACAAACAAAAATGCAAACCAGCACTAAAATACTTTTGGCCCATATTGTTACAATATATTTTGAGTTGGTTAACAAGAGTATTTGTGTATCAATATCCTAATGTAAAAAACTCTGTGTATGCTCACATACTCAGTGCTCTACACAAACAAAAGTTTGGAATGATGGGTGTGAAAACAATAAGCTAACCATTGCTTCGGTACATATTAATAGCAAAAGTGACAGTTTATTAATACACACAAGTGTGTGTGCTGAGTTTAGCAATAATGAGCTGAAGATGGTTTAAAACGTATCCATTATTCTGTAAATGCGAACGTACTGTACTTTGCATGGGAAGATGTTAATAGAGCATGTCTCAGATAAAGGTGTATGCTTGCTGTAAAAGTGGAAAGAGTGGAAAAAGAATAAAATGACTTGGATTTCTGAACAGAAATAATAACGCCATGACTATATATATAGAACAGTTGTTGGAAGCAGAATTAGAAGTGGCACTACAAAGTATTACTGCATGTATGATATTCCTTCTATGTCCAACTGAACTACTCCAACTTCAATATAGAGATATCCAAATATTATATTCCTAATCAGAATAAAAATGTACTTTACCCTTTCATTTGCTCACATTATGGCTTCATCTGTATGAAAACTATTCTGGGTCAATGACTTGAAAGGGATTGCACATTGCACTAGGGACAATCTTCAGCAGTTGCCTCTAAGTATTCTCTATGTTAACACAGACTTTCCGTTCAGTTAATATGATTTTCCTTCCATCCCCCTGTCATCAGTTACCGAAAGTACGTTACTCCACCTGTCTCTTTCCCCTTATGAACAAGTAAGGGGTGTGTAGCTTGCAGCGAAGGGGGCTTAGCAGAAAAAAACAAAACAAAAAAGTTTTTGTAATAACGAGTTCAGTGTATAAATCAGACCTTAAAATGATTTAATGTGCAATGTGTGCAGCAGCAGTTTATATTGCATTTGGCAATTTGGACTATTAGCCACTAAGATGTGAACTTAAAAAAGACTGTGCATTTGTTCCCTTGCTCTTGCTAAACCTTCTTATAAATTATGAATCAATCTGAGCATAATCCAGAAGACATTGATGCAGAGATAGAATATGTTTGTCTCACTGGATCATGGCCATTTTTAAAATAATAAACAGCAAGAATGTCTGTTATAATAATTTCAGGACATCTCCAAAGTAATAATGACTATAAAGCAAAAGATGCTTAGATAAAAAAAAATAAGTGGGCAGAGAAGAGTCTTCTCATGCATTTCTAAGCAGAACAACATCACTAGAAGTTACTATTCGCACAACATTAATTTTCAACTGATTGTAGCCAGAACAGCAAATTTGTTTCATATTAATTTTATTAGCAGTGTAAAAACTTGCTAACAAAACTAGAATAAAACAATTTGAAATGTCCTGAATCCAAAATTTGACTGAATCTGAGACTTTTTCAGCAGGATTTGGAATCAGGGGAACCCAAGTGCCTAGCTCAGCCAGATCCAAACCCTAATAAATCCCAGAAAAACAAAGGTAGTCGAGAATAACTGTTTTTGACACACACACAAACGTGCGCATTGGTTTTCATCCAGCTTAATTCTATCCATCCTAAATTAGGTTTTGGATTTGGCTAAATCCTTCAAAAATAAGGATTTGGTGCATCCCTTAAAAAGGTAAATTTCAAAAGGGCTTAGCAAATTTATATTTATTTGTTTTGAGGAATTATATTCCTTTAGAAGTATACTGGCATCAGTTTGCTACAGCTGTATGAAATCCCTGTAATAGGGAAAGAAAGTACTCACCCAAGAAGTGAGGACCCAAATCACAGAAATAGTCCTACCCAGCCACTCAACACTAAAGGGTTAAATAATTTGTAACCTCTTGATAAAACACAACAGACTTTATTTTATTAAGCATAAGCCATAAATAAAAGTCCAATGCATTTTGATTCAGAAGGGGTCTAATTAGGGGTATTAATAGGAATCCAGGCACCGCATCATTCTACCTACTGATTGATTGTTTAAGTTACTGGAACTGGTGCAACCTTTGCTATGTTTATCACTTGACCTCTTTAAAAGAGAACTAAACCCCAAAAATGAATAGGACTAAAAATGGCATGTTTTATATACTGAACTTATTGCACAAGCCTAAAGTTTCAGCTTGTCAATAGCAGCAATGATCCAAGACTTCAAACTTGACCCAGGGGGTCACCAATTTGGAAAGTGTCTGCGACACTCACATGCTCAGTGGTATGGAGAAGGTATAGGGAACCAGGAGGGGTCTTAAGGGTTCTTAGGAACAAAACTAATATTAGATCTGGCTCTGAGGCTTCAATGATCAAGCCATTAGGAGTTTCTTCCAATGGCCTTATAAAACCCCTGAATTGAATAATTAGGAACACTTAATGTAAATGAGTTGAGCAGAGGAAAAGACAAACAGGTAGAGAGCAACCCATGACCACCAGGATACGTGACGTAATATAAGCTGATGCTACAGGGCTCATTGTTAAATTTTGATGCTAATTGCACTGGTTTCTGTGCTGCCATGTAGTAATTGTCCATATACATTACTAATCAGCCTTATATTGTGACATTTATATTCTATGTGTACTGTATATTTGGAGTCAATCCCTAAGCTCAGTAAGTGACAGTAGCACAGAGCATGTGAATAAGTGAATCAGCAGAAAAGAAGATGAGGAGCTACTGGGGCATCTACTGGGGAGACACAGATCTTTACTGCTAAAGGACTGTGGTTGCCTGGGGCTGGGACAGAAGCACAAAACATAATGTGCAACAATTCTAGCTACTTCTTTAGTTAAACTTTCCTTGTCCTTTAAAGGAAAATCTTACCCCCTAAATGAATATTTAAGTAACAGATAGTTTATATCATATTAAGTGATATATTAAAATTGCCCTTTTACATCTCTTGCCTTGAACCACCATTTCATGTGCTGCCTCAGAGATCACCTGACCGAAAATACTGCAACTCTAAGGGGGGAATTCACAAAAGTGTTGGTAAAATAAGTAACCCAGAAGTGGCGGTCGACAAATTTGTAAAATATCGTACAAACGGCAAATTCACAAAGGCAGATGTTACCATCTCTGAAAGTCTTGTAAGTCCGACAATTTTCTAAAATGTCGTATATCTCTTCATCGTACAGATGACATTTTACACAACATTTTAAAGACATTTTAAAGACATTTTAAAAGACAATTTGACTGACATTTTCATTTTGGAGAGCCTAATTTTTGAGACCATTTGCTCTTTCTGCAGGAATAATGGCATACAGACGGTACCTTGTTCCTGTATTACTTGGTGTTGGTTGGATCGTTGGCTGTGTAATGATGATCTATGTTGTATTCTCATGATAACAGTAAGTCATGTGTGGCAGTTTAAGATTGGGGGATGGGGTTGGAGAATACATGATATAATTTATGGAAATGTCTTTCTAGCCATTAATTATAAATCATTGGCATTTTCAGTATTATCTACAGCACAGTGACTAGAATTAAAATGAATCCATGCAAGTTAACATTTTATAAGATACATTCATTATAAATCACTTTGGGGCAGATTTACTAAATTCATGTGAAAGATTCGAAATTCCGATCCTACGATTTTTTCGAATTTCGAATATGCAAATTAGGTGTCTTCCACCACCGAATTTTGTCAATTCAATCGAATTGAATAGATCGAATAAAATTCTATTTGACTATTTGATCATTCAACGGTCGAAGAGCTTGCACACTAAATTTAAATTCGACTGCTTAGTTTGCAAGATTAAAACTACCGAATTGTAATAGAAGCCTATGGGAATCCCCCATAGGCTTTTTTTTTTCTATTACCTGTTCGAATAGAAATCCTACGATCGAACACTTAAATCGTTCGATTTTTTGAAAAGATCGAAAGAAATTTCACGATTTTTTATTGATTTCACGAAAGAATCATAAAATTTCATTTGACAATTCGAAAAAATTGTGAAATAGAATAGAAACTAGTGAATATTTCATATGAGTTTATTGAATTTACATTCGAAAATTGAATTTTTGGCAAATTCGTGGGCTTTTAGCTCTCTAATTGGTGAATATTGATAAATCTGCCCCTTTGTGTCCTTGATATAAACTTTTGATGCTTCACAACAAAAATTCTCCCCACTATCAGGAAGATCATACAATGATCAGTGAAGAGATCTTAGACTTCATTACCCTCAAGTTTTAATAAATGTCACAATCAGTAAATGTTTTAAACATGTTCTGGTCTTAATTACATCTTCTACAGTGCACAATCATTCCCAATCATCTACACTGACTTATTAGGTGTATGTATTTGTTATTTTGTTGTAGGAGAGATGATCTCATAAGAAAAAGAACCGACTGGCTGTCAAAAGAACAACGTTGATGCCTGTAATGTTCTGTACAGTCCTGGAATGTTACCTGACAATAAAATAAGGATTTTGTTATATGCCTTGATTTGCAGATGATAAATAAAGATTTATTTATTATTAAAAAAATCATTCAAATTGATTCTTCAATAATAGGTTGGACCGTATAGAGAGAGCCTAGATGTGTTTGCTAGAAAAGTAATGCACTGTGGGACTGACAAAGTGCTTTTTCTTAGGGATGTTTTACTAGTGGTTCTATGAGTCTCTCGGAAATAATCAAAACACACTAGCTACGTATAAGCTAAGGTTTTTATTGCATACATAAGATGAAAAATAAGTACATTACTGAATGAGTAAAAAGAACACCACCTCTTTGCAATCCAGACTGGAAGATCCGATACAGTCCACATATCGAAAGTCCCTCAAATGGTTCCCAAAGATGCTGTGGTGGCATGCACAATCCCCACAGGCAAAATCTCAACTGATGTATTATAAGGATATCATTTACAGGATATTCAGGGCTCTTGTGTATTATAATATTATAATTTATTGTATAGCATAATGAACTAATGTATACCCTGATTATTATGATGAACACTCTCATGCTACTTTGGTCTGTGGCAATATTGATCCCCAATCACATTAATATTCCAAGGTACAACAAATCATGATTTGTTTCTGAATACTGCAAATTATATCCTCCTCATCTATCTCAATCTCTTTACACAATGTGTTCAGTTTAGTGTAGCCCTTAAAATTCAAATTATTATGAGCGAATGCATGGTACCACAAGATGGCACTGTGTCTCAGTCCTTCACACTCACCTCACTGGAAATATTCTCACTTGATAACCACTCACAAATGCACTTATGTCAGTTCTGCATAACTGCAGTATTATTCAGCTGGCGTAATGGCAGCAAATTAAAATATTAAATTATTGATGTTAAATATCTTAACATCAATGTTTGGATATTACTTTTATTCAGTGAAGATCTAGTAAAGGTGTACAAAACCTTTGGTAACCTTTTCCAGATTGATAGGCATCAATAATTTTTTTGGGGGGGACTTCAAGCCATATACACAAGAATTTAAAAATGTACGTAATGAAGTAAAATGTATTTCTTTTCGAGTCTGTCGACTGGCTACGCTTGGCTGAAAATTAATTGAGAGAGTAAAGGTACTTTCTTATGATATAAGAAAATTATGTCCATGAGCAAAGCTAAATATGATGTCCATTATAAAAATAGTTACAAGAGAGCGCCGAGCAATTTTACACTAAATTGTTTTGAGGATTTACAATCCCATTAAAACTATTGACATGATTAAAATAAGTATATATTAGAAAGTTGCTTAGAATTAAATTTTCTTTCTTCTGCCCTTTATTTTTGAACATTTGTCTGGAGTTCCCCTTTAATGTTTTTCATTTTATGTATCCTTATTTGCAAGTGCCATCTTGGTGATGCATAATTATATTATATTATGGAGGGACTGGCAGTAAAATGCTGACTACATGATCAGGGGCATAACAACAGCATGCTGCCCCCCCATCACCAGAAAAATATTTGGAGGGCCCAGCATGCATAGGGACTCCTGTAAACACCTTCCCCTCGCTAAGGCGCATGCAAGTCAATTTAAAGAAACAAGAGGCAGGGAGGGGGATTTCAACACTATAGAGGAAACAGACCTTGCAGCCCAAGCAGCCCTTGTCCCTGCCCCCCCCTCTGCTTCCTCTATAGTTACACCGGTGTACATGAAACTTATGATGAAATTCATTCTAGTGTGTAAACTCACACGCAAATGCAGGGCAGGATTTGTCTTTTCGGCGCCCCTAGGCCTGCCATGTTGTTTCTGCTCTTCGCCAGTGCATCCAGTAAGAAACTAGGACTTTTGCCATGCATGCTGTATATTGATGACAATGTTATGAATAGGAAAGAAAGATAAAAATATAGGGAGGCTGGTATGTGTTTTAAGAAAAGTTAGCAACGTAATGTTCTCTTGCAGAGAAACTGTAGCACAGAAATTGATGTTTATTCCGCTTTTTGCTCATCTGTTAACTGCCAATTACTTTCAAATACACCATTATGTACAGATGGTGGTTTGTACCAAAGGGGGGCAATTAATTAATCTCCCACTGCAAAAATGACATCTACTGCTTTTAGGAATCACACGAAAAAGTCACATGATCTTTTGACTTACAAGTTCCTCTGGCTTCTGCTGGTGTTTTCATATACATCTTTGGGGGGTTTATATGACATATTTTTAGTGTGGAGAAAAGTGCATCAGGCAAAACACCTGTAACTGCTCTGTGTGCCTTTGCTCATAAGGATAGGTCTTCTCCGCTGAACAATTTGACTCTGGTTTTAATTGCTAATGATCATCAATCTCTTATCCTGGGTGAGACAAATAATACATTTATGATGGTTGCTTTTCTTTCTCTGAAAGGAGTAATTTATTATGTAAATACAATTGGCTTCTATAAATTTATATAACAGAACAGACTTTTCAGTGTAACGAGCTTGAATGGAGATCCCCTGATGACAAATCAACAGGAGATACAATTAAGCATTGAATCAACCTGTTTTTATGTGAAATCCATTTGCTACATTTCATTTAACTTTTTTTATAATGTTTTTTTCCCAGAATTTCCAAGTTTACTTTATAAGAAAATATTGTTAAATAAAAGATTACTCAGTGTATAATTATAGCCACTTTCTTGGAATATAAAATTGATGGAAGTTACACAATGACACATCTGCACAAGAACAGTCCATCGTATTGGCATGTGGTTGATTGGGAAGACAAATTATTGGTTAGGGATGGGTATAACTCAGTTGTTTTGTGGATAACAAATAGTGTAACTCTAGGCAATGTCAATTAGTGGCTACTAAAGAAAATAAAGTACTGTCTTGCATAGTAAAGGCATTAACTTTTGGGATGAAAGCAATATTTTGCTTCTATGTTGAATACTGTCAAGGCCCCACCTTGAAGAACAGTTTTGGGCCCATTAAGTAATGTAGTGATCACTTTTAAAAGTACAGTACATTAGAGGACATTAAAGACAGTGGGGGATCTTTAAACTCGAGGAACTTAAATTTTATTTTTAATGGTTCTTCACAGGTGAGGGCAGTGCAATTGTGGAGTGCTCTGCTTCTCTCTCAGAGGAGACCAAAATGTTAGTTCACACTAAAATAACTTTTTTTGCACTTTATCAAGCTAATGAAGCCCTAACTTTATGTATTATGATATCATGTTCTTCCAAACAGTGCACCTGAGGAATTGACTGTTAAAGCGAGTGCAGCTGCTTCTGTTCTGTTCTCTCTCTCCTCCTCCCCTTTCTAGCTCTCTCTATCTCTCTCTTTATATAGAATGTTATTTAAGGGTCCACCCATTCACATGCACAGTATCCTTGATAAAGGCCCTAATGTGGGCCGAAACTTTGGAAATGCATCTGAGAATAAAATAACACGTTTATTTCACTTGAGACAAAGGTGTGCGGGTCCTTCAATCATTATATATATATATATATTTATATATATATATATTTATATATATAAAGAAAAAATAGCTGCACTCACTTACTGGAGAAAAAGCCTGGGTGCACACTGCAGGAAAGTCATACAGCATATCATGCAAAGCAAGGCTCTCACAGGACTTAAAATATGGTGAAAAAATAAGGAATATTGGACTGGAACATAATATTTGTATTTGGATAGGGAATAAGCTGAAGGATAGATTGCAAACATTGGTGGTAAATTGAGCTTTTTCTAATTGCTGCAGTGTTAGTAGGGGTCTGTCCTTGGTCCTTTATTTTTTAACTTATATATTAATGACTTAAAGTTGGTTTTGTAAGTATTGTCTCTATTTTCTTTTGATAACATAGCACTTTACGAAACTGTGAGTTCCATCCAAGATGTTGACACTTTGCCCCATATGTAATACAAAGTCACTACGTTTGCCCAGGAATAGTAACCAAAAGCAACCAATAAGGTGATTGTTTTCAAACAGGTGATAAGTAAATGCTACCTGCTATGGGTTACTTCTCCTAGGCATAATTAGTGACTTTTATTTCATAACGCTCTTTCAGAGAGACACAGTAGGACTAAATTGGGGAGCCGGGTAGCACATTGGCAGATTAACTTGAATACCAATTTATACAAAACGATGTACATATAAATAACATCAGTGCTAGTTATACACTAAGGGGCAGATTTACTAAATTTGTGTGAAGGTAAAAATTTCAATTGGTCGAATTTTCGAATATGCTAATTAGCTCAATTCAACCATAGAATTTGACAAATTCAATCGTATTGAATAGATCGAATAAAAATCTATTCAACTATTCGATCATTCGATGGTCGAAGAGCTTGCCTTCTAAAATTAAATTCGACTGCCTACTTCGCCAGATAAAACCTACCGAATTGTAATAGAAGCCTATGGGAATCTCCCATAGGCTTTTTTATGTTACCTGTTCGAATAGAAATCCTACAATCAAACACTTCAATCGTTTGAATCGTATGATTTTTTTGAACGATCAAATGACATTTTACATTTTTTTCGTAAAATCGTTGGATCGTACAATTTTTAAAAAAAATCGAATAGAGCTCAAAACTAGTGAATATTTCCTTCGATTCCATCGAATTTTTATTTGAAAATTTAGTTTTTGACGAATTCAAGAGCTAAAAGCCCTCGAATTGGCGAGGAAGGATAAATCTGCCCATAAGTTTTTAATTGAGAATTCATTGTGGATTTTTGTGGAGAACAAATTGTATAACTTTAGGCAGTGTCAATTAGAAATGAAAGTACTGTCTTGCATAAAAAAGTAATTAACTTGTTGGATGAAAGCAATATTTTGCTTCTATATTGAAGTCCCACCTTAAATAGTTTTTGGGCCCGTTAAGTAATGTAGTGATCACTTAATAATTACGCTTTACAAGTACAGTACATTAGAGGACATTATCTACAGATAGCAGGGGATCTTTTCACATAGATCTAGAAAAATCAATAATCACCCCTTTAGAGGAACTGAAATTTTATATTTTATGGTTCTTTACAGGGAGGGCAGTGCAGGTGTGGAGTGCTCTGCTTCTCTCTTGGAGGTGAAAAATGTTGGTTCACAATAAAATGACTTTTTTGCACTTATTGCATTATGATATCATGTTATGTCAAACAGTGCACCTGGGCACTTGGCTGCTAAAGCGAGTGCAGCTGCTTCTGTTCTAGTCTCTCTCTGTCCCCCCCCACCTCTGGTTAGACTGTACATGTCACACTATCCTGTGCTTATCAGTTACTGGAAGCTTACAGTACATATAAAAAGCAGGATCAGCTCTGACAAATGCAGACAGCTTGACCTGTAATATTCTAGTACCCTTCAAGGCCTGATCAGTCACACCACTTGCAAGATCTAATATAATAAGCACAAAGACTGTAGCATTCAGATACTTCACTGCTCACCCAAATGTTTTCTTTTTTTTATAACATAGGACTTCAAGGCAGATTTAGTTTTCTTCATTTAATTTTCAAGTGATTAGTTTAAAAATTAATATATCAGGTTTCTTTTATATAGAATATACAAAATATGTCTGATGTAAAACATTTTTGTAAAAAAAATGCATATTTTTTAACTTTTTTAGCTTGTCATGCAGATAAATATGGCTTTTAAGTGTTTTCTTGCTCATAAAAATCTGGATACTTTTCATATTGTAGACAACATTTCATGGTAATAGTGATCAATCTTCACTGAGAATAGAGATGTTTGCAAAAATGAACTGCAATATATTTCTAACAGTTTAATTTTTCAACTTAAATCACCTAGTATGCAAGCCATCCTATTTTGTGTAATATACTGCCTGTTTTTTTTTAGGGTCGAATTTTATCAAAGGTCCAAATTAAAATTCTGATCTTTTCACATTTTTATTGGTTAAGATTTTTCCCATGGATTTATCTCTCTTCTTTAGCATTTATTCTTGAGTGAAAAGATTCCAATGAACTGGCATTCCTATTAATTTCCTACAGCGTGAAAAGCTTTTCAAGACTTTTCAACCTGGCCATATAAATTTGGAACTGAATTTGGCTTAGAGGATAAAATGTTTTTTGTCAGCTTAAATCCAAAGAATACTATATGGAGTAAAAATTCAATTCGTTAATGCTTTGATAACATTTTTGTGAGGAATGTGTGTGGATGAGAAGGGTGTGTAAAGCTCATCCTGGAGGCCAATTAGGCTGAAATATTAGTAGAATAGCTATTTGCTCCCTAGTTACTCCTAGAAACCCAAATAGAAGTCAGAGATAGTCTAGGAAAAGTGGTCAAATTGTTGTCATTTCAATGTTTTGTGATTCCTATATAAATCTTAAAGGGGTTGTTCACCTTTGAGTAAATTTTTAGTATAATGTAGAGAATGATATTCTGAGACAATTTGCAATTGGTTTTAATTTTTTATTGTTTGTGGTTTTATAGTTATTAAGCTTTTCATTCAGCAGCTCTCTAGTTTGCAGTGTCAGCAATTTGGTTTCTAGGGTACAAATTACCCTAGCAACCCTGCATTGATTTGAATAAGATACTGGAATATGAATAGGAGAGGGACTGAATGATAAGTAATAAAAAGTGTCAATAACAATACCTTTGTAGCCTTACAGAACATTTGTTTTTAGATGGTGTCAGTGACCCCCATTTGAAAGCTGCAAAGAAACTGAAGAAAATTGCAAATCATTAAAAAATAAATAATGAAGACCATTTGAAAAGTTTCTTAGAATTGGCCCTTCTACAATATACTAAAAGTTAACTTGAAGGTGAACCACCCCTTTAAATAAATCTTAAAACAATCAATTCAGCTTGTCTTGTTATACATTTTTAAATCATCATTATATCTCCCATCCAGCACTCATCTTCTCTAGTGTTAAGGAAAAAAATCACTAAAGAAAACCATTAACACAAAAATCTGCCCATGAAACCTGGCCTTTTAAGGCAATTACTCTTGAACTCAAATAAAAGTCACATAAGAGAGACAGAGACTGTATAGTAGTGCTCTGCTCCCTAATATGATGTTCTTGTACCCTATTTATCCCTAAAATAAAGTATCTATAACTCTGCCTGGTGGCAAAATCTTGGAATAGAATGCCATAATTTTTGTACAGGTATGAGACCTGTTATCCAGAATGTTGGGATTTGGGTCTTACTAAAAATCATTTAACAAATTAACCAGCCCCAATAGGATTGTTTATCTTAGCTTGGATCAAACACAAGGAACTGTTTTATTTCAGAGAAAAAGGAAATAATTAATAATAATGATAATAAGTGTAAATTTGTAAATATGGATTGGAGTTATGTGTGTGTGTGTATATAAGAGGGCTTATGTGTTTGTGTTTTAGGTAGTTAGCTATAGGGATGTTGATATGATAATAAGGGGGTAGTGTGAGGGGTAGATTAAATTATGTTATATAAGTACTGTTATTTCTAGGCCAGTCACAAGATGGTGCCATATGGAGAATTCAGCCATACTCTGTCTGCCCTATACTGTGTGTCATATTCTACCTGCTCTATTCTCCTTGTGTGTGCCATACTCTGCCTTCCCTACACTACTCATGTCACCTGAGTCTGCTAGAGGGTTGTTAACATTTGAAAATTGTTGTTTGGGGCCACTAATGTTTTTAATCATGTACTGGGATGGTGATGTGCTATCCATAGGGGAGGAGGAGACATTAGGATATATGGATCTGTCCTAATACAACATAAGCTTTTTTTCACATTTGAGTGATGAGTGATATCCCTCCAGTGAATACCAAGCATTTGTTTTTTTTTGGTGTGCTACCACCATTAAAGTGGTGTTCACCTTTAAGTTAACTTTAGCATGCTATACAATGGTCAATTCTAAACAACTTTTTTTTTTTACTCATTCCAGATTTGAAATGGAGGTCACCGACCCATCTAAAGAATGCAACTTTTTACTACTCATCTTTCTATTGAGTCCCTCTCCTATTCATATTCCAGTCTCTTATTCAAATCAATGCACGGTGTGTAATTTGGCATGGGTAATTTGTGTGTAATTTGATGAGAACTGAAGAGCTGCTGATAAAAAAGCTAAATAACTAAAAAATTACAAATAATAAAGACCAAAATGTAAATTGTCTCAGAATATCGCTCTGCGTACAGCAGATATTGAAATGTTGGGAGATATGCCTGTTAACGTTAAAGGGGTTGTTTACCTTTGAGTTAACGTTTAGTATGATACTCACCTTTGAGTTAACTTTTAGTATGATACTCATCATACTAAAAGTTAACTCAAAGGTGAACAACCCCTTTAACGTGGACAGGCATACCTCCCAACATTTCAACATCTGCGGTACACAGCTATGTCAAAACTTTTTTGACCATGCTCATTTTATTGTCACACCCCCTAAATACCACATCCATTTTACAAAATTTGGCAGGTTATGGAAAGTTTGAACACATTTTTGGAGGTTTTAGGGCAATGTTTTATGTGTTATAACAGTTTTGCTAATGAAAGTGAATTGATCTGCAAAAATTTCCCCATGAAAAATGGGACAGTTGGGAGGAATGGATATGGTCTTCAAAGTACTTGTGCTGACATGGGTGTGGTTTAAAAACAGGGAATGGTGGCTTCCATTATCGTCCCTCCACCAAGTAGCCCAGAAAATGTCTGGCCCTTGGTACTACAGAAGTTAGACATCACTGTTCTAGGGGATAAAAAAAGATTGTACAGTCCAGCCTGTCTGACTCTCATATCTTTGAATAAAAGCCCACACATGCATGAATATTGTATGTAAGCTGTAACAACAGATGTATAACACGTCTAATGAACAGTAGCTGCCATACACTTTGCCTTCCCAACACATTCTTAACCTTATTTGTTTTATTCAGATTCTGTTTGTTTTCAAATCTTGTGTAGAAAACACTGTGCCGTTACCTCCCTATTCAGTGTTAAGCAATATTACTCTGCATAGTGCCACCATCACCATAATTTACATTTTACTGCTGGGTTCATATAGGCATTGTTGCGACATGAGAAAGCTTTGGAAAACTCTGGTGAATTCTGTAATGTTCCAATTACCCTGAAAAAGAAAATTCTCAATTGTCATTTTTATTTGAAGCAGTATCATATTCAGAAGTATGACATTTATTTGTACAATAAAAAAAGTTATGATAACCTAATTAAAACCTATATACTGTTAAAAGGAATACATTACCAAAGATATATTTATATGAACTGAAGATCACTACAAACAATGACCCAGATTTAAAAATATAGAAAATTCACAGCAACCAAACAGCCTTTAGAGTTGCTCTGTGATTTACTTTAACACAATACAAGCAAATATCATGCCTAATATAGATAACCAGTTCCACCAACTGTATATGAATACATAATTGTATGGTACGCTAAAGCTTCACAGGGGTCCTTTATTATTAATGGTCAGTGCTTCAAGAAGGTTTACGTAAATATGCTGTAGACAGTGGTCTTTTTTTCGATTATTTAGTATTTCTTTTGTTCTTCACAGTTGAACTACTCTTTGAAATATTCATGAAGTTTTAAAGTACCCTTTTAAAAAGAAAGAAAAGCTAAAACTAAGTAAGCCAATCAGAAAGGTACAGCTTACACCTCCGTGCCCTGGGCGTGAACATGCTCAGTTTGCTCCTCTTTCCCTCTCCCCCTCCCTTCTCTGCTGTAATCTGAGCCCAGAGCTATAAGTGAGCAGGGTGAGACTCAGACAGGATGTGATGTCACACCAAGCTAATACAGCAGCTGCTATCCTAAACAAACAGAGAGCTTCTAGAGCTTTTTACCCAAGTATGGTAAAGCATTCTGAAGAATAAATGCAGCATTCTAGCTTACTCTATTGCAGCTAATCTATTGGCAAGAAAAGCCTCCATAGCTTAAACTTTTCCTTTAAGTCATATTGAGCATTTTTTGCTGACAGGTCTACTTTTGTAAGTCATTGTAACTTCCCAAACCTGTATCTATTCTCAGAATTTCCAACACAGACTACTGCAGCACAAATATGGCAGCCCTCTTTATATACTGTATGGGGGAACACTGGATAACTAAAAATAAACAGCAAATAGCCAGTATTTATACAAAGAAATGAATGTTTCAGGTACAGGTTGAAAAGTGAACAGGGAAGGACCTGAATAGAAAGCTAAGTGATACATATGACAAAACAATGTTTACTCTTGGCATGTGACACCTGGCCAAGGCAACAAGTTAGCACTAACATGGATCAGAATATTCCTGGTTTGGTACCCATTTTTACCCATTAAACTCCACTGCACCAGAGGGTTTGACAGAAGAACACCATCTCTCTAAATTATAGCTTGATATATTTCACTCTCCATGTCTTCCCATCTGAATGTAATGCCCAAAAAAACTTTTATGGGATTTTTATCATGAAAAACAATTCAACTGACCTAAATATTCCTGGGGTATGAGAACCAGTTTTTATTAAAGTATCAGCATATTCAGGTCTGTGCATTCCACACCAAATCTACAGAAAAGATAAAAATAAATAATTCTTTCAAATTGCATACAATCATTTGAAAAAGTAGAAATATCAACAGATTAATTTCAGTTTGAGATAATGCAGTTTAGGTTTTTAAACTAGCAGATTTGTTGATTTTTTTTACCCTTTTCTGTAAAGTTTATTATTATTAATAATAATAATAATAATAATATGCTCTGAAGTACATTGGTTGCAATACTGGTTGGAAAACATTAGTTTGCATACTTTTTACAGGACCAATAATATAAGTCATGGGTCACCCCAGATCATTTAAACCACAATTTGTTCATGAAACCACATGGTGGAGTTGTGTAGGAATTAGATGTTGTTCAGGATTGAATATGGCTAGGTTCTTAAACCTAAACCATACTATATAATTACTCTCTACTGCATGAGGAGAGTTTCGCCCAAGTGACTGATGAAGTGATGACTTAAAAATATGTTGTTGGTACACGAAGATTAAAAATGGAATGTGCTGCAAGTGGAAAGGTTCAGAACTGAGCTGGGGGATCAGCTTCTGGAAATTAGGTAAGAATAGAGTTTCATCAATTGTCTGGGCATGTTTGGGATGTCACTTTGGGGGGATTACCAAACATTGATATGATTGGTTTATAGTTCATCTGTACCTTCTCAGTGGGTTGATGGTGCATTAGCAGATTAGAAAAAGAGAGAAGGTGCTTTTCATCTCAGTCTCAGATCTGATTATTTGGACTTGCCTCTCTTAGCAAGGCAGCTAAAGTATGGCCAGCTGCAGGAGACAGAAGGCATACAAATCCTCACATTTTATCAAACTGATAAATAAAATGACTATTTTATGAAAATGTAATTACAAACGTACCTGCCCAAAGCTTAGAAAGAATAGTTGGTCGCTATCCAGGTCAATTCCAGGGAGCAGATCTTCGTCCCTGTGACTTTTCACATAGTTCTTGAAGGCCTTCAGAAATCATTTTCATATTTAAAATTAAAGTTTAGCACACACATAAGAAATGCAGATATCCAGTATCCATTTTATATAAATATCCAATTAATGTAACTGAATGCTACAAAAATGGGTGAGAAAATATCTGCTTACTATCACATACAGAAGGAACATTAAAATAACAAATATCAGTACACAGCTGGGGATATGCCTAGAATAGAATTATTATACACAGTAAGCTTAATTAAGAAAACTCAGTTTTAATTATTTATGCATTGAATGTATCATATAGTGTTGCTTGGCTTTGTGGTTTTTGTATTCCAACTGCTTATGGAGGATGGGCTCATTACAGTATTTATTTCCTGGTATTTATATCACCCTGACACATTCCTGCGGTGCTCTGCAGTGATTATACATCCTTCAGCTGAGTCCCTGCCAATGTGGAGATTACAGTCCAAGGTGCCACACATTCACATTCACACACTACAGTGCCAATTTTAACCTGACTATATGTTTTTGAGTGTGGAAGGGAACCCACTCAGTCACCAGGAGAACATACAAACTTCATTCAGATAGTTATTCTGCTTTAGTACATTCTTCTTTTGTATTTTTAACTCTCCAAATACACTGCATACACTGTATTAACTGAACAACCTGTGACCATGGACATGGACAACTTTTGACCATCCAGATGTCCTTGAATTCTGGACTATATCTTACCCATCACAAATGTGACCCATTTTCTATCATGGGCAAGGTTTGATGATGGGGTTAATCAGATAAATATTGCCCCAATGGTCCAAATATATCTCTGGACCAACAATGTTACTGAGAGTATTAATTGTCTGAGAAGAACAAACTATTATGTTTATGGTGTCTTTAGCATTGGTAATTATGTACTTAAAGGAAAAGTAAATGTTTTTCTTTTTCTTTCTGTAAATTTGCTCTAAACAGCCCCCCAGATTAATGTACCTTAGTCCCTGCTGCAAGTCTGCTCTGGTTTCTGTGTTATCAGCAGCTTGTTTCCCCTTCTTCCTGGTGCAGAGTGAAGCCCTGCCCCTTAGTTTACTGAGCAGTTCATTTGCTGCTGTTCCACAATAGAGAGGAAGAGGGAGCCAGTGTGTGCAGAGATAAGGTCAGCTCAGTAAGCTATGGGGCGGGGCTTCACTCTGCACCAGGAAGAAGAGGAAACAAGCTGCTGATAACACAGAAACCAGAGCAGACTTGCAGCAGGGACTAAGGTACATTAATCTGGGGGGCTGTTTAGAGCAAATTTACAGATAGAAAAAAAAAGGTTTACTTGTTCTTTAAAAGGTTTATTATTATTTACAGGTACACCCTTTTTTTTATAAATGAAACGTATATCTGAGTGATACTTTGTTTAATTATAGTTTGGTAAACCTAGCAATCATGCCACTTTTATTGACAAAGTGGTCAGTGGGGGTCTATTCCATTGAGCCTATAGATGAGATTTCATTTTAATTCAGTACGGGTACAAGTAGTGCAAATTGATGCTCCAAAAAAACAATAATAAATACAAATCTGCAAACAGGGAAATTCTAATGGCCTGTTATTGTAATTTACTGTACATGTATACAAAATGAAACTAATCAATAATAACATTAATGAAATTACATTATGGAATATATGGAATATTTAAATTTTAAACACAGAAATCCAGAATTTCCGTAAACTGTACCCTGTAAGCTCCTCTTATTCCACCGTTATCTGAAATATTTTCATCTAATGTAGAGATGCCATTTAGCTGTAACAACAAAAAATAATTATAATTTGGTATTTAAAAAATTCTACAAATTTTGTCATTTAACTTATCACTTGGTGTTGCGCAAAAAGGCAAGATATTGTTAAAATAGACGTACTGTACCTCCTACTTTTACGTCTCAGGCTCTTTTCTCCTGCCTCACTTTCCATTGTTGTCATACACTGTCTGTCTAGACCAACCTTACAGTTTTTCAGCACCTCTGCTGCTGGGCTTTTTATATTTTCTTTGACACCCCATTCATTAGTGTAGGTGACTTTAACATACCCATTAACAACCCTAAACTCTGTTATGTCTTTAGACTTTTTTTAGAAAACATTCTCCTTTCCTACTGTATCTCTGTGATTGCACCAAACACTGACTACACCAAAATTAAAATATAAAAAAATGACCTGACATTCAAGGCAATTCATAACTCTGCTCCACCCTACATGAATTTTTTGCCTAGTACTCATAAAACAACTTGTTATGCTCCTCTACTGACCTATTTCAGACCACCTACAGAGAAATCACGTAGCACAGCTAAACACAATGTTTAAATGATTTTTAACATGAAATAGTTTTTCTTTCTTATTTTGTTTAAGAAGAAACAAGAGCCCAGTTTTAAATTCAGCTTACATATTGACCTCCTGCCTCATCCCATGAGTAGTTGCCATACTGGTTCACAAAGCACTGGGACAAAGTATTGAAGTTCATCATAGATCCATTGGTCCACCAATTCACTAGATTACCATGCTCATCAAAGTTGCACCCTGCAATTAAAGTAATTTAATAGTAGCAGTGGTAGTAGTTTTAGTTTTTTAAGATTTAAAAAAAATATATATTAAAATCAATGTTAATTAAATGTAATACTCGTATGCTCTACATCTGCACAGACATGCACAAAATGTTCTTGATCCTTGTTTTAAGAACCCACCATTTTTTTTGCATACAGGCCAAATAAATTATTCTGCAAATAATTATTTGTTGTGCTTCATACTGCATTTGTGGAAAAAATCTTTAGTTAAGTTTATGGGATGGCAGGTTTTGTTTAATTTCATTTTGTATGCAGGGCCAATGAGCCATCAAGTTACATAGTTTTTAGGAAGTCCATCTAGATAACAGTATGCAATCTACAGTTGTTTAATGTTTAAATTAATCTATTGTTGGCATTGCTCTCCTTGGTTTTGCAGTTTTTTATGGTCAACACACTTCTGAGGAGGCAACCAGGATATAGATTGGCTTTCCAGGATATTAATAATTCTTCAATGGGGAGGAATTCATATGACATGAGGTGGTTCTCTCTTAGGAGCATTTGCCAGAGCAGGAGAAGGAGAGAGTAGAATGTACAAGGCTTGACCCAGAAAGCGGCATTTTAGGGAGGCAATGTCAGGGTAGGCCTAGTAGGCACCCTAGGGGAGTAGTAGGGACCAAGGAGGAAGCTTAGGGGTTAAGGTTCCAATAACATGGTACAGGCAAGGATCAAGCAGGAATCAAGGTCAAAGTCCAAGAAAAGGTTTATATAGGCAGGCAAAGGCAATACAAATTCCAGGCAATGGTCAAAATACAGGAAACAGGATCAAAAATAACACCCAGGAACTATAGCAAATTAGTCCTATAATTGGGCGGCATAATGGTGTCCAATGCGCCTTTAAATATTTAAATTTGGCGCCAAAACGGCGCAGGCACGTGACGTCAGCGCGCCACAGTGTTGCGGTGCCATGGTGTTATTACGCCGGCACCAATGGGTGCCGCCATTGAGGGAGTGACGCCAGCTTGAGAGGACGCTCCGCCCGGTGCTGCAGGTAAGAGTCCGGGCGGTGCGATCCTGACTGGCAGTTACAATAGTCACAGTTATTAATGACCTGGAAAAGGTAAATGAACCCTTTGTATGTATTAAAAACTAAATATGGATTACAAAAATAATCAGTTCCTTACCCCTGTTATCAAAACCATGTGTTATTTCATGTCCAATGATAAAGCCAATTCCACCATAGTTTATAGCGCTTGGATATGACAAACTGAAAAATGGAGGCTGCAAAATCCCTGCAGGAAACACTAAAGGCAACAATAGTCTGTTATAGTTTTCCATTTATTTTTTTGTTCATGTGCCATATGCTGGGACTGTTCATACCATCTTTCAAAATATAACCTATGTTATATCTATGATACTGTACTGATAAAATAAAATGGCTGCTTTGAACCATGATGTGATGTGACCCTCCTTGTTACACATTTAAGGACCTTTTAAGAAAGTTTTCTCACATCTAAAGCAGCATGCATCCACAAAACATTTGGCTACCGTGTAAAATATTTTGGCAAATTAACAGTTATGACTGCCAATATTTCATTAATTCTAATTAATAGTGATGAGCACATCTGTCCTGTTTCACAGAAAAATCCAAAAAGTTAATGGATGTCAAAATAATTTTGATGCAAGCAACAGTTTTTATTAAAGTCGAAATAATTTTTACTAGCAAAAATTTTTATGCACGCAACAATTTTTACACAAGACTCTTTTGTCCAAATGCATTAAAGTAATTGGGTGTCAAAATAATTTTGTCATGTGACACTTTTTTTTGTCTCGTTGAATTTTTCCACTGCCAATTTTCGCAGCAGTTTTACAGTTTTAACATTTGCAGATGATAAAGTGCGGAAATTAGCCGCAAATCCGTGAGTGGTGAATAAATTTGACCATCACTACTAATTACACAATACATATACAGTGTATATGATTTTGTTAAGTTTACTTTTTCTGCTATGCTTAGCTAAGCATAAACGTAATACTAAAGAGACGTATTCCGGAAAAGTTCCTATCCCACTAAAACCAAAGCATCCCAATACAGTAATAACATTTGAACAGAATATCAAGTAGGTCAGTTACAAATATTGCAAATAGAACAAATATATAACAAATTAGGCTAATCAGTTACAAATTGAAAATGCTATTAGCTTGTTTGAATATCAAATATAACTGAATCTGAACAATATAGGGAATTACAGGCTGCAGATGGCTGAAAAGTACAGTATTCCTGTAATTATGAACATTCTGAATTTAGTCCTTGTTCAGTGTTTTGAAAACCACAAACTAAATTTCCTCTAAAATCATGAATGCCAAATAATTTATTAAACCAGCCTAATATTAACAGCACAAACAAATAAAAATGAGTAACAATTCTGAATACTAATTTTAAAAAAATCTAAATCTCCAATTTGTAGTGCAAATACAAATGAAAAAACCCACAAAATCCCTAAAAGTATGAAATAAAAATGATTGGAAAATGCCATTGACATCTTCCTGACCTTGACAGCTTTTGATGGGGAAGTTTTGCATAACCGGTTTTAGTGTTTTTTAGTTTAATAAATAAAAAAATGTTGTGGTTTCGAGTATATAATGTAATACACAATAGTTAGACCTCCTCTGATGAAGCGCCCAATAGCGCGAAACGCGTCAGGAGGGAGTGGCTAACACAGGTAGGCAGACAGAGGGGTAACACTGCACTGTGGATTTTGTGTTAAAGATGTGTATGTGAATATTTTTTCTGTGTTTGCACAATAAATGCTTTTTCAGTATGAGGCTGCACACTTTTTGTATATAATACACAATAGTTAGCACATAAAAAATATGATTAATTAAAACAAATGAAATATAAAAGTTAGGAAATGTTTACCTATTTCATTATATATAAGTGAGTAAAAGGCGTTTACATGAGCTGGTCCAGGAATCCACCTGCAGATTAATCACAAAGATGCTTTTAGCACCCTACAGTTATTAAGAAATGTCTGTTTATTTTGTCTGTACGTATTTATCATATTTATGCACACACATGCAAACATGCACAAACACATAGGGGCAGATTTAATATTGGTCGAATTTAGAATATAAAAAATTCAAAATTCGACCAAGGGAATAGTGGGGAAATAAAATCCTTCGAATCGAATTCGAAGGATTTTACCGCAATTCGATCGACCGAATTGACCTTGCGTAATGACTTGTTATACAACACAGCAGGGCATTACAGAGAGATCATAAGGATGGACTCCCTTCCATTTTAAAGAAGTAAAGCAGAACATGGAAAATCTTTGCTGGTTAACCAAATGCAAAGAATGAACAAATAAATTTAAAGTGTTACAATGCTATTTCACATAGGAGAAATTATACTTTAGGTTTCTGATATTTAGTAGCTGTGATGGCTGTTTAATCAGCTTGTGCCCTCCATACACAGTGTATGCTGGAATAAGACAAAAATGTGTTGGCCTGCAATGCAACTCAAGTAACTTCAAAAGAGAGGCTTTAGGCTTTAGATCAAATACTTCTGCTTTACACATAGAGCTGAGTATTTTACTCTCTTTCGGTTACTGTTAAAGCTGCAATATTTCATATCAGATGGTCAGGTATAGTGTCTTTTAAAGGTTGTGCCCTCACAAAGGAGTCCACTATCTTAGACACAGTGAACTTAGGGGGTTATTCCCTAAACCACAATTTTTTCTGACCAGGGTTTATTGGGCAAAATCTCAAATTGGGGGGTTTTTGGGCTGAAAAAATTGAGTGATTCACTGTTAAAATAAAAAATTTCCGCAATTCGGAGTTTCACTCGATTTTATTGAGCTTTTTCCTGACCCAACTTTTTCTAGTAATTTTATTGATAAATAATATAAAATCATGGATGGGAATTGGGTTGAGCTTGGTTTAGTAAAAATAAATTTGAGTTTTAGTAAATACCTCCCCAATTGTTAATATTGACTTTTTCTAATCTTAGTGGCAGTAATTGTGGACATTGCACCCAGTTTAAGATTATTTAAAACTGTTTAAGATTTTAAAATAAATTTCACTAAAGGTGATAAAATTGAATTTTATATATTCAATCAAAGATAATGATGCTTTGATTCGGTAGCTTTGATCTGGCGAAGTAGGTGGTAGAATTAAAATTTAAAGGGGAAGTATTCGCCCATCAAATATTCAAATAAAATTTTATTCGAATAATTCGAATTTGAGTATTCGATGGTCGAATGTGCCTAATTTGCATATTCTAAGATTCAAATTTAATAGAAATTCGATCGAACTTCGATTCTTCATGTGAATTTAGTAAATCTGCCCCATAGAGGTCTATTTATCAAAATTTTAATTTGTGAATTTTCATATTTTTTTGGAAAAAACTTGAAAATTCGCCAAACTTGATGCATTTATTTATTAAAAATGGAAAACTAAAAAATGTTTCAAACAGAAATGAGAAAAAACTCGAATGCAGTGAATTTGCAAACTACTTTTCTTTTAAATTCAAGGTTTGCAAACTTGAATTAAAATTTATGTTATAGTGCAAAAAAAAATCACCATACTCATTTAAATGTGGATTAATCAGTCCCATAGTGTAAAACTTTTGAGTCATTCTTTTGCCATGTGTCTTCTAATTTTTACTCAAGTTTAAAATATCACTTAGGGGCAGATTTACAAAATTCACGTGCATAATTCGAAGTTCGATCAAATTTAATATAAATTCGAATTTGAATCTTCGAATATGCAAATTAGGCAAATTCGAATAAAATTTTATTCGATTATTTGAATATTCGATGGTCGAATAACTTCCTTTAAATTTTTATTCGACCACCTACTTCGCCAGGATCAAGCTACCGAATTGAATAAAATAATAATATAATTTTTTATATTCGATCGTTCGAATTGCGGTAAAATCCTTCGAATTCGATAGTCGAATTTGAAGGATTTTACTTCCCCACTATTCTCATGGTCGAATTTCGAATTATTTTTGCATTTGAAATTCGACCAATAGTAAATCTGCCCCTTAGTGTTGGTATAATTTATGACACCTACCAATGTGTAGTGCTGTATATACAATAGCACTATATAAATATATGTTTATATATCTGTATATATATTTATATATATAAATGTATATGCATACATGCACATCTTTCAGAATTTTTGGCCTTGATGGAGTTTCAGCACAGATAACGAAAAGAAACTCTGCAGTACTTACTCATTTTTGTTAACCTGTTCCTTCAGTCTACTTGCCATTTTCTTTTGAACAAATTCTATATATTTCTGTTTATTTTCAAAAAATTCATCCATGTTGAACTCCAGCTTAAACAAAATAAAATATTTTATTGGTTTAATTGCATAATAAATATCAATCTTTTTGGTGTACTGTAGCCCTGTACTTAACACATGAAATAAATAGTAGTTTAGTACAGTGCTCCATAGCACCCATGTGCCACTCATCTTCCACCCCTGGACCCTACATGCAAATTTAATGTTGTGCAAAGAACACAGTGCTTAAAACAGGCCTTTAATAAATGAGTGTGGTAAAGTAATATGTAAGTGGCTAGAAATAGATTTATTTTTTTAACATGGGGAAGGCTATACTTTTGACCTAAAGAGCAATCTTCGGTTAACAGGTATTGTTTACTGAACATATGTACAGTCCAACCTTTTGGCTTCCCTCGGCCACATTGGAAAAAGAAAAGTTGTCTGGGGCCACACATGAACTACACAAACAATTCTGATTTGTAAAAGTAAAGAAAATACCTATTGAATATGCAGATGGAGCTATACACTACAATATGGGACATCTGGATATTAAATACATTTATTATTATTTTATTATTACTACTAACTGGGCAAAGGGCAAATTCACCCCTCTTGCTTACTCCTTTGCAACATGATGTTTCCTAGGGAACCAAGACTTTCAAGCTGGGCCGCATTCATACCCATCCTGGGTCGCATGCATATTCATGGTCTTTCGGAACCATTAAAAAGTCCTGAACAATATATACCTACAATATGTAAGTGTTACTGTGAAATACAGAACAATGACTTACACTCATTTCACATTCTGATCATCATCTCCAGGTATTGACTGGGCCCCCAAAAAGATAAATTAATTGGGCAATTTTTTGGTAACCCTCATAAATTGATGCTTGGAACTATAAAGATGTTTATCTGGTTAAACATCTCTACTCACACCTTTCTCAATATACTACATAGATACAGTATGTGAAGGGATGGTCTACTATTAATCTGGTATAGTTATATTACTAGGGTTGCCAGCTTTTTTTACTTTGCTATCCAGGCACGGGGATGGTGACATCAGAGACAGGGCTGGTGACAGAGGCAAGTCAATGTCATGTAGAGGAGGGTCAATAATGTGTAGAGACAGGCGGTTGGCATATCAGGGTGGGCTAATGACATTTAGGGATGGAACTATGATGCGGCAGCCTGTTATTGGCCAATTTACTACTCAGTCAGTAAAATTGGGGTTTAATGCATTTCTAACAAAAAGCACCAACTGCTGTTTATTTCAAAATGAGTTATTTTTATTATTATGAGTTATTTTATATTTGTTTTTAATGTTTTCAGATTTGTACATTTCCATTGTAAGGTTTGACTTTTTTTCCAAGCAGAATTTTGCACTGAAATCCATTTATCAAAAGAGCAAACAGATTTTTTTATATTTCATTTTGAAATC
>CM044439.1:127035034-127061017 GCA_024363595.1 Xenopus borealis
TTGTTCTGGGTGTTATTAGGGGTCCCTAAGGTGTTTAATCATGTGTTAGGGGGGTTTCTGTATTATACACATGGGAGGATTAGGCATATAGCTGACTTAAATTTTTCACATATGAGTGATCAGGGATATCTCCGCAGTGAGCACCAACCATTTGGTTACATACACAAGACATGCATATTCTAATATGCTCTCAATACTTGAATAAAGTGTCCTCTAGCTGAATAGATTTATATGGGGCCCAGTTCTTCTCTTTTAACTTTTGTCCACAGTAAATTCCTAAATGCACAACTGCAGAATCGACAGAATTTTTCTTAAGTGTAAAAGTTTTTCACAGACACATAAAATGGCTCAAGGAATTTAGCAAACTGAATTAGCCAGTAGCTGGAAAAGACAGTAGTATCACAATGAGTAATATTTTGAAAATGCTAAACATTAAGCAACATAATTTCTCATTCAAAGAACTACAATAAAGCAAGTGCCCTGGCGTCTTTTCATTAAACTGGCAGTACGCATACTCTGGTTAATGTGAGAATCTCCACACCCATGGCCCATTGCACTCCTGTTAAATGAATTGAAGGGGCTGACCACTTGATGAGTCTCCAAGGGTTCCTTGACTCTGACTTTTTTAAATTACAATACTATGTGGCATGTGACACATATTGCCAGGTATACATATTGAAGTTTCCTTCAGTTTTTGCAGTGCAAGATGTGGGCCTGAGCACCTATAGCAATACTCCACAATGAGTTAAACAGCTTGCTCTACCCCCAGGGCACATAACAAGGTATATATATTCCTCCCATAGCTTTGCTTAGGCCCAATATTGAGATTATCCATCATAAGAATTTTCATAAAATTTTTATAAGATTTAGGAGGCCAAAACATCACATTGAAACAAATACAAACAAGCTCTTGATCCAATACATTCCCTTTAAAAATTCAAGACTTGAAATCCTAGTTTAAAAAAAAAAAATGAAAAAAAATTGTTTATTTGGAGTTTATGAAACGTGAATATAATAGCAAACAATTCAATGACTATCTCTGTCTGACTATAAGAACTGACATTTATAATAGACAGATTTTACTTGGAATCTTATCTTACTGCCCTGTTTGCTTTTCATGACCTTCAATCAGAGTTGCTATGACAACTAAAAGAATATGTTGTAAAAAAGATGAAATCCCCTTTGAATAATAAAAACAAAAATCTGATTAGGAGTTTAGTCTATTGTCCTGTATCTTTCTGAAGCTATTCATACAAGCCAGGATATGGTTTGGCAGTATGGGCGATAATGAATCCATTGCCTCAATATCTGTTTCTGTATCACATCTCCTAGGGCAATATCAATTTTCCATTCTATGATCCTTTCTGATCTTACTGTGTTACCTGGATGTTTCCTTTACAGGAAGCCAAGTCCATGTCTCTGGCAGAACATTAGACCTGACCTCACTGCCCTCATGGTGAGAGATAATTTGCTTTGCTTTAGATGAAAACATTGACAGTTTTTTATTCAAATACCATACTATGGACTGGCACTCAAAAGCACACTGCATAGGCAAGTAGTTTAATACAATAGGGATTATTGTATTGACATACCATATAACACAATAGGCATGGAGTACTGGGGGCTGCCCTCTTCGGTAGAATACTGCTACATGTAACTCCTCTCCTCAGATGGGCCCTCAACACAAAAGTAATGGAGGAAGGGTCTCAGTCCTATGTTTTCACAAATAATCTTGGGCACCAATGGTTCTTAGACAATGCTAATAGACATTGACAGATAACATAGATGAAAAAAACACATCCTTTTTACACAGAATAGTCACAGCAGAACATTACTTCATATCACCAAATTCCAGTGGGTATCTCTCACACCTACCAGAGTGATACCAACTTGAGTCCCTACATTATCAAGGGTGTTGCCTGGGAACTACCACTGCACATTCAGTTTTTCTGGGCAGAGGACATAGCTGCTCTTATTAGCTCACACAGTCTACATTACTAGTCCTAGATGCTATTACAGGTGCTACCTGTTACTGTCTTGAGCCCTTATTCACAGGGCCCCTTTTACTAGATTCCTTCAAGGCACCTGACCTACCATAGGGTCCTGGCTTGCCCCTTATAGAGTCCTCCGGCCTTAGGCCCTCTACAAATAGAATAGAACAATAGCAATGACACAATCACCTAAGAACAGGTAGTCTTCAATCTACTCCCAACATGCTTCCGTATAGCACAAGATAGAGAGTTGGTGGCAGGACAAAACATATTTAGATTGTAAGGTGCAATTTATTACATTATATTATTTTGGGCTTGAAAATGTGTTTATGAAGCCTAAAACATGCAGTGTAATAAATTACACATTGCAGTCTAAATCTGCATTGTCCTGCCACTCTCTTATTGTGATATACGGTACAAATAGACAAAACCATGTGCTTCCTCTGCTTTTATAGACTAGGAAAAAGTTTCTTCATATTGTGCCCCTTGGCCCAATGGGAACATCTCCCTCCCACAGGGTATAGGCTACATTTTCTCACAGTAAGGATAGCTTACTCCTTCACATCACCTACAATCACATAATAAAATGATTGATACCTTACCAATGGATATGATGATTAGTTGATGTATCCTAGTTTAACTAATAATCTAGCCCATGCTTTCTTACTACATGTATATCTGAAATTGTTTTATTTAAATCTAAAAGTTTATGGCTTATGTGCTTGTGAGAATATGGGAAATAAAGCAAGTATAATTCATCTTTGCCACTGCTGCCATAGTAGTTGTAAAGACCCAAAAATGGTTATGTAACACAGCTAAGCTCTCTACCAGTAGGATCAGTATGTTTTTTATTATTATTATATTTATTTGTCTCTCCTGCATGTACAGTACCAATTAAATACAATACAATCAGCCATATTGGCAAGTGGAGACAGTGGCTCGTTACTTCCTGCTGGTGTTCAAAATAAAGCAGAGACTGAAAAATATATAAAATAATGTTTTAGTAAGCAAGTCACAGTGGAATAGAAGCTTAAAGTATGATTTTCCATTTTCCTTAACTGGATATGTTGTCCTTGGGGTATCAAGTTTACAATAATGCTCTTCTTTCACAATGAAACTTGTTTTTCAATTAAAACAATTCATCTGGGTATGTAAACAAGACTTTAGCTGCTATTAATAGCTGTTAAATTAGGACGATGCTATACCGTTAGAGGATTAGAGTAAATGAAAGAAGACAAGATTGTACTAAAAAGACTATGAAATGGATAATGTGACGTGTAACTGTAATTTGCTGGATATAAACTGACAGATAACAATACGTTCGCCCATAGAGCAAGGGAAAACGTAATCATTTTACATAAAAGTTTCTTATAATATTAATCTCAATTTATGTGAAGGATGTAACTAGCAATACACTATGTTTTTACAATATTAAATGTGGTATAAGTATAACTAAATTCTGGGTACTAAATATGCACTTCCCGATAATCTAAATGATCTTAAATGGTCCTGCTCTTGTATAGGCATAGGACCTGTTATTCAGAATGATTGGGACCTGGGGTTTTCCAGATAATGGATCTTTCTATAACTTGGATTGTCATACCTAAAAAAATCATGTTAACATTAAAGTGGACCTGTCACCCAGACATAAAAAGCTGTATTATAAAAGTCCTTTTCAAAATAAATATGAAATCCAATTTCTATTTTTTTTTCAAGCTTATTTAAAAATCTCAGCTGTCAATCAAATATTGTCTGCCCCTCCTCTAAGCCTTAGGCATAGAGGCAGGGCAGACAATTAAGGGAGCTTATTGGCCCATGTGCAGGGCCATGCGACGGAAAGTCGGACAGATCTCAATCGGGCAGGTTAAAAAATCCCAACTGCATCTGTGCATGTGTGCGTGTATGCGGTTCTGCGATCCGACTACTCGTTTTGGATGCATTATGATCCGATCGTTGGGCCCTAGGGCCCACGATCGGTTCAGCACAATATCGCCCACTTCAGTGTGGGCATATCGGGGAGATCTGCTTGTTTGGTGACATTGACAAACGTGCAGATCTCTGCGTCTATGGCCACCTTTATTTTCACTTTCCATTCAGCACTTCCTAAATGTCACTGCTCTCCACACATTCCACTGTTGTCTTGACCATTTCATTGTGTAGCCGGGCATGGGGATGGACATCAGGTCCCCCATTCTGGTGCACAAACAAGATTCGGAGATGATGCAAGGCTTGCCTTATTTACAGTGTCCACAAAATGGCTCCTGCCTGTTTGCTATAATTATGAGTTCCCAGACTGAAGGAAACAAGATTCAAATAATTTATATAGTTCATAATAATAATGTATATAGTTAAAATTCATTTTGCTTGGCTAATGTGATAAACAAATGAATACATTTTTGGGTGTTTAAATAAACCCAATAGACTGGTTTTACTTCTATTAAGGATAAATTATATGTTAGTTTGGATCAAGTACAAGGTGCTGTTTTATTATTACAGAGAAAAAACAAATCATTTTTAAAAATAATTTTCTTAAAATAGAGTCTATGGGGTATGGCCTTCTTGTAATTCTGAGATTTTTGGATAACGGATTTCTGGATAACGAATCCCATACCTGTATAAACAAAACAGCTTCTTCTTGCTCTGGGCCTACTTCTTCTCCTCTTTATGCTTGGTGGCATCCAACATTACTACATGATCTGCAGGTCAGGACTACAATACCTTACACATTTTGTGTTTGGACCAAGTCCAGTTTACTAATTAAACGTCACGTGCCTGCTGTTGTTCAGACAAAATAATCCAACAGATGCGGCCTAATTGTGAATTAAATCCTGGATATATAGTATGAACTATAAATAGAAATGGACCTACTGAAATATCCTTCTCAAGGTAAAGCAGAACTAAATTTTGTTACACAGTCTGATTTAATGGAGTGCAGCATAGGATTACACCATCCTGCTAACATGAAGGGAAACCTAGTAATTCTGGCATTAATAGTAGAGTCTGGTAACTCTGTTACTCAGTTGCATTGTGACTCCATTTCATTGGTTCCAACGGATGCAACTTGGAATGTCATTGGAGATCACAGACATCATCCCAGTACTGGCACTAACATT
Organism: Xenopus borealis; assembly: GCA_024363595.1. Classification (NCBI taxonomy): domain Eukaryota; kingdom Metazoa; phylum Chordata; class Amphibia; order Anura; family Pipidae; genus Xenopus; species Xenopus borealis. The sequence continues at coordinate 127,040,139 of CM044439.1, forward strand.
AGTCACCTTTTGGGGCATCATGCAATTTGTGAACAGATCCATCCATTGGTGTTGGAATTCCAGGTCTCTTCTTCTGGTGAGGCAACTTACTCCTTGTTTTCGTGGAATACTTTAACTGCCAAAGTGTAATGGATCTTAATGGATATCAATAAAGATGAGAGATTTTAACAGCGGTTGATCCAGTGGCTACGTGTGTAATGAGTAAATACCCTTAACTGCCTCTATAGTTATAAATAGATGGTAATATTAAATAGAGGCCACCTTATTTTTGCCTGCCTGTGTTAGGACAGTGATAGGGGATCCGTACAAACATGAAAAGAAGGGCACATAACGCCAACATGAAGATTCATATCTTGTGTTAGTGCTTTTATGGTTTATGTTCATTATTTAAAAATCATTGAGACATGGAATAATCTCAAAATAGTCTTTTGGATCATTTATGATGGTCATGTGCCTTTTATTAAATTCTATTATTGTTTAACAATGTAACAGTGAAATTTACTATAATTGTAATGTCTATGCACAAAAACTGTAGCAGAAAAAATGAGAAAAAACTCAAATATTAGTCTTTCTTTAATACATGGAATTGTGTTTTTATCCCTTTGACTAACAAGGAAATATGTACCTTGTAAATAGTATGCATGCAAAGAAAGTATATGGAATTGTCTTTATCTCTTTAAAGGAGAATGAATGCTTAACTAAAGAAGTAGGCTAGAAATGTAAATTATCTTTAAGGCTTTACCAGCCTGAGGCACCCAAAGTGCTTTAGCAGTAAAGATCTGTGTCTCCAAAGATGCTCCAGTAGCTCTCCATCTTCTTTTCTGCTGATTCACTACACATGCTGCTGTCAGTTACTGAGCTATACTGACTCAAAATATACAGTACACATAGAATATTTTGCAACTTGGTGCTTTGGAGTAGAAAGACATGCATACCCAATTTGGATACGGGTGAATGTGTACTTTCCAAAAAAGGTTTTCTTGTACTTTTTTCTACCTTTGCCCCCCAAAACTATGTAAATTTGTTGATTTTGCAGTATCTGAAATGACAGACCATATGGGGGTCTTAATTTTGGGGCCTCTATATGTCATGTGCTTAGGTAAACCTATACATATTGGACATCAAACTTTTCAGAGGACCCCAGGCTTTCATATTTGGGGTGATTTGTCTTGATATCTAATAGTTAAAACAATGCTGCAGGGTGGAAGTTTTGAGGTGATTTTTGGAAATGACACCAAAATAGCCAAATTTAGGAAAGGCTTGGTGCTATGTAGTAGAAAGACTTGCATACCCAATAAAAAATTATAACTTTAGGAAAGCATTGCAACTTGGTAGTTTGGCATGCATAGATATATTTACTCATTTTTTATTTGCCAGAATCTTGGGAAGACTGTATTTATTATTTATTATTGGAAAAGGCCTGCTCGAGTCCATATTGTTAAGGCCTGGCCTTGTATATATAGCTCCTTCTAAGAAGGCGCCGAGGTAGTTAGAGGTTTAGTAAAATTTTTGTTTCTGCTCATAGTTTACCAAATCAGTAATGTTGTATGAACTGGTAGTGGTTTGGTGGGGGGGTTGTTAGCATTTGCAAATAGTTGTTAAAAGTCACTCTGTGTTTAATTATGTTTTGGGGGTATTGTACTACTCGCAGTGGAGGAGGTGATAATTTTATTCAATAAACTTCACATGAGTGATGGGTGATATTCCTGTGATGAACACCAACCAAGGTTATATATTCCATTATTGGAAATTTTTGTTCACTTGAGCCAACGTGGAATTGGAGTCATTAGATATAATACTGAAAGGTGGTATAATTATTAGTTACATAGTAAAATGGGAAACCTAAATATGGGATCTGCCAGTTGCTGTGTACTGTTTATGTCCAGATCATTTGCTAAGGATAGCCACTCCCCTTTTTTGGTTGGGGGCTAGCGGCAGCTATAATTTTGTAGGGTTATTTTTTGGAATGATTTATTCTTTAGTGCAGGAATGAGTTTCTTTGCTCTGTGGTGTTTAAATTCTGCTAGTGCTGATAGTAATTTGTGAGGGCTGTTAAGACCTCTCACATTTATGGCTAAGCATTTAAGCACCGTGGAACGTGCTGCTGGCAAGATCCCGTTGGGATTACAAGATTAATGATTGTATGTCCCGGACTAAAAGTAGAATGAAAGTGAAAGTAAAGATGAGAACTGAAAATTTAAAAGACTATATACATAAACATTTGGATTGTAGCATTTTGTGTTGGCCATATGGAACATTCCAATGCAACAAAGCTTTTTTGCCTTCTGCAACAGATGCCAGGGAACTGCAAGTTTTGTGGCATAGCCCCATTTCTATGGAACACTGTGCAAGCATAGGGCTTGTGCAACGAAGCTTTGTTCTGATCTTTTAGCTAGGGTGGTTGCTGATAGGTATGCAAAAATTTGAATTTTGTCCTAATGCTGAGGGAGCAATTTTTGTCACCTCATGACTTGTATTATTATTATTATTATTATTATTATTAACATGTATTTCTATAGCGCCAACTTGTTTCGTAGCGCTGTAGAAGATCTTTAATTTTATAAAAGTGCATTCTATGAATGAAGTCTCTAGGGGCCTCTTGGGTACACTTTTAGGTTTGGGGGCTCTGTGAATCCTATCAATAATCAGGTGATCTGCAAGGTTCTCAAGGAGAGTCAGTAGAATGAGATTCTGTGCATATAGAGTTTGGGCTGATATCCTCTAATATAATTTTTTTGGATGGAGTTTATTCCCATATACTATACTCTGCTTGCTGGATGCATTAGAATATTCTTGGGCATAACTGTACTCCCAGGAATTGCATGCATAGACAATTAAGTTATAATTGCTAGAAGAAAATGCTACATTCTGGGTTAAAACATGGCAAATTGCACCCAAAACTGCCCTTTCCACTTGTATAAATAAATGACCCCCCTCAATTGTACCAATTTTCACCAAAAATTATTTTGCCATAATCAGGCAGACACATCAGTCACCTGTTTTGCATTCCATTAATTATATTATAATGTAACATAACTGGAGATAGTGGGACATTCTGTATCTTCATTTGCTATGCATACCATAATGGCAACAGTTTCTATACTCATATACATAGAATTAAAGTACATTACCTCTGCTAATTTTAGCTGAATGTTTGTGGATATTTGTGATTGGCGAATCAGACCCGTTTCGACGGAAAAATTAACGAACTGCGAAAATTAGGCAAAAAAAAAAGTCTTTAATAGAAAAAATCAGACAATTCTATCGGCCGTGTTGAAGAACTGGGCAACAAAAATATGTCACACCAATTACTATTCAAACCCTGTTTATTTCATTGCTTATAGATTTACACCTTGATGAAGCTGCACCATATACATATACATAAGATTCATCTTGGGGTGGCAATTTGTTAGGTGCCACCAACTTCATCTCTACATCTCCTTCTACATTCATCTCTCCATCTTCAAACTGGTGGCAGCTCTATTATTCCCCCAGTGACCACTGTGAATTCTTACAGTGGACTTGTGCCTAATGAATCAGGCAAAAATCAATATTTTCACACCGCACTGGAATTGTAGGGAAAGAAAACCTGCATTCAATATAAAAAACATAGTGAATTAATTACACATACAATTAATTGACATAATCTCAAAAAGTTTATTTCAGAATCTACTCTACACCTCCCTCAGGTAAGCAAATCCATGTATTGTGCTACAGTGCAATATACAAGCTCTATTTTTGTATTGGGAAAACTTTCCCAAGCTGTGAGTTATTTTGAGTTGTGAATTCTTTTTTTCAAAATCTTTTTTTCCCCTTCTTAACCCGGAGGAACAGCAAGTGCAGGATCAGATTTCTGATAGCAGCCCCTGCCACTTCCATGTAAGAAGGAAAGAACCAATAAAAACAAAGATTTATTCTGTAATAATGTCCGCCTCACCTTGAGCCTCACCTTGACACTCGTGAGGTAACCAACAAAAAATTGTTCAGTGGCCCCAATGTATTTAAAAGAACTATTTTTTTAATCTCTATAAAGGATCGTACTAATACTATTTATTCAAACTTATTACTAGCATAGATGCTAAGTTGCCGATACCAACCAATTACCATCAAGTTCGTATCCGTTTTCTACCTTGTAAAAACTAGCAATGAAATTTACAAGTTGTGTTGACTTTAAATGGCAATGCCTTAATAATATTGTTCCTTATAGGCCTCATACTATTATTACAAAGATTGCCAAAGTCCTTTTTGTTAAGGAATGGTTGCTAGGTTCCTTTAGTCTGGGCTCCCATAGTCATGTTTCCAGCTGTTTCTAGTGGGGCACCCTCCACAATTTTCTGCCATTTTTTTTAACTCTGTTAGATTGGTGCTTCCCCATGGGAACATCATCATATTCCCAGAGGAGAGCACTGATCTAACAACCTGTTTTACCATTGCTCTTAACCAGGATAATCTGCGGATGATGTGATGGGACTTCTAGTAAAAGTATAAAAGAAGTGGTCTAAAGCTATGTGCCTGCTACAGGCATGGTTGATTGGGCACTATTTGTTGCTATTAATAGAATCATTAAAAGTAACAATTTACGTCCCCATATGGATCTGTACATACAATAGTTATACCCCTGCCTCCCCCCAACATTCACCAGACATGCGTGGCTCTGATCTATTTTCCTCTCTTAACCAGGAGCAATCTGTTCGATCTGACAATGCCATCTGCCAAGTAGCTAATGCATAATTGCAAATAAAATACCAATCCCTAAATATTACATATATATTATTTGCTCTTCTTCTCTAAAAAGCTGAGTTGATTTGATAACTTGACTTTTATCTCTTAATCAGGAACCATCAGAAACCCCTGGTGATACTAACTGCCAGGTAAGTAGAAAAGAAACATGAAATTGTTTGATTTTGTGAAGTGGAATGCATTTTCAAAAAATATTTTAGATATTGAACTATGGAATTATAGGAAGTTGACCCTCTTAGGAGGTAAAACAAGAGCTGGATCTGGGCATGAACAACTGCCAGGTAAGAATAACAGAGTAAAAATAGGGGCAAATATAAATTAACCAATAAGTTATACAAAATTGCATAAATTATTTTTCAAGTTCAAAATTAAATCCACATTCTTTTTTTTATTAAAGCATTCATAGTTGTTGTAAACTCATTTAAAAATCTCAGCGGTCAATCAAATATTTCCTGCCCCTCCTCTATGCACACGGGTGGGGCAGACAATTAGTTTGACTTTTCCATTCAGCGCTTAATAGATTTGACTGTACTCCTCACATTCCTGTTCCTGTTTTTTTTCTAAATTTGCTGTGGCACAAGTATAAAAGGCTGTGGGTTTGTGCTTTGGGGTTCTTCACCGTTCCCTTATTGGCCAACGTCACTGTCCGGCAAATCAGCAGCGAGGTTCCTTCAGTATTTTGCCAGCTTATATTACAGATATACCTAATTTTCTGTTAATTTTCCAAAAACTCCCAATCTTAGCTTCTCAACAGCTGCTCAGAGCCCACTGAGCATGTGAGTGTCTCAGACACTTTCCAAGATGGTGACGGCCTTTGACATGTGAAATCCTGGGCATTGTTGCTATTGAGAAGCTGAAACTTTGGGCTGGTGCAATATGGTCATTATATAAAATGTCAGTTTTAGCCATATTCATTTCTAGTTTTAGTTCTCCTTTAATGCCACTCACATGAAAAAATATTTCTGAAGCATATAATTTCTCATCTGTTACATTTAATTAGTGACAACAGAGTATATCGCTTTATGGTTAAAAAAAAAAAATCATTGCAAATGTTTGCTCTAAATTTCCAGTGCAGTAAACATGTTTAATTCACCAGCTTGGCAAAAAATTAATGTGAAAAGGACATCAAACTCCATCAATAATGCAATGCCTTAAAGATCGTCTCATAATAAACGTAGCTATTTATAGTAAGTAGAGTTCAAAAAGAACTGAAAAAGCTTTCTATCCCTTGATGAATTTTACATTGTATATCTCAGCCACCAGCTCACCAGATCAAAAGGAGGCCTGGAATAAACACTGCTGAGCTTGACTCTCTAGGTGATTTGCTAAACTGGAGAGCACATATTCCTTAAATCACCTTAAAAATCCTGTGAGCCATTTATGTCAAGAAGGCACTACGGCATGGAAAATGTGTATACCATGAGAATTTTGCAGCAGATAAATTTTCCAACTCATCCATTTTGTCTTCACATAAACATCCACTAAAGAATTTATAGTCCTGCAATGATGAATAAACACAAGGTAAAACACATTTTAAATATTCTAGGCCTCAGTTGTTATTATTTGTATTTAGTTTTTATTATTGTGCTTTGCACCTTGTACTGGATCCAGAAGAATAGGCATTGCAAATGAGTGGCTAAGGCAAAAGGTCAAAATTCCTGTTATGCTGTAAGTTCCATGGAAGGTGTCAATAACAAGGAATATGTTTTAGAGAATCTTGATTTTGAATAATGGAGAAGGTGTAGGTTGGCCAGACACTCCATTCCACAGGTCCAGCATACACATTGGATTGGTCATTCCATAGGGAGACTGTAAAATATCTTTAATGTGATTAGAGAACTCTGTTTCAAAGAAGTAGAGGGAGCAATTGATGAAATTGAGAAGCCATGAGGTTGATCATTCCCTCAAAGAAATCAAAAAAGTGGAGCGAGTATAATAATAAGCCCAAATATGTATTTGCAAAATATAATCTCAACAAATATAAAAATGAAACCAGTAAAAATAAACACAAATATAAAGTGAAAACCTACTGCAAACTATCACTGTACAGTTTTGTGTCAATGGGTAAACAATTGTTCTCTTTCCTACAATGCAACCTGTTCTCTAAAAGCATTTCACTTATAAGTTTAAACACTTATTGGTTTGAGTGCAATGACTAAAAGAAGAATGCATTACCTTCAGTATTAATGTAGCGATAGATGCACAGATAATATCGTACAAAACAAATTTTCATACAACATTCGGTGCGGGTATGGTGGGAATAATATAATCTCAACAAATATAAAAATGAAACAAGCAAAAATAAACACAAATATAAAGTGAAAACCTACTGAAAATATCACTGTACAGTTTTGTGTCAATGGGTAAACAATTGTTCTCTTTCCTACAATGCAACCTGTTCTCTAAAAGCATTTCACTTATTGGTTTGAGTGCATTGACTACAAGAAGAATGCATTACCTTCAGTATTAATGTAACCATAGATGCACAGATAATATCCTACGAAACAAATTTTCGTACAATATTCGGTGCAGGTATGGTGGGAAATGAGCCGACCGATATATTCAGAGGATTTAGATATCGGTCTGCTGGTTCATCGGGCTGGATGGAAAATTTTGATCAGATGCCTTTGAAGACACCCTTAAACATTGGCCATTGTTAGTGCTGAATCATCAGATACAGGAGGTAGAATTCTATTGTTTCTACCTGTTTATCTGACGATTCAGCTCTATATGTGTGTGTTCAATGAACAATCTTTCTTGGAGAGATCTTTTACAAGAAAGATCGTAATTGTACATCTATGGCTAGCATTACACTATAATGTTACTTGTTTCAGTAAAGATAGCCACTGGAATAGTTCTAAAGCCCTGACTGACACCAGTCGCAGAAATCATAAGTGCCAATGCAAGTTCATTTTTGTCTTCAACACAGAATTGGTAGCCCTTAAAAGGATACGACTCAATCAGTCAGAGCTGACCACACAACTTGACTATCTTTGGAACTTTGTATTTTTTACAAAATACAAAATGTTTTGCATTGCTGTGTTGTCATGGAGGCACACCTATGCAATTAAACATACATTTAAATGCAGAAAAAAACATATATATATATATATATAAATATTTATTTAGCTATAAAGTTTTACCTTTTGAGTAGGTTACAACAGAACAATACTTATAACTTACTAATCATACAAAGTTATCATGGTCCTAATAATTAGAAGCTGTGAAGGTATCTCCAAAAAATCAAATCCCTGGAGATGGATTTCAAACTTGTTTCTTGATGGTATTATACTCTTTCCAAACTGTGTCATTTTTATAAAATGGGACGCTGATCTTTGTTGGAGATGCAAGAATGAACAAGGATCTTTTCTGCACAATTGTAGGTCGTAGCAGACATAAAAAGCCTTTATTGTAACTTCATGGCTTTATAATCTGGACAGAAACAACGTTTCAAGCCACACTGCCCTTTATGACTTGATAAAGGGCCGTGTGGCTTGAAACATTGTTTCTGTCCAGATTATAAAGCCCTGAAGTGAAGTTATAATAAAGTCTTTTTAAACTATATCAATATCTGGTGCTGTCTGCTACAATTTTTGGATATCTAAAGTTGGTGGAAGTGGACACCATTTGATGTGCACCTGACTGTTCTACAAGGCAATTAAAGTGGTGAGTGCTGGCTGACTGTTTGTCTATGAACAATTTTACGTTGTGCTCATTAGACCTTTCTATTAATTGATTAAAGTGGCTGAATTTTTCCTCCCCCAGCATTGAAAGCAAACAGCAACTCCAAATTTACAGGACTCTGAACCTGAGCAGTATAATAATTATAGCAGGATTTGGCTGCGATAACACTTTTCAAAGAGACTGAGGATTATATATGCATATTGGAATAGTTTAATGGAGCTACCCCTTCCTATTCTTTCCTTTCTTCTTTCCTCTTCATTCCACTATTTTCCTATGCTAGTTATTACTGGCTTAATTGTCAACATGTAAACATTGGAATAACGATGTACACGTCAATATTATTGTTGTGCTTGTGTGTATATTGTTTTATTTTTTAATTAATAAAATGAAAAGAAAAAAAGAAAAGAAACTGCTAAGGCAGAGCCAAGGATTAAATAAATAGATAAAACAAACTTGAATGTTGACATCTAAAGCTTAATATAAAGTCACATTAGCATTACAGACAAAACTGTAAATCATGACATCAATTACAAGTTCATTTTTGCTGGTCTACTGTAGGCAGATTTTTTTAAATGAATGCATTAAATAGGTTATAGAATGATTGGCTGTGTTCTTGCATGATGTTTGTACCTGTGTATTTATTCACTGATACAGGTATAACAAGCAGCCAAGATTATATGGCAGTTTAATGCTGTACAAGCTGAATAAAGACTTGGGATGCCCCCATCTGTCAGGGCATTTAAAGGAAGATGCCTTCAGTTGAGAAAGAAAGGAAAAATGACATATAATAAACTGAAGTAATCATGGTTCACTGGCCTAAGGTTATTTAATTTGTTATTTTCAATGGACCTTGATGAGGAGGAACACTTTTTTTCTGCACTATCTTTCTTTGTTACACTATTCACTGGTAAATGTGTGAAAATTTATCTGAAACATAGAATGTATTATTAGTATCCATAGAAAATGTTGCCATAGTTTTTTTCTCGGTTTAGAGCCGCATTATAACATACAATGCCACTAAATCTGTAAGCAAGAACTTATAGTCAATCTATTTATTTCTCCCTATCTGGAATATTAAAAATGCCTGAAGGTAAAAATTCCATGAAAACCTTTCAGCTCTCGGTTCTGGTCCAGCATTTAATGAAATCTGGTAAAGTATGAGTTGTGGTTCATATCACATTTATTTAAAGACAAACCATTAAATGAGGAATAAATATTAAACAGGAACACCCTACATACCCTTTACTGAAAAGCCTGAAACATCTTTCCTAGGCTGTGAATATAGCCTTGAGCAAATCCTTTGTGAAATCATTTTTATGGCCTTGGTCAAGGAGATGTACAATAATTTATGTTTTTAACTGATGGCACTGTTTTTTTTTTCTTTCTATATCCCAAGTAATTTCAAATGTTTTCACGCTATGTGTTTTATAATATAGTGTAAATGTATTACAGTAATACATAACTAGAAATATAGCTAAGCAATACTAAATAATAAAGGTTAGTGCTGGTAATTAATAAATCATTCACTGATTGTGGTTTAAATGGTCAGTTGTTGGATTCTTTATGGTCAGTGATCCCCAACCAGTGGCTTGTGAGTAACATGTTGCTCTCCAAACCCTTGGATGTTGCTCCCAGTCACCTCAAATCAGGTGCTTATATTTGAATTGCAGGGTTGGAGGCAAGTTTTGGTTGCATTAGAAACATTAATACTGTCAAATACAGCCTCCTGTAGGCTGCAAGTCCACATACATACATATCCAATTACAGCCCATATTTGGCACCCCCGGGACTTTTTCCATGCTCATGTTGCTCTCCAATTTTTTTTACATTTGAATGTGGCTCACAGTTAAAATGAGGTTGGGGACCCCTGCTTTATGTGTTTAATCCATGGTGCTATGCCAGCAAAAGGTAAGGGCATATAGTCTTTGCCCAGGCCATTGGCCTTGTATCCTGCAATCCCTTTACTAAGAGAGACCCGCAACATGGGAAGTAAAGTAACAAATTACTTACTGCTTTTCAGTAAGTAATTTTACAATGGTATTAATTTCAAATTATAAGGTTAAATGCCACAGCTTAACTGCAGACATGTTGACTTGCATCATCAATGCTACCCTTCGGTTCTCTGTAGCACAGGCATTGGCGGAAACACGTTATACAGAAAGCTCCGAATTATGGTAAGGTCATCTAGAATAGACTCCATTTTTATCTAATAAAGTCAAAATTTTAAAAACGAATACCTTTTTCTCTGTAATAATAAAACAGTACTTTGTACTTGGTCCCAACTAAACTATAATTAATCCTTATGGGAGGTAAAATAATACGAATGGGTCTAGTTTAGATTTTTTAGTAGACTTAAGGTATGGAGATCCAAATTACAGAAAGACCCCTTATCCAGAATCCCCAGGTCCTGATTTTTGTATAACAGGTCCTATACCTGTACTACTTATACCAACCACCTTCAATGCAAAATATAAAAGCATCATATTTATATACAGTATGGGACAGATTTACTGAATTCACATGAATGATTCAAAATTCGATCAAATTTTCAAAAATAAAAAAATTACTCGGACAAGTCAGGTCAGGAAAAACATGATGAAATCAAGAGAAAGCTCGAATTGTACTGATTTCTGTGGCTTTACTTACGAATCGCCCAATTTTTTGGGATTATAGGGACATCTGCCATTGATTTATACATGACCTCAACAGGTTTGAGATGCTGGTTTTTCGGATTCTGGATTTTTGCAGCATTGGGCTATATTAAGTCTAGAAAAAAACAAGTTTTTGTGTCCCAAAAAGCCTGACCAGAAAAAATTTTAATTTTAGTAAACAGCACACTTAGGGGCAGATTTACTAAGGGCAAAATTTTAGAAGTAAAAAAACTTAGAAATTTGACCGTTGAAGAGCTTTTTTGATCGAAAATGGACCTATTTTGATCGAATAGGTCTATTATCGAACGATTCTCTGCAAAATCCTTCAAATTCTTGCAAAGTTCTATGAGGTCCCCCATATGCTAAAATGGCAATTCGGCAGCCTTAAGCTGGTGAATAGTAGAAGTCGAAGGATTTTTTAAATTCAAAAATTCTAATTTTTTCAATTCGAATCGAATTTTGGGCTATTCGATAGTTGAATAATAATTCAAATTTTATTTGAATTTTAACACCTTTAGTAAATGTGCCCCTTAGTGTACCATAGATGGACCTCTTCTGATCACGTTTTTAATAGGTGTCCATTTTAATATATTTTTTTATTAGCTTTTCTATTCTTCATTTATCCAGCTAGTGAATGGAAATATTCTCTGGTTGTCATGGTCAATGACCCAAGCAACCAAAAAAAAAGAAGGTGAGTCTTTGATTGTCATTCTTAACTGTAATTTGTTATCTTTCAATCCAGGTCCTTTTTCATTCATCTTCCATTGAGAACTTCGTAAACTGAGGGCTAAATTCTTTTTAACCCTTTAAAACCCTACAGCTGCAGAACAAAGCTTACAGATTTCAAAAACTCTATTTTCATGGAATACTGCTGTGAAAAAAGTGAACTGACATAAATATGGTATATATTCACCAGATTCCAATGTAACACAGCAGAAACATTAGCATAAAAGTAATACATGTTGCTTATAGATGTGACATGCACTAATAAATATCAGCAACATAATCTTCTTTTTTGAGGGATTCTCTTGACTCTCTTCTCTCACCAGTGACAAGAGATGATAATTACAGCTACAATGACGTTTCCAGAGCAACCTCTTGGTGAAATATTCAGTATGTACATGTTCCTTTGTTAAGCCGTTCTCTCTCGTTTTGATGCACATTGTGATACCACTGATAATACCTTGAATTTCTCAAGGCTAAGGTTAATGGTAAAAGCACAGATGAAAATGTATGACTTGCAGCCCACACACAGCCCAGATATTGCTTTTGAATTCTGAAAAGTCTTTTGACAAAAAAGAGTAATGGATTTTTTTCCTTACTGCTTTCTGTCCTTTCACCTTTTCAGTTGACAAGTACAAGAGCAATGTAATGCAAATTTGAGATCAGTTAAGTTACATCTAAAACTTAAATTTTAAGGCACATTCAGTGTTTTTATTTTGCTAGCCTAGTTGGTAATTGGAATGGGTTCTTTAGTCTTTGTACAGTGGCACATTGTATAATATCCATTGCAACCAAAACTGTTTAGATCTTATTTACATATACATAATCTGTTTTGCTGTAAAAGGGTACTGTCTGAATATCATTTTGTAGGTTCATTTACTGGCAATTTTAAGAACAGAGCATATGAGTGAAATTGGCTCTGCAACAAAAGCCAAATATGACAAAAGTCCATGAATCTATAACATTCATTAAACATGATGTGCCAGTGACTGTCAGTATTTTATCAAAAAGAGACAAGAACAATACAATATATATGTGGAAAAACATCTATTGCATATGGAAATGCACACCCCCTTCAGATTCAAAGATAGTTTATTGAGATAGTATTTCTAATTGGAAGCCACATAATGTTCAACTGCTTTTTACATATATCTATATATATTGAACCTGTACATCAGTTAGGACTTCCAATTGGTACCATTTGTAGATTTAGGAGTGCTCAACACTTCTGGTATCAGGTGCTTAATCTGGATGACCTTCTCATGCCCACCAGGTCCCATATCCAATATAGAAATGAACCAGTAGCACACTGATTGGAGTGACAAATAAGTGTAATATGTGCAATGTTTTGGGCCCCACTAGACCCTTGATAAAGGGTTGCCCTAATTTTATATGTACATGGGCTAAATTAACAGCAAATCCACGTATTTTTCACTTCAATCAGTGTGCTACTGGTTCATTTCTATATTGGTACTCTGTACCATTGACTCCCCCCAGCAGTCTTCTGTCTCTGTTTTATGTGCAATTGCCCTAATTTTGTATGTACATGAGCTAAATTAACAGCAAATCCACATATTTTTCACTTCAATCTGTGTGCTATTGGTTCATTTCTATATTGGTACTCTGTACCATTGACTCCCCCCAGCAGTCTCCTGTCTCTGTTTTATGTTTCTGGTTTCAAGTCCGGAATTGACCTTTATCAAGAGTGGCAGTAATAACAAGTACTAGCATTACCCTTAGATAATTTTATTGAATCATAGTCTCTTCCAAACATGACACCTGGATAAAACAACATTTAATCCATGACCGCAACCATATATTATTAAACATATGTCATCTGTCATTTTAAGTGTGCTACTAAATGAATGAAAATAGCAGTAAAGTTATACAAATATTTGCAGACAGAGAAGGCATCAGTTGTGGCACATTGATTTAATTAAATTTATAATTAAATATATCCCGTCTTGCTTCACTGAAAAATTTCCAGGGAAATTCGGGAATTGGTGAAAAATTAGCGAAACGAGTCATGTCTCGTTTTTGACGCGGGGCGTCATTTTCGGTGCATGGCGCTTTTTTTTACACGCGTCTCTTTTTTTTACGTTTCGCAAATTTATTCACCTGCGGTGAACTGCGGGAATTCACCGTAAATTCGCACCTGGCGAATAAATTCACCCATCACTAGTTATTACATTTAGGATATGAGTTGACTGATATCTCAGAGAAAATTATAGAAAATAATAGAAAATGTTACAGGTGATCATAGGCTAGTAGTAGTGGAGGTTTGGACGAGACAAAGCACTACTATCTCATCCTAGCGTTTCTTTTTGTAGGCAAACAGACAAACCTCTCCCTATGGCTGTCTGAATGCTCCTTCAGTGTAATGCACCCAACAAAAAACAGTGATCCATTTTTTGACTCACTGAAAATGAGAAGATTAAAAATTAGAGATACTCAAACGTTTGTGCACAATTTTATTCAACCTAATTTTTTATATTCAGATTTTTTATAAATAAGAAACATTTGAATCATATTTTAAGAACTGTGTTTATTAGAAGTAGAAACATCCTCTAACAATACAGAAATTCAAATTTTAATAAATAGGCCCAATAGGATCACCAGGAATGTCCATCCAAATGTTGGTTTCCAGCTATCACTGAACAATAAACTGATTGATTAAACAATACAGAAATACAGGTTTCTAAAATATAGTATAATAGCAAATCCAATCTCATAAGTAGGTATCTCAGCATCTTTCAGTACACATTGGTTTCTGAATACTGCATATACAATATAGAATTGTCGCAATTTACAGCAGATTAGTAATTAATACAGATAATTACTCTATTGCAGCTCAGAAACCAGTGCAACTAGCACCAGAATTTAATAATAGGTCTCGTCGCATCAGCTTACCGTATATTACAGGCCAATCTTCTTTTCTATGGGGTGCCTTTTGTCCCAAATACATTCTGTATACAAAACTGTCCCTAATACACAGAATGAATGTCTCTCATGGTATATTACTATTTGTGACCATATACAAAGATTAAAAAAATGCACAAAAGACTTATTTCTATTAAAGAATGAGAACAAAATGTGGTTAGTGCACAAAAGGATGTCATTATATTACAAACTCCATTCTGTACATTTTAACAATCAAGCTGCCTCACAAATATATAACTTCCATGTAACAGGCACACTTATATGCAAAGTTTCTTACAGAAGGAATTATGTAAAAAAAAACTTGGACAGAATATATAATAGTGTAAGTAACTAGTGCATGCAAAGCTAGATTTGAATGACAAAATAGATATTTGTGACAGAAAGCAAGATTTTATATCACATGATTCATTTTAAACAAAATTACAGTTACTGAATCAATAAGAACAAAGCTTACTGGCCTGCTTGTGTGGACATTTTGGTTAAGGGCATTCCTCCTATTTTGCCATTGTCTTATGATTCATATTACTGTTCCTGTTTCTCTCTTCCTGTCTAAGCTGTGCTGAAACATGAAGCAGCCACACCTACCTGCCATGGTGCAATAAATGTACTGTGCGTGTCTGACTACTTTACCTGAACTAACACAGCACAATCATTTAATCCACTACCTGCCAGTTTGTCACACTTATTATCTTGCAGTCTAAGTGTAACATCATTATAATAGGCCTGATATCCATTCAATGATAAAAATTTCCACTGCATGCAATAAATTAGTAAAAAAATGTATTGTATTCATACATATTTAAAAAGTACAACACAAGCACCCCTTATGGAGCCTAACGCGTTCCATAAGGGGTGCTAGTGTTGTACTTTTTAAATATGTATTAATACAATACATATATTTTTTTACTAATTTATTGAGTGCAGTGCTCTGTTTTTTTGGTTCTCTTTAGTATTGCTTCACAGAATGTGAAGCAAAACTTTAATTTTGTTAAAAGAAATAATCCTGTGCTATAACATCTTGCTTTCTGTCACAAATAACTATTTTATCATTCAAATCTAGCTTGGCATGCACTAGTTAGTTACACTATTATATATTATGACCAAGTTTTTCATTACTTCATTCTGTAAGTAACTTTGCATGTAAGTGCATCTGTTACATGGAGGTTATATATTTGTGAGACAGATTGTTAAAATGTACAGAATGTAGTTTGTAATATAATGACATCCTTTTGTGCACTAACAATATTTTGTTCTTATTCTTTAATAGAAATAAGTATTTTGTATATTTTTATCTGTGTATATGGTCACAAATAGTAATACCATGAGAGACATTTATTCTGTGTATTAGGGATAGTTTTGTATACAGAATGTATTTGGGACAAATGGCACCCCCATATGTTTCTGCTTGATAATTTACCACAACTCCTAAGCTAAGTTTATGCTCACTGAGCATGTGAGTGTCACAGACACTTTCCAAGATGGTGACTGTGACAAGTTTGAAGTCCTGGATCATTGCTGCTATTAAGAAGCTGAAGCTTTAGGTTGGTACAATAAGTTCAGCATATAAGATATTGCATTTTTAACCATATTAACACTTTTATTTTCACTCTGTAGTTTGAGTGTCCAATTAGCCTCAGTCTGAGAATTTGAGAGCTGGGTATACACTGGGTATTTCAGCTGTGTGCTTTTGATGGCTGATACCCGCATTGAATATATCTGTAAATGTATTGCAATATAGGTAAATTAATGCAAAGTTCAATGACTTCCCTTTGCTAACTGCAACAAAGAATAAAGTATTACTTATGCTTCATTATGCTTTTTTTAAAGTAATAAACAGTGCTTGAAAACTCTACAACAGTATTCCAAATGGAATTGGATGTGTAATGAGCTAAATAACGGCATACAAGACTACACACATTTCAAACATTTTTGAAATCTATTTTATAATTGAAAATAACTTCTGAAATTTGCGAGTCCATAAAAAAGGCTGAAATAACATCTGCTACTTCCTGAGGGAGAACCCTCATGGTTCCATCTTCTCCAGTCTGTTCTTCAAATACAGGAGGACCAGGTGTTGAGGCAGAATATTCAGGCTAACTTAAGAGATGAGGCAGCTGTGCATATCCATCAGTGGAAATGAACAAAAACCTCAAACCGAAAAATCTGTTTTAGTTTGTATGCAAACAATTCACTTCATTAATAGATTTCTGAGCAGATTAAAACCAGAGAGAATTGTGAATTGTTTCCTGATGCATGGAACAAAATTGCAATTAGCCACCTGCAATCTGCAATCTTTGGAAACAATAATATAAAGGGCCCATTCATAAAAAACTGGTCAAGGTGTAAAGAGTGTAAAAAGAGCCCTTACTGCATGTGTATGGTACAGGGCTTCCTTGAACCTTATAGTGGGTGGTAGAGTCCAGTATCAGCCCTGGAAGGGATTGTTGCAAAATGATTAGAGAATGTAGCTCTGAGCGATGCAATTTTAAAGTTATTAGAACTCATGGACTTGTGCCTAATGGGCAATTTTGTGTTGAAAAACTGGCAAACACTTGTGAGAATAGATTTGCTTGCCTCTACCTACTTGGATACAAGAAAAAGAGTACAGGTATGGGATTCATTATACAAAAACCTTTTCTCCAGAAAGCTCCCAAATTAGATGAAAGCCATATCCCATAGACTCCATTTAATTAAATAATTAAAATGTTTAAATTGATTTTCTTTATCATTGTAATAATAAAACAGTACCTTGTACTTGATCTCAACTAATAAGTAATGATTCCTTATTGAAGGCAAAACCATTCTATTAGGGTTATATAATGTAAATTTTTTTTAGTAGACATATATTATAATCTATAACAGGTTGCTCAGATTTAGCTAGAACAGTGCTGTCCAACTTCTGTGGTACCGAGGGCCTGAACTTCTCTGGCCTACATGGTGGAGGGCCGATAATGGAAGCCCCTGTTGACAACTCCCTGTTTTTAAACTACACCTACTTGAAACCTCACCCATGTTACTACAAGACCATGTCCACAATTAATTAATTGTGGTAGCACACCAAAAAACAAAATGGATGGTGCTCACAGCAGGGATATCACTCATCACTCATATGGGAAAAAATTAAGTCATATTAAGACATACCCTGAAATCCATATGTCTTAACTTCCCCTGTAGATAACACAGTACCCCCCCCCCCCCCCCCCGCACATGATTAAACACCTTAGGGGCCCCTAACAATAATTTTCAAATGCTAACAACCCCCCAGAACAAATATCAGGCTTATGTTCCACAGGCAGAGTATGTCACACACAGGGAGCATAGGGAAGGCAGGGTATGGCACACCCAGAGACCATAGAGCAGACAGAGAATAGCACACCCAAGGAGAATAGGGCAGGCATAGTATGGCACACCCAAGGAGAATATGGCAGGCATAGAATGGCGCACAAAGGGGGCATAGGGCAGGCAGAGTATGGCACACACAGGAAGCATAGGGAAGGCAGGGTATGGTACACCCAGGGACCATAGAGCAGACAGAGTATAGCACACCCAAGGAGAATAGGGCAGGCATAGTATGGCGTACCCAAAAATTAGAGCATGGCAAATGCAGGCAGTGTATGGCACACGCAGGCAAAGTATGGCACACACACCTGTTGGTTGAAAATGCTGCATTCTGAGATTTCATCTTCTACACATCTGACTTACTGCATGTGTGTCATAGCATGTTGACGAATTGGACGTAATCACGCCGTGGAGTTCAGTCCTAAGGAAGACTTTACATATAGGCCTTCCTTCAACCCTAATATTCTATGCCATTGTTTGTACTGTATCTTCTCTCTGTTGTATTTTATCACCTAAATATATTGTCTTCAAACAGCATCATTAGCCAAGGTAATCTTTATATCAATATTGACTATTTTGTCTTTCACCTAAACAAATTTGTGTCTTCAATTAAGATTTTTGGGGGTGCATAGAACATTAAGGGGTCTATTTATTAAGCCTCAAATGTTTCTATTTCAGTTATTAAGGGGAAAAATACAATTTTTTTGAAGATTTATTATGCTCCAAAACTACTAAATATACAGATCCAAAAATATACCAGCTAAAACCTGTTGAAGTCAAGTAAAAGTCATTGACGTTTTACAATTGGAAGATGTTTTTTTCCCCTAATGTTCAAGGGTTTTGGGCTGTTTGATGCTGGTTTTTGTCTAAAAATTTTAACACAATTTTGTCTAGACTTGTCACGTACAATTTTTCTTCAGCATTTTTAGTAACTTCAGCCAAATCGTGGTTGGGAGTTAGATTGAATTCTTATAATAATGAGAATAATTTGAGTTTTAATAAATACCTCCCTAAATCTTGAAGAATGTGTATAAAATGTAAATTGGGTGTACATTTAGACAATGTCTAAGGATGTTAGGTTAACTGTGTGGTGCAGAATAGGTGGATGGAGAATTTGATTAGAAATAGCGACTGATGCAAAATGAATTAAACATGTTAAGATATTGTTACTTAAACTTGGATAACTATACTTTCAGAAAACTATTTAATGTTAAATGGTTCAGGGCAATTTTGCAATATTACAAAAATTATTGAATTGCTTACTTTTTCTGTTTCGTTAATTGTCAAAACTTTTTAACATAACACCACCTCTTGCAACTGTACAGGTAAAGGCAGTTCAAGCGAAAGAAAACACAGAAGCATTCTGATGTTGCTCCTCTTTTGACATTATTATGTTTATATTCCTAAAAAATAGTTCATTCCTACCAATTTCCTGTTGCTTTTGTTTGCTGTCTCTCTGTGAAAGAGTATAGAGGGCAGCAAAATAAAAGAACTTCTATAAACATGGATGAGCGTCACGACTTTTCAACAGATAATATTTAGATAATGCATTTGATATTTTATTCTTATTGATGTTGTTTTTGCCTGTGATTTTAGGAAGCCAGACTTCAAAAGAGTAACTGATCAAAATGTTGTCTATTAAACATGAAGAGCATCTCTGGAGTATGATGGCTAAGTAAATAAAACATGTTGATTCCATCAAAGTAACCTAAATGTTGAAACAGTTAAACATAATATGTATTATATAGTTACATTCTGTACAGTGATAAATGACTAAAGTGGAAACACTCTACATTTTGGAGGCACATATCTCCTGTTCTAACTCTGGCAACTGCCACCCAAAGATCAGCCCTATTAAAGGCAGAACATTATTGTGCATTATTATTAAAGGCAGAACATTATTCCTCCACCATTGTGGTATTTAATTACTGAGCATGTCAATGAGCAAAGACAAGGCTCCTTTAATCTTAATTACTACTGCATAGATAGGGCTCCTAGGATAAATTAATTTCTGTGTGAATTCCTGTACTTTTTGCCATGCATGACATAATATCAGTTCCATCTGTTGTTGATCTCAGATCTCTAAGGTACAATGCCCTGGTGGCAGATGTTGTCATGGCAGCCTCCATTCATGTCTGGGATGATTTATTGAACAAGGATAATATCCAGGGCTATAGTAATCTCACAATATACAGCTAGTTTTATATATGCATCTATATTTCCCTTTGTTTTCTTTTCCTGAGGAATATCACAATGTTGTGATTGAAACCTAGGAATTGTTATCTGTAGAAATAAGTCAAATCTATTGGACTTGCTGTGTTTTTTCTTGAAGACGCTTTACCAGTAATCCATCTGGCTTTCTGAGTTCAGAATGACTTGTAAATAAGATATTTTTGGGTGAACACATACTCTGAAATACTGCTTCATTCCACATAACCTGTTTATCAAAATCTACAAGGATGTCATGAAGTTAGGTACTTATTGTATTAGTATAATTGGAGCTTTGAGGTGTTATTATGAGAGATGTCAAAAAAGCATTGTATGTGGCTGACAATAAGGGGCAGATTTACAAAATTCACATGAAGATTTTGAATTCAATCGAATTTTTTTAAATATGCAAATTAGGCAAATTCGACCTAATAGTCTAATTCGAATAATTCGAATATTTAAATAAAATTTTATTCGAATATTTGTCTATTCGATGGTCAAATAATTCCCCTTTAAATTTTTATTTGGCCACCTATTTTGCCAGAACCAAGCTACCAAATTGGAAATCATTATTTTAGATCGAATAAAAAAAAT
>CM044439.1:127078067-127089794 GCA_024363595.1 Xenopus borealis
TAAGTAGGTATATAAATACTTTATGTTTACCAAAAACAAGCAGATCAAATACTATCTCATAAAATATCCACGTAAATACTTCAGAGTTATGCAAAACAAAACAAAAAAAGATTAATAGTCAGTTAACAATCAGATTAGTTTGTTCTACATTTTTTCCTGATTGGATCACAAATAGTGATGAGTGAAACTGGCCCATTTTGAAAATGTGGGCAAACCATGGAAAAATGTATACAATCTATGGCTTGGTCTGTCCTTTATTTCAAAATCCCGGTACCTGTATCAGTAGTAAACTGGGTGTTATAGTTATTTACCTATTTGACCTGGTAGACATGACCATTTCTTGTTAAGCTTTAATATAGCAATTGGAAGTCCAGGTCTCTTCCTCTTTGGCCTCCATCTTCTGATCAGGGTGGATTATGCTGGCGAGCCTGTGACAACTAATTCTCAATCATGGATCCGCACACACTTTTTTATCTGCAGTGGGGAATACCCCTTTCCATTTATTTAATTTTTACCACCAATGTCAACGTTTCGGGGGGCACAACCTCCCTTCATCAGGAGCCTGTGACAACTACCTATTTAGAACAGTGCCCTAAAAAACCCTTTTTAGAAGTTGGATAACAGGGATCATTTGAAGGAGGTAAAAAGACAACAACAGGTCTAGCACTAGCATGTTAGTTAGGCAAAATTATCAATAAATTTATAGCTGGGGGTAGCTCTCCCTTGTTAATACTGGCCTTAAAGTGAAGGGACAGCAGTTCTAAAGGGATTCAGAATAATATTTACTCCCTGAATATTGTGAGAGCAGGGCACCACTAACTAGTACACCTGACGGTGCATCTTTAGCCTGCAAAGTTGTATCCACAAAGGTTCCATTGTTCATGCTCTGTATTTGATTATTGCTCCCATTCATCTACCTTAGTAACAGTGTGAGTAATATATTGCTATATAAACCTTTTTGTTTCACACTTAAGAATCTATCTACTTAATGCGTGCAGATGAGAGGTGCAATTCCACTCCATCCCTTTTAATACTCCACACAAAATTGTGAGGGCCCAGCTTTAAAGGAGAGTCTGAATGTAACCCACGTTCACACCTGCTAAGCTAGAAATCATATTCTGGGTCAAGACAGAGTTACATTTTGTTGTTCCTTGCAAAATGTTTCAAGAGTGAGCAGGCAGAAAACAGCAGCTACATTTTCAAAGACAACCTGTGTAGAATTTATTGATATAGTATAAAAAGTAGTACTGAGCATAGTATGTACACTTGTCTTATTCACTTACACATACTTGTAAGTATTTTGGGAAGGACTGGGCCTTGGAACATATGTTCTTGTCTTATATAGATACTTGGGGGGTGGGTGCATAGTCACTGAAGGAGGTATATACTATTGATGTGTGGGCCAGCCCAATAATCGCGGGTCACGCAGGTTCGGGCCGACCTCACACCCCCCATTTGCGGGTGGTGGGGGGGCTCCAGTTTGAGCTCTTCCTCCTGCTCTTCCCGCCACCTTGCACTTCTGACTTCCGGCTTCCTTTTTTACATATGCACGACTGCTCGCCCTGCCCTTTTTGTGACATCGTCGGCGGGGTGGGTTTTCGCAGGTCTATAAAAGGAACCCAGAATTTGGGCGGGCGTGGTTGAGGGAGGGTTTGACCCGCCCCACACACCACTAGTATGCACTCTGGAATACTTGGGGGTCCGTTTACTAAAGTGCGGCAAAAATTTGCGCACAAAATAAAGACAAATTTAACTCAGAATATGTTTTCGCGAGTTTATTAAGCTGCGTTAAATATAAATTTGCAAATATTCTTGCGCAAGAATATGTTTTCGCCAGTTATCGCATTCACTGAAAATAATGCTACGTACACATTAATGCCTGGTTTACTAAACAGCGAAATGTGTGAAAGACAAAATTAACGCCAGAATATTCGCAACATTTTACCGCCATCTATATTCTCAATGGGAGTTTAATTCTCATTAAACTGTGCATTTAAATTATGCAAAGAGATACGTAACTGGTATGATTTTTTGTTCTTATGGTTCTATTGGCAGAAGTGTGTGTGCGTGGATGTATGACGCATACATGTTTGCATACATGTTTGATCAGTGTCACTCTGGTAATGTTGGATGGTATAATAATCAGTCAATAAAGTTTATGAGTTTTGAAGATGCATTTCTGACCATAAATGTCACAGTAAAAATTGCCATAATTAACGCCATTATTAATGTCATAAAACAACTATTTTCTATAATAAATATTTGCAAACGTAATTTGTCGCCAGAAAATTCACAACTCGCTAAAATTACCACTAACGTAAGCTGGTTCGCTAATGTAGTTACCGCAAGTGATTGCAATGACTTCTGAGCGTATCGCTGTTTAGTAAACTTAGTTGCTGCGAATATTCTGGCGGAAAAATATTCTCAGCGATAACATGCGGAAACTTAAATTCAAATTTATCGCACTTTAGTAAACAGACCTCTTAGTCTCTCTTTCACTCTTCCCTGGAGGGAAAGAAGAATCTCTCTCCCTGAGAGATGGACACATTTAGATGAAACATATTCACCTCGAGGAAAGCGATGCGAGTGCCATACCACTGGCGACCTTTCATTAAAGCCAACGGTATGACACAGGAAGGCAGTTTGAGGAGATTGTTGCCCAGAAGAATAGGCAATTAGTCGCCAGGTGACTAAATCTCCCCAAATCTGCCCGTGTGTAACTACCCTTAAACTTCATACTTGTACTTATGCATACAGATTATTTGCTTTACAATGACAGTGGTATGTGTTGTGTTTTGATAGCTGAGGAAGAGCAGAGTATAACAGTGCACAGTGAAATCTACAGGCCATTTGTATAACCACCACATACAGTAAAGTTCATTTTATGCTATACTTTTTCTTTAAATGGTAATATATTTAAATGATTGTATACAGTATGTATACTCTACTACTGAAAACATTATAAATAACATTATTGCATTCAATGTTGGCACACAGAGGTACATGGCCTATTTTAGGGTCATTATAATTAATTTGTACTCAAAGGTTTTGTTTTCAGAATGTGTATTAACTTGATAAAATGCAGTTAATTACCATGCAACATTTGACAAGAGGCAAGAAGTAATGAGAAGCACCATTCTCATTTAAATTGTCTTTGTGCCATCAGAAAGCTTGCTGAAACTGATGCTGACTCAAACTTTGCGTTTGAAATTCTTTGGGTTTTATTAATTTTCCAGATCTAAAATGATTCTTCCATCGTCATAACATAAAGAAAACTGTACAGCTTTGGCACAACATTTCTGAGGACTTTTAACAGAATATAAAATGTTTAATTTTTTGATTGATCATTTTTAGAATCTAAGCACTTGAATGATTTGCTATCATATGCAAATGTATGAACAAAAACTATTGAGACAAGGATTGAGGGCTATTATAGATACTGCGGAAATGGCTTCAGATGTAACTGTGAAGATTAATTCTCTTCTTCTAACTACATACATTTAAGCCAGTAGTGATCTATAGCACATGAGTCATATGAGTCACATTCAAATGTAAAAGAGTTGAGGAGCAACACAAGCATGTAAAAAGTTCCTGGGGTGCCAAGTAAGGGCTATGGTTTATTATTTGGTAGCCATATATTTATTGGCATCCAACAAGAGACTCTGTTTGGCCTTAAACCTAGTTTGTATCCTTAAACTTGCTTCCAAGCCAGTAATTAAAAAATAAGCACCTGCTTTAAAGCCACTATAAGCAAACATTCATGGGGTTGGTGAGCTCACTAGCTGGGAACCACTGATCTATAGGAAGTCATCACCAGAAGAGAAAATAATTGATTTATATTAAAGAGATACTGTCATGGGGAAATATGTTTTTTTTTTTTTCAAAATGCATCAGTTAATAGTGCTACTCCAGCAGCCTTCTGCACTGAAATCCATTTTTCAAAAGAGCCAACAGATTTTTTTATAATCAATTTTGAAATCTGACATGACACTAGACATTTTGTCAATTTCCCAGCTGCTCCTGGTCATTTGACTTGTGCCAGCACTTTAGGATGGAACTTCTTTCTGGCAGTCTGTTGTTTTTCCTTCTCAATGCAACTGAAGGAGTCACAGTGGGACATGGATTTTTACTGTTCAGTACTGTATCAGGCAGCTGTTATCTTGTGTTAGTGAGCTGTTATCCGGTTATCTTCCCATTATTCTGTTGATAGGCTGCTGAGGGGAGGGAGGGAGGGAAGAGAGGGGGTGATGTCACTCCAACTTGCGGTACAGCAGCAATCTTCCTTGAACCTCCCATATTCTTACATTATTTCTACTAAAAATTTATTAAAAGTTGTTTAAATATTACATCCTGATGTAATCATGGAGCTGACATAAAGCTGAAATTATATTTAAATTTTGAAAAAACTCAGTACTTTCAGCATGCTGTTGTCTGTCTGGCAGTTGTAAGGAACCACTGCATGGGACACGGGGCTTTCATTCATAAAATTAAAATATTTAATGCATATTCTACTAAATATATGGCACATGTACTGTGTGTATGCATGTGATTTATTTTTTCCTATGTGTATAGTCTAATCTGAGATTTTCCAGATGGTGATACTTCCATATGACAGTTAAATAAATATTTAGTGAAATAAACTAAATCATGGCCTTGCTTACTGGAAGTTTCTTTATTGATTTCTAGAAATCATTTTTATTCTTTTAACTAATCCATAATGTACTTTATATCTTGGTGGTTTTAAAAAGAAAACACATTTTTTTGTTATACTTGGTATAATGAGAGTAACATTATATATTTGAGTTTTACAGTATATCGGAAAAAGATAAAATGACAATTATTAACAAACAAGGACACACTAAAAACATGCAGAAAGGTACTGCTTTGTCACTTTCAACAATACTCAAAACACAAAGTACACATTGAAACTTAAACAATGCCTTTGTCAGGAATCACGGTGAGTCTGAAGTAATTATCCCCCCCCCTACGCTTCCCATTGAGCGGCATCTTGGAGATGAGACAGAGTGATCCCAGTAAGAAATAGCACGAGTGCCAGTGAGCCCCTGTAGAATAACGAGAGTCAGTAGAATAAGGACATAGTCAGAAGCAAGCCAGGTCATACACAGGTAAATTAGAAATCAGGAAGCGTAGTCAGGAGCAAGCCGAAGTCGAAAACCAGAAGTGTCTTAAAGGAAACTCAGAAGATTTTCAGGATAAGCAAACGCTCAGTGTCAGTAGGACGATTACCTCGCAAAGAACCTAGGCCTGAGCATCCCTTTAAACACAGAGTGCCTGTGCGTGCGTCAGAACGTGCACATGCATCAAAACTTGCGCCTGAGTCTATGTGCATTTGCCGAACAGTACTGGGCGCAGGAGTATTCATGCCATTGCGAACCTGCGCTGGAACAGCTGAGTGCTAACAAAACAACCCCTTAACCCATCTGCTAGGGCATCTGATCCAAGGTGCTTCATAGCAATTATTAACATACAAGGACACACTACACACATGCAGAAAGATACTCACCAAATTTGTCACCCTCAACAATACTGACAACACAAAATGCATGTTAAAACTTAAAGGCAAACTGTCATGGGAAAACATGTTTTTTTTAAATGCATCAGTTAATAGTGCTGCTCCAATAGACTTCTGCACTGAAATCCATTTCTCAAAAGAGCAAACAGATTTTTTTATATTCAGTTTTTAAATCTGACATGGGGCTAGCCATTTTGTCAATTTCCCAGCTGCCCCAGTCAGGAGGGAACTGCTTTCTGGCAGGCTGTTGTTTTTCTTTCTCAATGTAACTGAATAGTACGCAGTGAGACATGGGTTTTACTATTGAGTGCTGTTCTTAGATGTACCAGGCAGCTGTTATCTTGTGTTAGGGATCTGTTATCTGGTTACCTTCTCATTGTTCTTTCTTTTGTTAGGCTGCTGGGTGGGGGAAAGGGGAGGTGTTGATATCACTCCAACTTGCAGTACAGCAGTAAAGACTGATTGAAGTTTATCAGAGCACAAGTCACATGACTTGGGGCAGCTGGGAAATTGACAATATGTCTAGCCCCATGTCAGATTTCAAAATGAAATATAAAAAAATTTGTTTGCTCTTTTGAGAAATGGATTTCTATGCAGAATTCTTCTGGAACAGCAATATTAACTGATACATTTTGAAATTTTTTTTTTCCCATGACAGGATCCCTTTAAACAGAGCCTTCCAAACAACCCCCTACCCCATTTACTAGGGCATCTGATCCAGGACGTTGGAAAAAGAACACAAAAAATTGCATATTCACAGCAGCAAAGTGCTTGACAGCTGCACAATAGAAAGACCCATCACTAATAACCTAATAAATAGAATATAACATGTAAGAAGGATGGAACACTTAACAGCCTTAGCACATGATACTTCAGTAGAATCTGAGGAAGACTGGTTTATGTGGAACACTTATTACCATTGGTTACAAGATCCCAAATAAGTATAACAAACTGGGGGTGCAAGTGCTTTTGCACTGGTCTTATCTACCCAAAAAGGAAGGGAAGTAAGATAGTGGGCTGCCTATTATGGGACAAGAACTAGAGACTGTCCAATAGGTACATGGACCCCTCAAATCCCCCCCAATATGTAAGCTCTACACAGTACTCAATGTAACTATTGATGTTCAACTGATTTGCTGTAGAACTGATCCCATGTATATACTATGTCATACAAAATAACTTGTATTATGCTGATATGTAGATGTACCACTTACCTTTTCATGCAAATAAAAAAACAGTTGAAAAAAAAATTAAACAAAAATAAATGGGGGACTTAGTAATCTGTAAATGCTACTTTTTGTATATTGTTATACCTTCCCCACAATATTAACTAGTACATTTGTCCGGATCTCCCTGGTTAAGAACCAGGGACCTGCTATTTATTGACTGCTACACCTGCTTGTTGATCTATGAGATACCTTGCCCTTTTGCTGTTAATCTCAGAATGAATTATTCTTTCCCTTGTCAGTTTCCCGGGGTGACACCATCCATTGCAACCAGATCAGTGAGCAGAAACTTCTGATTATTGTTAAAATTAACAGGTTTTAAATAATTCAAATATTTTAAAAGACTGGCAGAAACTCTTGAAAGTCTTTACTGTGAATGGAACCTTGCAGTGCTTTATCAGGAAAAAGTAAATGAATCCTGCTATATACAGTATTTTATCTTGAAATGAGATGTAATGGGGACAGAACAAAATGCATAAAAAGTCAACATTATTCAATGGCCATAGTCTTTTATTAAAATGTAATACATAGCGCATAGTCTTCCAAAACTGTACAATAAAACATTTATCCAATTGCATGTGGTAATATTTTCCCTTGTCAAAGATAACCAATAGCAATCCCAAGACTCAACTGGAACTCATTTTAGTGTGTAAACCAGCACGTTGTACTTTAACTACAGACTAACTGAATTATATATAAAACGTCAATGCTCTCTGAAACACATGTGTTTGTTACATTATTCAAGGTGGTTAATCCCAAAGAAAATCCACACATACAGAGATAGGACACTTTTTCCAGAATCTTGATTCTGAATGAATGTAATGTATTTAATTTTTTCAGAAAAAACTCAAATTGTATTAACAACGCCCATTCAAATGTTGATGAACCTGCCCCTGAGATATAAACTTACATGTTTTTAGTTATATCTGCAATTTCTTACTCTCAGTTCACACAAACCTACAGAACTCCATGCAAGACCCCCAGAATTAACCACCATTTGTGTTACTGTCTGGAGAAAACTGGAAAGGTGGAGGACATTTTCTGTAGAACTTATAGACAATTTATTCACCAGTTTGCATGGAGATCGTGGATGTTCACAAAAATAAGATTATACACGTGTTCAAAAGTTTGGAACCTTTCATAATTTAATAGAAACTCAGACTTTTAGTTACTAGGGTGGCATTCACTTGTTCATAGTCAATGCAATGATAATATCATTGTTTTATTTCATATACCTGTTCTGTTTATCAAACTTTATAACCTCAAAGAATACTCCATTTGCAGCAATTCCAAGTTTTCAGACCTTTGGCATTCAAGCTGTAATTTTTCAAACCATTCCTTATGTAACATTTCCCAGAAGAGAAATTGGTTTGTAGGACATTTTAGTCTAATGAATGTGCCAGCAATTCCATTAAAGACTATATTCTGGCTCTGTTACTTCAGAAAGCAAGCTTTAAACAGCTGAGATGTCTGCTCTAGATTGCTGTGCTACTACATGATAAAATTTGCACCAATAAGTGTAATGACCAAGAAATGACCAGAGGAGATGGCATGTTGAAAAATCATACAGATTTCTGGATCATTCAGAAATTTTAGAAACTGAAAATACGCAAAGTTTTGAAACTGTATTGCTATTCTGCAACAAGACCAATTAAAGATTACAAGATTACGAGGAAAGCCAAAGCCAACAAAATATGGTTTGTCGTTAAATTATTATTTTATTTTTAGAGCACTAAATTAATATGGTAATGGAAAACAATTTATTTTATTTCAACTATCGATATTTTGAACACCTGTAAATACAGTGGAATGGATTAAAAGTGCTCACAAAAAATATTAGCAAAGCAATCTTTCCTCTGCACCAGATTTCCCAAAGTAAAAAGTTTGTGATAGTTTGTGATTGTGTATAGCGCTCTTCTTACGGAAAAAGATATTACTTCAAGCAGGTCTTAAAAATGCGCTATGGGATTTTACAATTTAATGAACAAAATTATGTTGAGAAATGGGATTTTTCATTTTATGAACAGTTTTAAATTCTGCTCTTAGCATATTTGTTACATTTATATTGAGTAGAGGTTTAGAGCATATTGCCCTGTCATTTATTAAAGGTTGACTATGAAATCAGCTCCTCGTATAACTAGAGTACTAGAAGGTAAAATGGTTGAATCTTTAATACATTTACATGTTAAAATGGGATAAAAATAGTACAATCCCTCTATCATTCAGTAGCATCAGAGTGCATTGTCCTATTTCACTTCTTATACGTAAATGTACAAAGCTATGATTAGGCCACTGGTAGAGCAGTTTCAAAGTGGAAAATGGGTTGTATTACCAGGAGTGCAAAATGAAATTGCTAAATGCACATTGTGAATAAGACTATGACAGAACCGGAATCCAGGAGACGACGAACATTATCATGATTGTTCGTCATCTTCCCCAAAATACATTTCAAGGTTTTCAGAAAAAATGTATTAGGCTAAAACATCATTGAATTTCCTCAGTGCTTTTAAGGATGACTACTCAGAAAAGAATGAAAAGCGCATTTTGCCAAGAAAACTAATTGTTACAACTGTAATGGGTTTCTGAATGATAAGACAGTTCAGTACTATGAAATATGTATGAGATACACTTCCAAACAGTATTTATTCAAATTAAATATAATGCTGCACACTTAAAGAGCATTTACATTGTTATAAGGATAATCTTGTTAAAAGAGAAGGCGACAAAAATAATAGACTTTGATCATTTTTTAGCTATTCCTTTTGTTATATTTCACATCCGTCCAGGTCTGCTTGTATAAGTAAGAATTTATTATCATTCTTTAAAAAAAACAAAACACCCCAACTATTTCAATTTCCTGCAATTATTTTATAATATAAGAAAATAAAAAAAGCAAATGTTCAAATCAAAATAAAACTGATAAATACATTTATGATGAAGCTATGAATAATTCAAAGAAGTGGAGATTCGTTTATCAAAGAGGACTGCCTTGGTTGGTTGATGCCACCCCCACTTTGATAAACTTCAACTTTGTTACAAGTGTATAATAATAATAAAATAATAAAATTTTATTCGAATATTCTACTATTCGATGGTCGAAGTATTTCCCTTATTTGACCACCTAGTTCGCCAGATCCAAGCTGCCGAATTGGGGACCATTATTTTTGATCGAATAAAATTTTTTTCGATATATCGATAAAATCTTTCGAATTGATCGATTCGAACGATTAATCGATTGATCAAATTTTTTCTATTGAATCAATCGACTTGAGGTAAAATCCTTGAATTCGATATTCGAATTTAAAGGATTTTATTTCACATGGTCGAATTTCGAATTTTTTTTATTCAAAATTCGACCAATAGTAAATCTGCCCCTTAGTTTGCTTTTGAATCAAACTTGCATGCTAAGAATGAAAAGCAAACTAACTAAACAATTATGTCACATGTGGCCCCCCTTCAAATCTTAATAACGAAGAAGGAAATGTATGTATATTCTTGGCTATTATGTTATACATCCTTTCAATCCAGAAGACATTATTGGATAATTTCCAATAATGGAAAAAATTTGTCTAGTTTTCTTTTTATACTGAACTACTCCTTGAAGGAACTACTCCTATTTAGGGTAGGGTTTTTTTTTATTAATAAGGGTTTGGTTCTCCTTTCATGTGAATAAAGTGTGAGGCATAACATGGTGCCAAGAATCCTTGTATTTTACTCCTGGAATTCATCAGGTGTTAAGTAATAGATTCGCGTGTTTGTCCCATGTCCTAGAAATATATATTTCCCAAGTTTACGTCTACCTTTTTTTCTTAGCTTCTAAAGCTTTCCCCTGTTCTGCTAAAAAGAGCCTCTAAAGCATTTCATAATTCATCTGATCTCCCATCACACCATCACATCCTCACATCTTTTCTTTGATTTAATGTGCTGCTCAAAGGAAAACATCACATACGTCTCAGCACGTCAAGATAAAATGTGGATCTTATTATTTTAAAGTGTATTCCTCAGGCGTCATCTGTTTGACTAAGAGAATAACACCTCCACAGATACATTAGGAGCAATTCAAAATGGCACAGCACAGACAGAATATCATTAAGATAAACATTTGCTAAAGGCATGATTAAAACACTAAAGTAAGGCAGAACATTATTAATAAGAGTAGCAACAAAAATACAGAATATATACATTATTGTAATTTTTTTTAATGTTACATTTGCAAAATAAGGCATCTGATTAACATTAAGCTCACTGATTGCAATATGAAATATTGGCAAGCTTTTATAAACACAACTCTATGTCCTTCCAGTAATAGGATACTACCAAAAGCTGAGAGAAGCTCTCTGTCAGAGAAAACAAATATTAAATGGTCACTACTTTCATCTAAGCCATTAGTCATCATCCTCATAGACGCGTATTTCAATTTCACAGGAGAAAAATTGGCAGAAGAATATGTGGTACCATTACTAGAGAGCAAATTATCACTCTCGTTTGATGTATTTATAGTCCAAGCATTCCTTTCATCTTACCGAATAATTTTAAGGCCCAACTCCTAATTAACAGAACAAAGTTGACCATGGGTGAATGTAAGTTCTGTATTATAAAAAGAGAGAAAATACATTGACGTCTTAACTTTAAGTATATCAAAAGAAGTTGGGAAGGTAGAAGGATTGCAGAAGACCAATCACTGGATTTGAGTAGCCTCCTAGATAATGAAATTATTCTGCATATAGCAAAATATGAAATATAGGTATTATATGTAAATGCATGATAATAACATAGTATTAAAATATAATAGCAAACATAATCAGGTACCCTAAACATTATCATAAATGCACTGTAAGTAGCTACACAGAAAAACACTCCAATTCTCTACTGGCCATCAGCTTCCAAGGATTTTTATTTTACATCCATGCCATCATCAGGCCACTGAAGGCATAAAATTCATCCATTCCTCTGTTTGAGAGACATAGT
>CM044439.1:127092235-127104842 GCA_024363595.1 Xenopus borealis
TGTATGTGGAAGATTTTGCTGTGAACATGCGGTCAAAGGAGCCCTCCATGCAGGTGAAACAAGCCATCTTTAGTCTGCAAAAACAGAAAAAAATGCATCCAAGAAATTGCTAGAATATTAGGAGTGCCAAAATCTACAATTTGGTACATCCTAAGAAACGTGGTGAAAAAAAAGCCAGCACAGTTGTGGAAAAACATTTTTTGGACAGATGAAACCAAGATCAACATCTACCAGAATGATGGCAAGTATGGAGAAGGCGTGGAACAGCTCATGATCCAAAGCATACCACATCATGTGTAAAACATTTGGAGGCAGTGTGATTGCTTGGGCTTGCATGGCTGCCAGTGGCACTGTTCATCCATGATGTGACACAGGACAGAAGCAGCCGAATTAAGTCTGAAGTGCTCAGAGACAAAGGGGGAGATTCATCAAAGAGTGAAGTGAAGAGTGAAGTTCCACCACTAGAGGGAAATTCCACAGCTCTCAATTCATTTCTATGGGATTTTTAAAGGCGTATTCATCAAAAGGTGAACTTTCACTTCACCCATTGATGAATACGCCTTGCAAAATCCCATAGAAATGAATTTAGAGCTGTGGAATTTCCCTCTAGTGGTGGAACTTCACTCTTTGTTGAATCTACCCCATACTGTCTGCTCAAACCCAGCTAAATGCAGTCGAATTGATTGGGAGGCATTTCATAATACAGATGGACAATGATCCAAAACATACAGCCGAAGCAACCCAGGAATTTATTAAAGCAAAGAAGTTGAATATTCTTGAATGGCCAAGTCAGTCACCTGATCTGAACCCAATTGAGCATGAATTTCACTTTTTGAAGACTAAACTTTGGACAGAAAGGCCCACAAACAAACAGCAACTGAAAGCCATATGTAGTAAATACCTGGCAGAGCATTAAAAAGGAGGAAATCCAGGAATTGGTCCATGAGTTCAAGACTTTCAGTCTGCCATTGCCAGCAAAGGGTTTTCAACCAAGTATTAGAAACATTTTATTTTTAATTTGTCCAATTACTTTTGAGCCCCTTGGCCAGTTCTACTTACTGGGTAGAACTTTTCATTCTTTGGGAAGGAAAAGTGACATTTTTTTGAGAAATACAAATGGTTGTTATACCATTTTGGAATTCAACGTCTCAAAGGGGGTTCCCCTCCCTTCATCAGGATTGCATTATATACCATTTTATACCATTTTACCAGTTACCAACATTACTTTCAACAAAGGAATACCTGGGTTGGAAGCCTCCTTGTGTCTAGTAAAGTCCTTGTAAAAAGATTTTGTCAATGTCGGCTGCAGAGAGATCTGCAGATAGCTATTTACCATGTTACCACTCACTAAGATTATGAGTGATTGTGAACTTTGTTTGATTTAATCTTTTGAACCTTGCATCAATCATTTGTGTTTCTGTAGGCTTTAATTTGGACCTCAACATGTGAGTCAGTATTAATCTAATGCTTAATGGGGGAAAATGTTTAAAAAAAACACTTCCTCAATGGCCTTGTAAATCCTTAGACTTAATACGATAATAAATATTAAAGCAGACCTGTTGAAAATGTAGGACCTACTCTGAGCATTTTAATATTAGTGGCAAAGAACATGAATACTGTATATCACATAAGCTGCTTGTATTAACCTCTGACAATTAGCCCTTAGGGCATTATCACAATATTTTGAATCATAAAATCCTTTGTGCTCCTATCCAACATTGACATCAAAAAGGTCAGCAAGCCGTTTCAAAGGTGACCCATTTTTGTTCACCAGCATATGGTATTTTACTAGGTATTGTTACAATTCTTTATATTTAAGAGAGATACAAAAGAATCCTTAAATTGTAAATTCAGTGAATGGTATCAAAGTTTTCATTAATCTAGATAAAAAAGAACTGCCCCATAAGAGTCAAGTGCAATCCATCAAATCTCAGCATTTATATCTCAATCTGAAGGGCAAGGGAGAACTGCACTCAACATCGGTCTATGGGGCAAATTCACTAAAGTGCAGAAATTCGCTAGCGACGCTTTTGCCGCAATTCGCCACACTTCGCCAGTCTGCCGCTAATTCACTAAAATGCGGATTTGCGCTCAGGGAGGCGAAAAGTATTGAAGATGCGCTACTGTTATTTCGTCAGGCAAATCACATTTACGTTAGCGATGCCTAATTTGCACATGGCGCAAAGTTAAAAGTAAAATAGATGTATATGTTACAGCCACTACATTACACTACATCTTATAAATAAATAAAATAAAATAGTTGTCCTATTGCCCTAAACATGCCCTAAACATGTGCCCACTTTATAGCTGAGTTGCCATATATTAGGAAATGTAGGGGGGAAGGATGGTAACTCCCCAAAAAATTATGCTATTTTTCAGACTATCACCCTAAAAAAAGTAAAAGACGCCAGCGTTTTTTTGGGACTCCTATCTATTGTATTGAACTTTGCCAGGTCTGACCCGACATAGTAAAGTCTAGCACAAGAGGTAACATTCAGTAAAATGGGCATCTTAGTGAATTAGCGTGGTTATGTCCCTTCGTCAGTGTGCAACTTCACCTTTAGTGAATTTGTCCCTTAGTGTAATAATAAGAACAGGGATTCTCAGGACCAGATTTGAGGGTGGCATGGTTATAGGTTCAGCATGTCATCCAAACATGTCCTAATTGTTTTTCAAGCATGCCAAATCCCCAGTTCTCCAGTGGAAACATGAGCATACACAAACGGGATGCGGGAAATGGTGCAAGGAGCAGTTACGGTACAAATTATTGATTTTGATTACTGAATCTTAAATGGAAAGAACAAAACAAAATACAAAGCAATACAATTAAAAACAACAAAAATCCATTTAGCTCAATAACTAGAAATGGATCTCATTAAAGCTTTCAAAACATCTGCACAATTCTAGCAGAAAGGCAAATGAGCACACTTGCTTATAATATGGTCCATCATCATAAATCAAAGCTGTTAGTGCTATTTTGAAGGCACTGAAAAAATGATGGCACATTTTGAATATTTTTTTCTTCAAAGGTCACCAGACATTTCATGTGTTTACTTCAGCTCAATGTGCCGTTTTGATATTCACTGTAATTCTTAACTGTCAAACTGAAAAGTCTTTTATGGCAGAAACTAATAAAAGAATGAGTTATTTACTGAAGTCTCTTGGGTGCAAAACTGGTGGCATAAGAAGGCATGAATAGTAAAATAGTTGTTTAAAAAAAGAAAGGCAAGGAAAATTCAAACAAATGGAACAGAAGTTTTTGTGGATATCAATAGTGACCCTTCAACTAAATTGGCTAAATCCAGATGTGCGCTTCTACAGGAGGGAACTAAAAGGAAAAATGTAAACATATTTTAAACATGTACATAAGGAGGAATTTGCTGAGGTGTCTAAACAGGAAATTGGTTGCTAAGGCTGCAATAGTATTAATTATATGAAGTTCAATATTTTTATATTTGTGACTCGCAACAAAGCAGGAATGTAGACAGCAGTTAATTGGTGAAGTTGAGGATGTAGCAATAGACAGTAAATTTATCCCAAATTAATATTTTAGAGCAATGGTTGTTGGGTATTTTTGGTTCAAGACCCTCTTGGAGGACCAAATGTTGTCCAGTTAAGCTCAAGATTAGAAAAAATTAAAATTTTAAAAGTGTAAATCATTGAGACAGAATTCCAAAAACAAATAACACATCAAATATGTATTCTCTCAAAATCTCACCATAACCGACCTTCAACTTTAGCATTTGGATGTGTATAGTAGAGCAATCTATTATCTCTAAATCTTACCCTAAATGGCCTTCAGGCTGTGCTCTCTTACCTCTGCATTATGCCACCTGGGGGTTGTAAAATCACAGTTTGGGAACTAATGGTTGTAAACAAAATCAAGAGAAAGTTTGTTGATCAGTATAGTTGGCTAGTATTGTGGTGAAATGATAGAGCTCTAGATGGGATGACCATTATAGCCATAATGGAGTGAAGAAGAAATAAAATGTGACAGAAATAATAACTTTATTATAAAACTGAAATGATTACACTGCAATCTTTTGAGACATGCATCCTGCTCTTCTTGAAATTGAAGAAGCAATTTTAGTTTATAGAATAGAAAAATGTATCTCAGATTTTTTTTACTATAAAAGACTATGTTTTACAATAATTTGAATTTCACTGCATTATCTTATTGTTTCTTAGATAAAAAGAATATAGATTGTGGATTTGTGGTACCTTTTGTAAAACAGGATTCCTCCTAGTTTAAACAGCAAAGGTCTTTTTATCCACATTTTATAACCGCAAAATTTGTAGTCTTTCGTCTAACCAGTTATCTTCATGAGATGATCAGACTCCCACACAGAAGCAAACTGAGAATGCCTAAAAGAATAGTTTTCAAGAGCAGCAGGAATAATCATAAAACTATTTCTGATCCGCACAAGGGCTTAAAGATTCTTTTTTATTCATTGAAAAGTAATTTTAAAACAAGATGTGGGGAATCCATTTCCAGTATTAAATGACTTCATGCACATATTGTATATGATATGATTATTCAAAAACCTGATAATATATTTTGATCATGAGCCTTTGTTTAAATTATTCATATAATTTACTTAAATTAATGTGTTGTCCAGTCATTGCACTAGTAGAGCCTGTTTGTACCCTAACATAAATGTATTGTATCTGAGGGATGCAAAGGGAACATTTTAAAGTATCACAGGCTGATGAAGTTAACTTGCACTGGTTTTATTTGGTGCAGAATGCGCCATTAATTAACCTGACCTTTTCTGATTTATAAGAACAACCCTGTTAATTAAAATATTTTCTCTAGACTCTTAAGAGCCTTCCTGTAAGTAAGCATGTACTGTAAGTGTTTCAATCTAGCCTATTCAATCTATTATCTCCAATTAATTAAATGAAGGAATGTACCCTTCCTGCTGTTTCAGCAACACTCTGGTCATTCCCAGGTGTACCTGCAAAAGTGACGTGTACTAGAAGGTACTATTACTGGAAGGATATATGGTTACTAAAAGATGAAATTAAAATGCAATTTATCTAACAATAAATTGGAAATTAAATTTTTATGTTTACTGCTTTCAGCAACAGTGACATTTTCTCATAAGTAGTAGGGATGCACCAAACCCATTACTTTGGGAATTGGTTGAATCCTGAATCCCTTGTGAAAGATTCAGTCGAATACTAAACCTAATCCAAACCTTAATTTACATATGCAAATTAGTATGAGGAAGGGAGAAAGAAACACGTTCACTTCTCAGGCGGGTAACACAATTTTTACTTCCTTGTTTGTGTGATTTTTACGGATTCGGATTTGGTTCGGCCAGGCGGGCTGAATCTCAAACTGAATCTAGGGTTAGTTCCAATTAACCCCAAGTAGACTCCAAAAACTCCTAAAAAGCTGACAGGAAATTCATATACTCCTATTCTGTTATCCCACATAAAAAACTGAGCCCTAGTTGTTTAAACATTTATTTGTTCTGAAGCAAGGGAAAAGGGAATACTGACTGAGGCAAATTCACAACATTTTTCATCTCTGAATGCTTCGGCACACTTTACGCAACTTCGTCAGGTACAAATTTGCTACCATTAATTCACTAAAATGTGCGGTTGTGTGTTTTCTCCTTTCAGTTTTCAGAACTTTTGATCATAAATATTATTATTGTTTTGCCTCTTCTTTAAACTAGTCTGTTGGTATACTTACACGTAGGATTAAGTACTACCTCTAGAGTAAGTGGTAGGTTAGAGGAAAGCAGGTTTCTAGTATATAGTAACTATGAATTTACAGAAAGTTGCTGACTTGTGCAGAAATATACAGGGAATGCAATATGTACAGTAGGGAATGTTTGTTCTGTATTAGAATAATGTAGATGTAATTTGGTTGAAAACCAGTTCATCATTACAGAAAACAAGGAAATGAGACTGACCTGGCCAAATTTCTTAATACAAGAGTGGATTGATCAAGCACATTCCCTGGCCACTTCTTACACAGACAAGCACTTGTCCCACATTTTGAAAGAGAAACTCCACACCAAAAGGACAGGAACCACCACTAGCATCTCCTAACTATCCATCAGCCATAGATACTGGATCCTGCTACCTTACCTGAAGGAGCTGACTGCATGTCTCCCAATGGGCATGTCATATACCCCCTCACCTAAACCAAGTTTTTCTTTATAATTTCCTACATTTAACTCTATCTTCCCTACCCTTTGGGGAGCTCTATTTCCAGCTGCAGCGTTTATATTGTTACACAAGTT
Organism: Xenopus borealis; assembly: GCA_024363595.1. Lineage (NCBI taxonomy): Eukaryota > Metazoa > Chordata > Amphibia > Anura > Pipidae > Xenopus > Xenopus borealis. The sequence continues at coordinate 127,098,496 of CM044439.1, forward strand.
CATTTTGTTTTAGTCATTTCCTTTTCATTCATTGTAAAATTAATTGAAGGCCTAATTCAGGTTTTCAGAAACAAGAAAGACAAGAAGGACACATAAGCATCAGGATTCTCAACTCTCCTTAACTTCCTCCTGCAAAGGAATAACCTTTTATTGGGAGATATAATTTAAGATGTTATTTTGACTTAATTGACCTAACAAAAATTGTTCCTTTCCTGTTTGACTTTTGCTTAAAGGGGTGGTCCACCTTTAAGTTGACTTTTAGGGGTATATTTATCAAAGAGTGAAGTTAAGAGTGAAGTTCTGCCACTAGAGGGAAATTCTGCAGCTCTCTATTAATTTCTATGGGATTTTTGAAGGCGTATTTATCAAAGGGTGAAACTTCACTTCACCCATTGATAAATACGCCTTTCAAAATCTCATAGAAATGAATTGAGAGGTGTGGAATTTCACTCTAGTGGCAGAACTTCACTCTTAGGTAAATTTACCCCTTAGTATGTTATAGAATGGTTAATTCTAAGTAACTTTTCAATTGGCCTTCATTTTTTTTAGAGTTTTTGAAATATTTCTGACTTGAGAGCTACTGAATTAAAAGCTAAATAACTTAAAAACCATTTATAATAATAATAATAATAAAACAAAATGAAAACCAATTGGAAATTGTCTTAGAATATGGGTCCACTTTTATTTATCTTTTTCATTAATGACTTAGGGGAGGGTATTGTAAGTAATATATCAGTGTTTGCAGATGACACAAAACTATCCAGCCCAATTAATTCCATCCAGGATGTGGCATCCTTGCAACAGGATCTTGACAAACTGGCAATCTGGGCAGCTAAGTGGCAAATGAGATTCAATGTTGATAAATGTAAAGTCATGCACCTGGGATGTAAAAATATCCAAGCCACTTATATCCTTAATAGGACTGCACTAGGCAAATTAACTATGGAAAATTACCTTGGAGTCCTTGTAGATGATAAACTTTGCTGTAGCAAGCAATGCCAGTCAGCAGCTTCAAGGGCAAGTAAGGTCTTGCGCTGTATTAAAAGGGGCATATACTCACAGGAGGAGGGGCTCATTCTTCCACTTTATAGAGTGTGTGTCTTTTTTCAGCCTAACTTACTATGTTACTATGTGTTAGTCTCTACATCATATTGAAATTGAATGCAAAGGTGGACAACTCATTTAACTACAGTACTGGCATCATCACTACAATGTTATTTAACTCACAGGAACATATATTTTCACAGCCTATACAGTGTAAATAAGACAATAAACTGCAATGCAGAAGACTTTGTTGCAGACTTGTGATGAAGGCAGAAATTCAGCTCCATTACGTTCAAAGTTTCTTTGAATTTATTTACCATTCCTTAATCAAATTGATGTTGAAGTGGAATTGTGCAGCAATAAAACAGGTGTGGCATTGTAATAACAGCAACAAATTCTTCTTTCATAGCAGCCAATTAGTAGGAAACTTTTACAAGTCTTCATTTTAAAAACAAAACAACAAAAAACTGATTTGGAGTTATCAGTTACTAGACATGATACACCAAGGGACCTATTTATAAAGCTGTGAGAAACAGTAAGGCAGCAGCACTACATAAACTATCTGTATTCATCAAGCTGTTTATTAATCGTAAAAAAGCAGGCAATAATATATCATGAAAAAGCAGTGGTTGCTTGACATGTCTTTGTGGCTCCACTTTAAACAGTTTTTACAGCACTTCTCATGCTGCCCATTGCCTTTAAAGGGCTTTGCCAGGTCTGAGGTGTTGTAAATCTTGTGTTTAGGTTGCATTGAAGTAAAGCTCACCTTCACAAATGTCCAAGGATGCAAAAAACTTCTGCATTCAGCTTGGCCAAAAATGTACAAAATGGTGTAAAATTAACAAAATGGTGAAATACATTCATTTCACCAAATACATTGTCAATAGTCGTTTTTCACTGCATTTTTCTCATTCCAAATGCATTTTTTGTATGAATCCTGAACCGAATCTGAACTCTAATTTGCTTATGCACATTGGGAGATAAAAAGGGGGACGGTACGGATTAGGTTCAGCCAGGCTCTTCGATGTGACAAATCAAAATCCTGATGAAAAAGATTCCAAGCAATCGCAAGCCAAATCCAGTATTCGGCTCATCCCTAATTTCAAAGTTTGTATTAATAAAAAAATTGTAGATATTTTCATCTTTTATACATCCCCAAGCTAATTAATGCTAAGTTACATGTAATACATTTACAACAATTATTTTGTTAATAAAATCTGACTCATTTTTAAATGAATTGGTGAAATATTGATTCGGAATATGAATGTAAAATTAGACTGAAAACTGTAGTAAATGCATGCACCAATTAGCCAACTAATGAATCCTTTATTTTTCTATATCAAGTGTAAATCTCCAACTTTGTTGACTTCCAATTTAGATCAAATAATTGTATTTTTAGAGTGATTTTCTTTTTGCCAAGCTCAGTCTTATAAAAGTGTCTGACTGAACTTATTAATGTGAATGAATTAGTACTTTTTAGTACTGTTAAGGAACCAGACCTGTCGTGAGAATTAAGCATAATTAGTATTTGCGTAAGACTGAAAATCTGGGTTCTTGTACAACAAATAAAGATGATTGATTTAAATTGATTTACCAGGAGTGTCTATTCTGTAAATGTAAAAATGTTTTATTTGAAAAGAATATTCTGTTTGGCTATTAGCTCTGCTGTGTTCATCCATCTTTTATGTGCTGTCTCAACAAAACCACCTCCTGCTCTGCCATGTTCAATAAAACCTTATCTAATACATATTTATGATCTGCCCCATAAGCCCTACAAATAAAACAATGGGGTTTTCTAAACAAAAACAGTATCCTTTGCAGTTATGTTCCAGAAAAGTGCAGACAAACTGAACAATACTGAACAATATTTAGGTAGTTGTACTTGTGTTTTTATACATACATATATATATATATATATATATATATAGTATATATATATAAAATGATGGTCTTGTGGATTGCTAGAATGCACATGGGTGTATGTTTTGCAAGCTCAAACATACTTGTAATAGATAGTAGCGTTGGAGCACACAAGCACCTGAAGCATGGAGCACAAAAGCAGTCACTGAAAAATTTAGATATTCTATCTATGGAATGGTGGAGAAGGTCCTTTTAAATTATAGAGAGGGTATGGTTAAATGCGCAGGTGGAAAATGTGAAAAAAGAAGTTGAGGTTATTTTTCTCTGACATCACACCCTTCTCTTTCTCCACCCCAGCCCAGCTTTCCCCACCTTAAATCATTCCTTCTCACCCAATCACAGCTGCAACTGATTCTGCCAATCTTTAAACATAAACCAGTGTAATCTGGCTGCTGGTCATTCAAACCCCTTGTTGTGCTGTCCCTGTACTTAGAGCTCCAGGGCTTTCCTATTCAATATCTCTGCTGCTAGTCATTAATAACTATCAATAATGATATAAAAGCATTGATTTTATTAAATATCTCACACAAACATAACTGTTCTAACAGATTGTATCACCCCCACCCCCACACCAGGAAAATAGTCTGCAATAATTTGATATACTGTAGTAGCTATTTAAAGCAAAAAGCTATGCTAGGCCAGATGTCTTTATTTGTCGCAGAAATGCACACAGGGGAAACTGGTGTTAGTGCACTGGGGCATAATGGGTTCACCTTAGAGATAAATTCTTGTCATAACTCAGGCACTTTTAGGGCAAATGCTCGACCTCCCACAGCAATGGTATTTTAAAATATAGCAAGATCCTAATAAAGACCAAGGCCATCGTCATTTTTTTCTCCACATTATTAAATAATAACTATTTGACTTAGCAAAAATCATTATCTTATTATTATCTTCCTTGTACAAAAATCACTGATAACTATATGTTGGAGTCACAACACAAAAACACAGTTTTTTGCTTGATTAAAAAATAATTATTATAAAAAAAAAAAGTATTATACTGTATGTAGTTAGAAAGGGAATTGGCTATTTTAATACCAGCCACAACTGTAATGTCCCTTTTCTGCCCCAAAATGTCAATCTATAATTTGCAATAGTGCACACTTAAATGATGGGCAAGCCAACTCTTTTGCTTCTAAGTTATGCCATTGGCTATAGTCCTTGACATTTCCTTAATAACTCCCATATTTCTTCCTTTATTACAGACGACAGCCTTGGCTTACTTATGTACTGAAACAAAGTAACACAACAATAGCAGGCTTATTTCAGTTTAAGAATCTGTAATGACAAATAATAAAGGGCACATATTCTAAACTATACTAAATTGTTATAAATATTACCAAGCAGTGAAATAACCTTTTTGCACAAGATCCATTTTTGCTTTCAGGTAAAAGATTTATGCTTATGGATTCCAGGATTAAAAGGACATAGTCATAAAGTCCTCCATGCAGAATCAAGCCATTGACATTTTCCAGTCTGTTAAATTACGAGAAAGAATTACACACTAAAGATGGTCAAGTTAGGGGTTGAAAACAGGTTGGGTAAACACCAGACAAGAGTAACCCTAACTCAGATGGAAAAAAACCCTAAAATTTACTTGAGGTTGGTATTGTAAATTCAATCTCTAATTTCACTGAAAATACTAAACTCTAAAGTTGTGTGGTCACCTTGTATGCAGTGAAGTTTTGGGACCCAGTTCTTAAGATATTAATGAGCTGGAAAAAGAGTAGAGATGTGCAACTAAACTGGAAAAAGCAATGCAAGAATTCAACTGTGGTTTCTCTGAAGAAAAGGTGCTTCAAGGGGACATAATGTCTCGAATGGTACCCTAAATCCAGAACCAGTGCTGGGCTCCCTGGTCACGGCTCTTGCTTCTGCCTATAACAGCTGCCTTTCACTACGGGAAGAGCCCTTAGCTAATTGGATGCTGCCAAGGCTTCCTAAGAGGGGAGCAAAACAAAAGGTTCTAGACAAGCTAAGGGGCACAATCATCTCACCAAAGATGGAGGAACGCCAATAGGAAGGCAGACCAGCCAACACAGCTTGGAACAGGTGGGCCAGCCCAGCACAAGCAGAGTAGAGACTAGTCAGACAGGGTCCGGATTGGAGAGATTAGAATAGTCAGCAGACAGGCAAGGGTCAGGATACAGAGTACAGAATAGTCAGGCAAGGCAAGGGTCAATAATAGGATTCAAAATAGAATAAGCACCCAGGAACACTAAATAGAACCTAACAACGGGCAATGAACAGCATACTGAAAGTCCTTTAAGTAGTATTCAAACTTCACACCATTGCACGATGAGGTCACCACGCCGGCACCGTTGCTCCAATGAAACCCAGAAGTGCGCACCATGTGCACCATAGAGGGAACCGGCACAGGAGGAAAGAGGATGCATGAAGCAGGTGTCCTCGCTGGAAGTGAGGTGGAAATCCCTGCCAGCCACTAGACCACCAGGGTAAGCCACAGGAGCACCAGTGTAACTTATCATTACACATAATTACCCTTTATGAGTACATTAGTGGACATTATACTGTAGGTAGATAGCTAGGATAGTTTTCAACATAAAAAAGAACAAAGAGCAGGATGCCACCCTAGACCTTAATAAGTCTCAGTTACAGTTACAGTTTCTAATGCTGACAGACAGGTAATGCAAAAGCATCATGCAAATAGATGTAGCTTTCAAAGCCATTATTATAATAGATGTAAAAAAGAGTTTAATTTCAGGTGTCAGTATCTCTTTAAGAAGAGTGTTTCTACTTTTAGCAAAGTACGTGGTTTTTATGGTGAAGGCAATGAAGTTGTAGAATGCCTTGCCTGGTCATGTTGTGATGGCAGACTCCATGAATGACTTTAGTATTCGTGGATATAGTAATCTGGTATGCCAGTAGCCAGCAATGCTTATCATGGTGTACATGCACAAAGCTTATATAAAACTGTAGTAGTCTATATTGAGAAAAAATTATTATTTTCTATTCTTCAATAACAAATAAAGGCCAAATCAATCTGACATGAAATGTTCTTCTTAGCTTTTGTTTTCTCTAAACATGTAGTTGAAGTAAATTAAAGCAATTGCCCTTTTCCTACTCACACATTGGCATATTTTCCTATTAGGGCTGTGGAAGGCCCTACAAGAAAATGTGAATCAATGAGATGTCTGACATTTAAGTATCACTGGTATGTTTCCAAGAAATGATCAGCTTTCATGTTTTGGAAATCAAACATGCAAAGAAAGACAGTCAATATCACCTAGACCTCTTATTTCTGTCTTTGTGTAGATTTTGACAAGAACAGGCAGGTAAAAGAAGGTTCTGACAGGACGCACACATGTTTTAAAGTGAGAGAGGCTGAAATTCTGTGCATAAGATTTTAAGTACCTCTGCAA
>CM044439.1:127107074-127120270 GCA_024363595.1 Xenopus borealis
CCCTCAGCTGGTGTTCTTCTTTTGTAAAGCATACAAACTGGATCAGTGTACTGCTAAGAGCCACCCAGCTACTTCTTGTGATATTACCTAGGAGGAGGCAGGTGTCCCTGCAAGTCTCCTTCAGGCACACTCTGCTTCCACCTATTTTGGAAAGTAGATTCTAGGGCCAGATTTATCGAATCACCCACTTTCTATTCATTCCTATGGGTATTTTAGAAGCATGTTTATCAAATTGAATACTCAAACTTTCACTCATCGATGAATATACTTCTAAACATCCCACAGGAATGAATAGAAATTGGGTGAGTATTTGTGAGATGAGCTCTAATTCCACATTAAATCTGGTCCTTATTTGAAGTTAAGTTGGGCTTTCCTATAGAGAGGATTGGTCATCAAGATACTGCTGTATCACACCTATTTATAAAAGTGAAAGCCTAAAACCGGCTATAGATGTGCAGATTTTATTTTTAGAGCGCCGAACGCTCGTTCTTTCAGTGTAACGATCTACCATTAACTATTCAGATTAAAATATGTAGGAAAAATAACAAATCAGACGATGTTCTGGCCATAATTTACAGCAATCATACAAAGGTTTTGTCCAATAAATAGTAGAGACAGTCAGCAATTGATATTGTCACATAGGCAATACATGCAGAGATATTATCGATAGCCAATATACATTTTTTAATCTGTCAGATTGACTGAACGGCAGATTGCCCTGGTATGAAAAATGACAGGACGATCCACACATGGTCCGAAAATCGTACAAACCTTTGTTTCATAAAACTTTGTTTTCATACAATCTTTGCGTCTCTGACCAGCTTTATCCTTCATGTATGCCTTTCCAGTTTCTTTTTCAAACTACTGTAATTCTGCACCCATTATAACTCTTGCGCTTCAGACTACAAGTTCTTGTATGAGGTTAATCAGGACATTTCTTTTGTGGTCCAAAACTTGGTTAGATCACTACTGGTTTATTCTGTTTACTTATTTAAAAACTTTGTAATTACTCTTAGATCAAGGGAAATACCATCCAATAAAAACCATTAATCTCACCCTAATTAGGCTTCACTATGAAATTTCCTTGGATTCAGCCCATCTCAAAGGACTAACCCCAAAGTTTAAGAACCAGGGGTTACCTTATAAAAACAAACATGGCTGTATGCAGTTTCATGAAGACAAAAATGCTAAAAAAAATGACTATGGAAAATAATCATGATAAATTATCTTAAAATATCAGTTGCTAAGTGAATGTAAACACTACTTTAAAAATGTATTAATTTCTTTTAAAATAAGAACTAAAACTTGCAGAAGGACCATTTTTTATAACTGCAAAATCACTGTTCAGATGCACAAGGTTAATTACTAAATTATTAGACCACAAAATTATACTAGTACATTACAGATGCATGTTAAATAAACAATATCCACATTTTTCAAGGTCACAGTGATTACCAATTTGTAACAATTCTAAGCTGTTTTTCTCAAACAAATAATCATCTAACCAACTGAAATAAGTGCATGTACAGATTATTTACAAAATGTTTATACTTTTACAATCTATTAAGTTAGCCATATTTTGTCATACGTACTGTAAATTGGTCTCATACAGGCAATGCAAAAAATGTGTGTCATGTTAACTATGGTAAGAAGAACACATCAAACAATCCTAATTTTCTAGTGATTCAACAGTAATGCCCTTAAAACTCCTGGACCAACAGTACATCCTTCCCATAGGACACAGGTTACACTACAAAGGACTTCCTGTCCAGTACTTTAGTTTTTTGTTTCCCCACATAACATGAACCCTATTGACGCACGTGATATGACATATTTGTACTAGAGCATGATCATTAAGTCAAAGAGCAACCTGAAAAAATTATTCTCAAAAATGTGTGTAAAGTAGGTTGTGCTTTGATATGTGCTTTGATCCAGGCAAACCAATGAATATGTACATTTTGCTCTGGCACTGGACTATAAAATACATACAGCATTGCAAAGTCATGCTTTTAATAATAACATTAATTTGTTGGTGTTTGTTACAGTTTGTTAAAGTATAATTGGACAGAGCTGTTCCAGCTACACAACTGGCGCTTGATAAATGAGCAAATGAAAGCTCTAAGGAATAATTTCATGTTCTGTGAAGTAATAATGAAAGGCTTACCTTTTTGCCAAGCAATAGATCACAATAAGAACTAGACAATTTAGCTAGTTAATAAAAAAAAATTAAAAACAAGCAAATAGTGAGAGATGGCTGCAAGGAAAAAGAGCAAAATATCACAAGGAAACAAAAGGATTATAAGGAAACAAAAAATATGCAAAGGATACCAACTAGGCTGGCAAAGGTAGTTTCAATAATTATTACTCAAGTCCACTGTGAGAAAAATTCAAAGAGAGATGACTGCATTGTACTACATTGTACGGTATATCAGATTGCCAAGATAAAAGGGTTATCATGTTATGTTATACACATATAAAATGTTTGAAATTAAATATGTGAAATAACCCCCTTCTGTTTGTTTATAAATAAACACAGGGCAGGATTTGTATCCCCACTGTTAGATACCCAGTTACTGTAACATACCGTATGTAAGAAATCTATCATCTGGTAAATCTGTGGTTATTGGTCATGGGTTCATGTTTCAGTCAAGTAAAACTGAAAGGCCTCAGGTACTGTACATACAAGCATCATTAGGCAAGTGCCAGACAATACTTTTGATTGCCGATTCTCCGCAGGCTGAAAATCCACTGCCCTGCTGCTCCCCTTGTCTTCTGCAGGCCTTCATTTGTGGAGAGGCCACCTAGGCCTAGGGTGGCAGGATTTTAGGGGGCGCTATATAAATCCGGCCCTTCTGCAGGCAGATTTCGGTGCAAAATGCAAAATGTAACTTTTTGGTGCGAAAATCCGCCACGTCTGTCTGCACCCAAGCAGAAACAGAGCAATAGCAAACATCGGATTCTCAGCCTGCATTTCCATATTCGTATGGTCATAGCCTTACATTTTCCAACACAATGGACTGAAGAAGATCTCAGATGAATGCTGTTAACTCTTCCCTGTAAGAATAATTTGTTCCCATAGATGTATATAATAGCTGTATAGGCAATGCAGTATTTATGTTTGCACAATCACATGATGAATGAAGGGTGTTGTCCATTCCTTCCCTGAAGTATACAGCTGATTAGGGTTAATGTTTAGAATCAGATTACATGACGTACATTGTATTGCTAATACCATGGGCTGTGTGATATTCTTAGAGATTTCATTAGTTTTTTCACTGAAAATCTCAAGTCCTTGCAGTTCTTCTCCTCAGTGGCCACATCTTAACAATGAGATGTGTATTGGTTAATAATAACCAGATACACATATATATATATATATATACAAATATATATATATATATATATATACAGTTAAATAGGGTAGAGGCACTTCACATACAGAGTCTGTGACCTGAGTGCCAGGTGAAACAGGGTTGGTAAATTATGCAAAAAAGGAGAGTTTATTTGACGGTTCGGTCCTAAACCAGGACCTACGTCAGGAACAGCAAACAGAACCCCCACCAACAAACAAACAAATATAGCTGCCCCTTCCAAAATGGCTGCCAAACAGTTGCTAGGCAACATTGTAAAAAACAGTAATTACTCTATAATTTTACAAAAAGCTTTAGTTTGTCATTGTTACGATCCAAAGTGAGACTTTTTTGGAGGAGTAGGGATAGCCAAGAATGCAAGGAGAATGCATATAGAGGTAATAGAGTGGGTGGTAGAGGTAGCATAACCTGCTGATATGAAGTGCTCCAGTCCATCACCTGTATGAGTCAAAATGAGAGGGATCACCAGTATCTGGCCAATTATTTGTTCATACTGCAGAGGTGAGAGTGAGGGTGCAAACTGGTAGAGGCCGCCCCCACACCAACCATGGTCACCAGATAGAACACACCTTATATATATATATAATGTATACCAGCATACTGACGACTTTTCAAATGGACAGTCTTAGCAAGGCAAAACAATGCATAGCAGGTCAGATGGTGTGATAGGTACTGTACGTCAGAGCTATTAATGACTGGCATACTGACAGCTAATATACACAATGGTTAGAAGCTCCTAAATGTACTTAATGGCCAGGCTTATTATGGCCTTTAGCGGCAGTCTGAATGCTTTAAAAAATGAAAAGGACTATGCCATGTTTTATATACTGAACTAATTGTCACAAATTATAAATCAGAAAATGAGGTTGGCCTGTCATATAAGCTGATGCTACAGGGCTGATTATTAAATTCTGATGCTAATTGCACTGGTTCTGTGCTGCCATGTAGTAATTATCCATATTAATTACTAATCAGCCTTATATTGTGACATTTATATTCTGTGTGTACTGTGTATTTAGAGTCGGCCCGTAAGCTCAGTAAGTGACAGCAGCACAGATCATGTGAATCAGTGAATCAGCAGAAAAGAAGATGGGGAGCTATTGAGGCATCTTTGGAGACACATATCTTTTCACCACTGTCATTTTTTAACAAAAGTTCAGGTTAGCTTTCCCTTTCTCCTTTTGTTCCCTTGTGAAAGGGTTAATTTCCCATTTAAATCTTTCAACAGCTTTTGTGCACCAAAGCAGGGTGGGTACTCACAAACATTTAGGTAACTATTTTGCTTTCAATTAAAACATCTTGTAGTTTGTCCACTAGATGTGTAAAATCTTTTTTTATTTGCTTAGGGAATTTAAAATTGCACACACATAAATAAGATAAAAAATGTCAGTCAGTCCAGTCCCCAGCGAGCTTCCTTCCTCAGCTGTGTTGGTGTCTCTGTATAATGCCAGAAAAGTGCAATTTTCAATTCCCTAAGTAAAAAAAACATTTATAGCGCATTTGAAAGGTTTGAATGGGACTTTAGCCCTATTCCTTTCACAAGGGAACAAAAGTGGTTTTAAAGGGAAAGCTAACCCGAACTTTTGTTTAAAAAAATGACAGTGGTGAAAGATGTTTAACCTTATTAATACTGAAAGGGGAGCACAAAAAGGTGTGGTTGTTTTGCCAACATAGTATAATCCACAAGGACAGATTATTATATATACAACATAAGTGGAGGTGCATGTAAGACGATGTGTAATCTTATATTCTTTTCCCATTGTGTGGATGAGGAAAATCCAATCCCACCAATAAATATCTCCATGTGATGCTATTGAGACATCTGTAACATATTGGTTTACGTTGGGAGGAAAGCCAGTTGTTATCTTTTCCGGTTCTACCATAAAAGTTTGTTTTTACCAGTATATCTCTCAAGCTTCTGTTCTGCCTATAGCCAAACATGGGTGTAGGAGTTTTGTACAGTGTCAATGTCTCATCCATGTTTATTATTGGTCAAGTTTTATAGACAGTCTGTCTCAGAAATTCAGTGTCGCACTGCTGCCAATTTTGCCTGTTGGGTCCACTAATAAATTGTAAGTGCGCAAGAGCCTAAATACTGTAACTATCTTCCCAGTGTCGGACTGGGACACCAGGGGCCCACCATAAAACCTTAGACCAGGGGCCCACTCTCAGTACTAATATTCTTCATCTCCTCAATCAAACTCTATTCTCCTAGTTTGTTTTCTTTACATTCTATAATCAATTATTCTATCTATTTAGCCTCTTTGTTCTCCTAGAAATATGGAATGGACATGAAATAGGCCAAAAGTTTAGCAGCATGAGGGCCCACTGACACCTTGGCCCACCAGGAGTTTTCCTGGTATTCCGGTGGGCCAGTCCAACACTGTACCTTCCTCTACACGGTAGCCTTAAAGGGATACTGTCATTTTTTTAAATGCATCAGTTAATAGTGCTGCTCCACTAGACTTATGCACTGAAATCCATTTCTCAAAAGAGCAAACAGATTTTTTTATATTCAGTTTTGAAATCTGACATGGGGCTAGACATTTTGTAAATTTTCCAGCTGCCCTTGGTCATGTGACTTGTGCCAGCACTTTAGGAGGGAACTGCTTTCTGGCAGGCTATTGTTTTTCCTTCTCAATGTAACTGAATAGTACGCAGTGGGACATGGGTTTTTACTATTGAGTGTTGTTCTTAGATCTACCAGGCAGCTGTTAACTTGTGTTAGGGAGCTGTTATCTGTTACCTTCCTAATTTTTCTGTTGTTAGGCTGCTGGGTGGGGGAAAGGGAGGAGGTGATATCACTCCAACTTGCAGTAAAGAGTGATTGAAGTTTATCAGAGCACAAGACACATGACTTGGGGCAACTGGGAAATTGACAAAATGTCTAGCCCTATGTCACATTTCAAAATTAAATATAAAAAAATCTGTTTGCTCTTTTGAGAAATGGATTTCAGTGCAGAATTCTTCTGGAACAGCACTATTAACTGATGCATTTTGGAAAAAAAAATGTTTTCCCATGACAGGATCCCTTTAAAGGACAAGGAAAGCTAAACAAAAGCTTTCTGGTTTTAAAGGGAAAGCTCACCAGAGGTTTTGATAAAAAATGCCACTGGTGAAAGTTTTTTTAACTTTACTAAAAGGGCAGCACAATAAGGTGTTATAAAGAAAGTAAAGAAATACTACACTGTATACATATCATTTTTCTTGCTATCTTTCCTTGAGACTCCTAGGGAGCGCTGTTTCATTATCTTGGAATATTGTGCATCCCTGAGCTACGGTCTTTCATGTTTTAATTTCTGTTATACACATCACAGAAAACACACTACAATTTACAATAAGGGCATACTGATCGGAGCTGCTAAAATGTTACCAATGAATACTTTGCATTTTTTATTCATTCAAAGAACTTTTTTTTTTTTACTTTAAACTACTTCTATTTCTCTCTTCTGAAGGTTATCAAGACAACAATTACAATGCCTCTTTTGTCCTAATAACGTTTACTTGCGTCACAAACCCACACAACACTGTTTCTAGCTAATTCGACATCTGCTTGTGCTTGCACATTAAATCCTTGGTGATGCTAATGACATTGTTTTACTTATTATTTTCCTCAGTATGGATAGAAATTCACATAGTTAGGGTTCAAATTGAGCAAAATATCAGTACTTGAGGTTGCAGCATTCTTTGTAACATGACCTGTAATGCAACCTTTCCTTAGTGGCTGATAACAATGAACTGAGCTTTCTAGGAGAAAAGCTTCCATGAATATCGAATTAACTGAACCTTGAAGCAGTACCTGGAACCTAAGAGCATTGTACAGAACATGGAGAGCCACAAAAAAGAGCTGTCAGTAGCATAGGCATCAATACAGGCCGGTTTGTCTCTAATTTAATATAAACAAGTGGTTGGAAGATGCAAAGCATAAAAAATAATGACATATGGAAATGCAATGATTCTGCAGATAACAATGACAAAACTTTTTAATGACATAAATCCAGTGACAACATTTGTGTGGCCTTTATTTGAACATGGCATAGGAGGTATTTGACAGAATCAGATGAAGTTTTGATTGGGTGCGATGCAATTGGTAAAGGCTGGGGGCAGAGAAAGAGAAGGATGTGATGTCAAGGGAAGAAGCCGTTCACTTCTTTATTTTCTGAGCAGGTAAAAACATTCCACACACACCCTCCTTTTTTGTATTTTTTGCAAAATGTCAGGAGTTTTTCTAATTATGTTCTCATATTATTTATTAATCACTGAATGTGGATGTGTCCCTGAATTCACTGTTATATTGTGTTTTTGTATCTTTATACAGTATAAATATGAAAGTCAGCATTGTAGTAATTCATGTAAATTTCGAATGCTTGATCCAGGGAATGTTTCAGGTCGCTATTGTGGTCAGCAAGGAATTTTTTCTCTCTTGAGGCATAATTGGCACTGGCTTCAGTCTGGGTTTTTTGCATTCCTCTGGATCAAAAACAGTGGATATATGATAATGTATTTTAAGTTTTATTTGTCACAGTGTCTTGATGGTTTGAAATATTAAATAACTCTTTATTCCTATTCCTATTTGATGTATTCTTCTAAAACGTTGGTTTATGAATGGCTTTAGTTTTGCAAATAAACGTGTTGTCATTTTCCATGTTTCACAAATAGTAATGAGCAAATCAGTTCCATTTGTTTCGCTGAAAAAATAGAACACTGATGAAAAATCCACAAAAAGATTTATAGTCTATGGGGAAATTTTTGCACTGCAACTTTTTTTGTAGCAAAATGTGAGTCTGTGGGCAACTTTTTCTCACTCCTCTTGCATTTAAGTCAATGGACATTTTTTCTCAAGTTTTCTCTCACTCCAAATGTAGTGATGTGAATGGGTGTTTTTTCTTTTGTAGCAAATTTTTGTGGCAGTTTTGACAAAAAAAAATACACAGTTCCTTTATTTCTTCTCGTATGAGTACCCAGTATGTAAATTCTTTAACCTCCTCTATCTTCTCTCCTTCAATGGAGAAATTATTGACTGTCTACAGGGCCGGATTTACCTAGTGGGCACCCCTAGGCCCGCTGTCGCTCCTGTTCCCTCCCTTTTATTTGCTCAAATTTTCATCATCAGGATGGAGCAATGGGAATTGGCACACAGGAAACTTAAATTTTCGAACCAATGTGGGTGTGGTTGGGCAGCATGCCCCCCCCTAAAATCCTGCCACCCTAGGCCCAGGCCTAGGTGGCCTCTCCACAAATCTGGGCCTCACTGTCTATGTTTAGTCTCATTAATCTAATTGAAATAGGCACTTGCAAGGGGACATGGTTACACTTTACAAGGACAGTATAGACAGATAAAGGGGATCTTTTCTCCCTTAGAAAAGATTAAAAAACAAGAGACCAACCCTTTACACTTGAGGCAATGAACTTTCATTTGAAGGTTGTTCTTCACGAACAAGGAACTGAGGATATGGAATGCCCTGCCAAGTGATGTCAGGTTCTATTAATTTGGCTTGAATGACTTCTTGAATAAGCATAATATCCAAGGTTATTATGATCTTAGATCTACAGTTAGTTTATATACTGTATGTGAGGTTTCTTTATATGTGTTATATGTGTATTTAAGCTAGGGTTCTTTTGAAGGGTTTGGATTTGATAGACGTTTGTCTTTTTTTCAAACCAAAGTATCTAAGTAGCTATGATTTACTTTTGGCACTTTTATTTCTTTAAGGTTGTTAGAATTTTGAGATTCTGATTGAAGGGACTGGAGCTGTCTAGACAGACAGATATCATTAGCATAGCTCAGATCTGTGAGTAAACTTCACTTTTGTCATTTCTGTCTCTAGGAAATTACTAAACAACAGCAGCAAGAGAACACAGTCTTGTCTCTGCCCAATTGTTTCATTACAGTAAATATGCCAAGATCACACACCTCTCAATTGTCCCATTTTTCACGGGACAGTCCCAGTTTTGACAGCTCAACATGCAGTCCCATATTGTTATGGAAATGTCACAACTTTCTCTTTGATCTCCTGCACTAAACAGCCTCTTTCTCTTTGCCTCTTTCTATTTTAAAAATGTTTGGGGGTATGAGATTATACAGAACATTACTTTATATCCAAATATTGTGGCTGGTTCTTATGAAAATGTACATGACTATGCGAGTCTGCAAAATTTTAGAAATGGCCAATATTCTGCCTCCCCTCCTAAGTGTGATCTCTTTAACTCGTCAAGTTGTCTTGAGATAGCAATAACTTACAACCTCAGGAACTTCAGCAGATAGTTGAACTCAATCAGAATGGCACCTTGAAGACCGTTGAGAAGTTTATTTCAAACTGTGAAGATCCTGACAACAGTGAACATTCAGATAGATCAAAAGACTATAATATGATCCACTAGTGCAATATGCAAGCAGTTTAAAATGGAGTCTAGCATATACTACCATACCAGTGGAGTAAACCAAACAGACAGAGATCAGAGGGGTTAACACAGTGATCCCCACCAGTAGCTCGTGAGCAACATGTTGCTCTCCAACCCCTTGGATGTTGCTCCCAGTGGCCTCAAAGCAGGTGCTTATTTTTTAATTAATGGCTTAGAGGCAAGTTTTGGTTGCATAAAAAACAGATGTCCTGCCAAACATTCTCTCCTGTAGGCTGCCAGTCCATGTAGGGGTTACCAAAAAGCCAATCAGAGCTCTTATTTCACATCCACATGGACTTTTTCATGGTTGTGTTGCTTCCAACTCTTTTTTGAATTTAAATGTGGCTCACGAGCAAAAAAGGTTTGGGACCCCTGGATTAACAGAAGGGGAGATGGGCGAAAACAAGGAAAGGCAAATCATGAAACAAATAATACATGTGTAAAATGACAGTCAACTTTATCTGTAAATCTTAGGTGCCCCAAATTGTACTTTGCACAGGAACAATGAAGTATGAACAACATTCTCTCATTTATATTGTAATCTCATTTGATGGTGTGGAGATCAGTAGGTCAGTCATTCTAATCCTCAGCTCAAGTAAAGCTTCATTTCCAGCATTTACTGCCAGGAATGTGTGCAAAATAAAACTAAAAAAAGTTTGATAACATTATAAGTTTGTTCAATCTTTATCATGACTTCTGCATAAAATTAATTCACACTGTATTACCAAAAAATACACCATGTCTGCACTATAGTGTTTTGGATCATCTTATTTAGAAAACTAATATTCTGAAAAGTTTGTTAACTTTAATTTTCCAGCTAAAAGCTGGAAAAACTCATACACATGCACACACATACACATATATTCAATCTATGTAATGGTTATGTATGTATTACAAAGAGACTGTAATTTATAAAATTACTGTGTAATAGTTATGCTGTTTCATATTATTATGTAAATTACATACATTACTGAAAATATTATCATTGGTATTGCTATGATAACATGTGCTAGGGAGACAATATGAGGCTGAATGTAGCTTCACTTCTGTTTAATATTTTATGGCAACAGGAAAATTATTTGAGGACCTAATAGCACGTTTACCTCAAAATTTAAATATTAACTAGGGATTAGCTGCATTATTCTGATTTATATTTAATCATCAAATTCTTCTAATTGCAATTGTAGTTTTAATGTAAAACAATGAAGATCATGGGGGTTATTAATCAAAGGTCTGGTTTTAGAGGTTTGTGAGCTTTTTATACCTTGAATGAACCCCACATCAAATGGTTTCTAATTTATGAAAAAAACTTGATCAGTGAATTTTGGATTAAGAACCCAAATCACTCCAATTCATCGAGTTTTCGAGTGAAACGTGCCAAAATAAACCCAAACATCATAGAGGCTACTAACATCTTAAAATGGTTGAAGGGAACTCTGCCATTGTCTTCTACATGATTTTGACAGATTTTTAACTCCAGTAGTTTTGGATACAAGCTATTACCAGGTTCTGGGTATAATCAATCCTGAAAATCTCATTTAAAAAAATAAAATGAAAAATTCAAGTTTTTTTTAACCCGTATGCAGTATTGACTGAAAAATACAGTTTTAGGGTAACTCCACCTTTGATAAATAACCCCCTAAATGTACGGCCTGATTTTGATTTGGGTTTAAAATAGCTAAAATTGCTCAGCTGTGTATAAAGTCAGAGAAATTTTACTTTTTTATAATAAATAGAATAAAACATTGCCTTCAGGAGCATACACTCATAATCATTCCTTTACCCAACAGAAAAATATCAGACTATGAAACATCATGAAAAGCCCTTTTGCAATTTTAATAAAAGCTGACTTATATATTCAAATATTTATAACCGTTGTTTACTCCCGGACAAACCTCAACACTCCAGTAGCAAAATTTTGGTATTCAAAGTGGCTTATTATTTAATAATATGCAGCTTGTACTCTGGAGACTAGCAAAGCAGCGTACAAAGTTGTAAAAATGTTTAAAACAAGCTAGCAAGACTAATTAACAATATTACTTATGCAGAAACCTCTCCCATGTCCATTAGAATTGTATAAAGTCATATGAAAAAGTTTGGGAACCCCTCTTAATTCTTTGGAGTTTTATTTATCATTGGCTGATCTTTCAAAATAGCAATTTCCTTTTAACATATAACATGCATTATGGAAACAGCAGTATTTCAACAGTGACATTAAGTTTTAAGATTTACAGAAAATATGCAATATGCATCATAACAAAATTAGACAGGTGCATAAATTTGGGCACCCCAATAGAGATCATCCATACTTAGTTGAGCCACCTTTTGCAAATGTAACAGCCTTTAGATGCCTCCTATAGCCTTTGATGAGTGTCTGGGTTCTGGATGGCAGTATTGTTGATCATTCGTCCATACAAAATCTCTCCAGTTCAGTTAAATTTGATGACTGCTGAGCATGGACAGCCTGCTTCAAATCAACCCATATATTTTCCATGATATTCAAGTCGGGACTGTGATGGCCATTCTAGCATATTGTACTTCTTCCTCTACATAAATGCCTTTGTATATTTCAAATTGTGTTTAGGGTCTTTGTCTTGGAATAGCCAACCCCTGCACTTCAACTTCAACTTTGCTTGAACATTATCCTGAAGAATTTGTTGATATTGGGTTGAATTCATTCAACCCTCTTAACAAGTTCCCCAGCCCCTGACCTAGCCACACACCCCCACAGAAAGATGGAACCGCCACCAAATTTGACAGTAGGTTGCAGGTGTTTTTCTTGGAATGCGGTGTTCTTCCCCCACGCATATAACAAAAATGTCTGATCAGTCAAAAGCACATTGTTCCAAAATGATTGTGGCTTGTCTACATCAGCTTTTGCATAAAACAAGTGACTATTTGTGGCATGAGTGCAGAAAGGGCTTCTTTCTCATCACCCTGTCATACAGATGTTCTTTGTGTAAATTGCACTGAATTGTAGAATGATGTACAGATACATCATCTGCAGCAAGATGTTCATATGCTGCTCCTGTTTTTTCTTGGCCTGCCAGGCCTGGATTTTACAGCAACTGTGTCTGTGGCTTTCCATTCCTGATTACATTCCTTCCAGTTGAAACTGACAGTTTACACCTGTGAGTTTTTTGTAGCCTTCCCATAAACCATGATATTGAACAATCTTTGTTATCAGATCTTTAGAGCGTTGCTTTGAGGATCCCATGCTATCACTCTTTAGAGGAAAGGCAAACAGAAGCACAACTTGCAATTTTGCAATTAAATACCTTTTCTCATGATTGGACACACCTGTATATGAAGTTCAAGGCGTAACAAGGTGATACAACCAATTTAGTGTTGTCAGTAATCAGTATTGAGCAGTTACTGTGGTGTTTATACAAATGGCCTGCAGGTGGCACTGTGCATACATAG
>CM044439.1:127151818-127211933 GCA_024363595.1 Xenopus borealis
TGCCCCATTTTCTGCTATCTACTTTTCCTGAGCAGCTGTCAAATCATAGCATATTACACTAATCACATATAGATATGAAAAGAAAAACAGATGCACAGTGCTGCAGGACACAATATGTTGCCACGGTATTAATAAAAACATAACACAAGTTGTTGGTTTTGGCTGAAAAGAAAACAGGTTATGCTTTTATATGCTATACCCTTTACAACTCACATTCATTCTCACATTCATTATCACACTTTATATAAAGGTGATAAAGGTGAAGGTGCTTTCTGATGACAATTGGCATGTTTTGAACCCACAATGCAGCTCTCTTTCCCATTTTTCCAGCTTATTCACAAGTTTGATTGCCATAAATTCTGGCATTTTTCGTTACAATTATGTGTGCCCAAGTCTTTAAGTGCAAGTTTCCTGCAGCAACGGGCACACTGATGGGTTCCATGATGCTTTCACCACCTTCAGTGGTAGCGTTAGATCCAGGGTTTAAGTGCATCAGTATGAGCTTTGTTTTGGAACAGGAATTGCACCAAGTGTGAATACATAGAAATGTAAGGAGCGGTTTTGACTAAAGTAGGTTTAATGAATAGGAGTTTTTTGCATTAGTGCTTACGGGCAAATTTGCATAACTAAAATGGCCCTCTGTATGTCTGTGAGCTACAATGGGGCAGGGACGAATGTAAATGATTAATCATCTCTGTAAGGTGCTGTGCAAAATTGTCCGTATTTCATAAATGATTAAAGAAATGAGGTGTCATCTGCTAATAACACAATTGCAGGGGCAGATTTACTAAGGGTCCGATTCGAGGGATAAAAAAAACCTCTAATTCGACCATGGGAATAGTTAGGGAATAAAATTCCTTCAAATTCAAAGGATTTTTACCGCAATTTGATTGGTCGAACGATCGAATATAAAAAGTTGATCCAACGATTTTAACCATTAGATCAAATTTTTTTATTCGATCAAAATTTTTGAAATCCAGTTCAGTAGCTTTGATCTGGCAAACTCGGCAGTCGAATAAAAATTTAAAGGGGAAGTACTTTGACTGTCGAATAGTCGAATAATCGAATAGATTTTTATTCAAATCATTCGATTTGATCGAATTTTCTAAATTCACTGGTCGAAGTGGTCTTCAAAAGCATTCGAAAATTCAAATTCAAAACCTTTTGAAAATTCGATCGAATATCGAATCCTTCATGTGAATTTAGCAAATCTGCCCCTTAGTGTTCATTCACTAACCCGTGTGCTGGAATGCAACATGGAATTGGTGGTGAATGCAACACTGCATTTACACATGGTGCCTTGATCCTGTTTCTTGCAGTTTGTACCCTGCCCTATCCATGTTAAATGGCATCTATTGCATATTTTTTGGAAAAAAAATGAAACTGAAAATGTAAAGGATCTGCATTAAAGGGAATGTACACCCCAAAGTAAAAGTTTGCACACTATTTATCAATATAATAACATATTTCACTTTCCAAGGTCACTGCACAGCCAAGTACATTTGTAATTAATGTTGTTTAGAAAGTTGCTTAGAATTATATTTTCTCTCTGTCTGTGTTTATGACCCTTTTAAGGTCAAATATGGGAGAAAGGTGAATATAAGGACCAGGCTGGTTTCCATCGGTAATATATTTATATAACTAATTTGGTTCTAATGAAAACAAAAGTTTTTTTTTTACTTATATTAGAAGAAAAAAAAAATGCCTGCAAATTTTAAACCAAACCCTATTTTTAAGGGCAACTAAAGGCCTAAGTGGCGTTGCTTAATTTTAATCCCTGCTAAGCAAAAGGTACACAATTTATCATTATTCCTGATACTCGCAGCAGTGAGTGAAATGCAGCTCCTTTCCACTTTGTTGCTCTTACGTAGTAAGGATGTGGGAGCCTTCTAACAGCTGTCCTGTTGTTCGGAGCTATTCAAAAATATTTTAGAAAAAGACTGTAATTTCCTTTCTGTACACAAGTTAAGGCGTAGGTCAGCAAGATTTTTTGTGACCACTTCCATTTGTAGCCAACCCCCCCCCACCCCACAAATACCACGTCCATGTTACAAAATTTGCCAGGTTATGGAAAGTCTCAGTACATTTTGTTGGGTTTTAGGTTCATGTTTTATGTGTTATTACCGTTTTGCTACTGAAGTTGAAACTGCTCTTTAAACTGTGAATCACAGTTTACCCCAAGAGGCCTGCTTATCTTAAATAATTACAATTGTATCTAAGTGCAGGTATTCTGAGGCCAAAAGCTTCTTATTCTTATTTAATTAAGTGTCATAAATGTTGTATCTTTTTTTGTGTTCAGTACAGTAGAGCAAATATAAATGCAGTGAATGTTAATGAGACTCTGTTACTCAAGAGCGAGCTGTCAAAATTGTGTCCTGCTGTAATTGGGACAGTTATTAGGCATGATTGCACATATAGACTATTCAAAAGGACTTACCCTAAATGGTTATGATTTTGAAAGAGCATAAAATTCTGTGTATGCAGATTTCTCTGTGAGCCCCCCTGATTCTGTTCTCAAGATAGCCTCGGTTACTAGTACCCTGGCCTTGAGGATACCTGTTTGGCTATAACAGCAGCTCTTTGTTTTTCGGTGCTGTTGAGAGATGTCTCTATACTATCCCACTGGTAATTCCATCATACTCCCGTACTCTATAAAACTCTGTGATTCCTTTAATCAGGGTTCTGACACTTTGGGGCAAATTTATTATTATTCCCAATAATTAGCTCGACCAAATTCACAATTCGATAAGTATTTGACTATCGAATACTTATCGAATTGTTTTAGGCTATCATTTTGCTTGGATACCGATCGTTCGATTTCACGAGAAAATCGTGAAATTTCATTAGAGCGTCCGAATAATTTGTACGATTCGAACGATCGAACGATCCGATGGTACGAATGGTATTCGAGCAGGACTTAGTCTCTGAAGCCTATAGGGGGCTCCCCAGAGGCTTCTATTACAATTCGGTAGGTTCAATCTGGCGAAGTAGGCAGTCGAATAATTTTTAAATTTTGAAACCTTCGATCATCGAATGATTGAATATCCGGTCATGCAATCTATTCGATATTCGATGATCGAATAGGCCAAATTTCATTAAAAATTTGTACGATCGATATTCGATCGAATTCGATTGTGGCAAATACACTTTTTCTTTTATTTCCATGAGAACTCCACCATCCACAGTGCCCCAAAATGGTCCTCTTCTGGTATACTATAAAAATTGACTTCTCTGTTATACTGAACACATTTTATATCTTATTGGTTACAAGCAAGATTATCAATATTTGAATCCAGTAACCCACAATGAACAGTTTTGCAGATTAGAGGTCTTGTGTGGACCTAAACATATGGTTCCTATACATTTTAAGGGTCTAGCCCAAACATTTCATGTCATCACAATAAACACTTTGCAGTCTGGTTCTCCCTACATTTCTCCTATTATTTGATTGGTTCAATCTGGAGATCAGCTCAGGATACAACTGGAACTGTATCAGTGTGTGAGCTGCAGCTGACCACTGCTCTTCTTGGAAGCCTTCTGCAAACATGAATCCATTCACAATTCTAATATTTTCCGTATTGGGTTATATGGGTTTTTATAAATAGTAAAACTAGTAACTGCAATGACTGTGCCAATGCAACAGAAACTTTTCTCTGTTGCACAAAAAGGTACATGACTTCTGTATCCTATTTGAATGCAACACAATGTTCCATACTAGCAGCATCACACAGCTCAGGTGCATTGACTCCCGCATGACAGTAATGTTTGCATAGCTGCTGCCTCTCAGGCAAGTCTGTGGCAATATATCAGACCCTTCCTTTCTCTCCACTGCCAGATTCTGACTCCACCCTCCTGCAGCTTTCAACAGCACAGACGAAATCAAAGAGCATCTCACTCTACTACAGTTCTCACATAAGCAGCGTGCTTTGAATGTGCCAGACCTCCTTGTAACACTCCCAATCAGGATATGTAGTATGCGGTTTCCAAGAAGATTGCATGAAGTTGTCCTCTTCTACTCTGCCTTCACTCAATGGATTATAAACTCCCAAGGACAATGCCTGCATGCTTTTGTTTTTGAACAGGATTGCCTTGCCTGACGCTGTGAATAATTACTTTCATTGTCTGGCATAAAAGAGAGGATTTCCCTGTGCTCTTTTGGCTTTGCTGAGAGTCCTACCTGAAGAAGGGATATCAGAGTTCTGAAAGGCAGCAACATTTTTGCTGGGGGGTATCATTATCTCTTACATGTATCAATTCTGTTGCTATCGTCTTTCATCACAGAAGTACTCTAGTCATAGTGCTTGGAATGTAATCTCTGATGTCAGGCTGTTCCGTACAGAGCAAATCCTGGTGAGTGCTTGGGAGATTGAAGAGCAAAAGTAAGTTTTGCACAGCAGATTGGTTGTGAGATAATACAACTCCAAAACGGAAGCTGTGCACCATGGGAAATATGTGTAAAGTGGGTCTGGAGAAGTAAGCAGAGATTCACAGGCTCAGGACAATGTCTGTAACACCAACTCTCCTACCTACAAATGGCACCAAGTTTGCACCAGAGCATGGCATTATGGACATGCCAAAGCCACTGTTTCCATTCAATGCTTTACTTTTCAGCCTGACACTCATAATCACTCTGACAGTGTTTGTAGGCAGCATTATTTCCCTGGTTTTCTTGCTGAAAATAAAGAGCAAGTCAACTCTGTCTCTGCTTGTGACCTCCCTGTCCGTGGATGATTTGGTCAGTGTTGTTCCCGCATCGATTTTCATGCTGCAACAGTGGACAACACATGCCCTTCCCCAGCCCCTGTGCTCAGCTGCAGCATTTCTCTACTTGTTCCAAGGAATCTCAAGCAATTTAAAGGCATCCTCCATTATTTGCTACAACTTCTATACAGTTAATAAACTAGGAAACAACAAAAAGACCAAGACGTCTGTTAAAATCTACTGGACAGTTGTAACTATATGGATGATTAGTATTCTAATAAGTGCTATTCCTTTCTTCGCTTGGGGTAGATTTCACGCTACATCATGGGGATGCTTTACTGACTGCACAAGTTCTTACATTTTGTTTTTATTTGGATTGTATTCTCTTTGCTTTTTTATTCTGGTCATCCTTTCCGCCCCTCTAACCCATCAGTTGTTGTGTAGCGACAAACAACAATATGTTCATTACAAAGATATTAGCAAAGGTTATCTCACCCCAACGACACCTTTGGGCAGCAATGCATCCTCGCTATCCCCTGATAATCCCATTGGCAAAACCTTGAAGAGTTGCAACGAGAAATATGTAAGCCCGGAGGCAGTGTTCAAGAGGAGTGTGGCTGAAACAAGTGGGGATGGACAGCATTACTCAAACAGTATCAGAGGCGGCAGGAACATCACAGTACTGTATGCTCAGAAGCGCTTCTCCTTGATCCTTGCTTTGACTAAAGTCATTCTGTGGCTACCAATCATGGTAAAGGCTCACTCTTCACTAATGCAATATGTTGTGGGTGTCTTTTAATAATACAGGAGGATGTGCTTCATACAAGTTTAATAGGCAGAGGAATTCATCCATATGTGACACCTTTACTATAAAGCCAGAGGCATTTTGATGACAATTAGGTCAGTGGGGGGATCAAACACTATTGTTAGTGGTTAATGTTTGCCTAATGTTTTTGAAAAATAAAAGACCAAGGTCTGCTGGCTGTGACAGTGACCAAACACTTAAATGATAATTTGAGTGATGCCAGTATGATTAGGGTGTGTAGAAAGAAACATAAATGAAAATAATCTATGCTAAAAAGACATGAGCAGAGGGAATTGGTTAATGAAAAAATTACAGCATGACTGCAGCCCAGCCAAGGTGCAGGATTAAAGGACAAAAACACTGCAGAAATTAATTCAGTGAAGCCTCAGTTCCCCTATCTTTCCTTCTATTAACATGCAGAGAGCAGTGCATGGCTGTCCGTGATATCACACCTATTAGGCTGAGCAATAAAGTTTCTTTCTCTAATGGCAGTGATAAGTTTTAGTGTGTGAGATACAGAGAGGGGTGAGGAATATGTGTTTTTCTATCACAGTGCTTCCTCTAATTCTCAGTTTCTCAGCCTGCAGTAGATGTAACCCTTGGAGGAAGACGTTCAAGGGTATGTCCAGGGTAGTAAAATATTTCTTTCAGGGATACAGTTTTACATAAAAATAATTTATGGGATGGCTTTTATTATTTTATTAAACAATTATTGCAGTTAAAAAATGTTTCTGTGGAAGCTGGTATAAAATCCTAATTTTAAGATCTTAATGCAATAACTGGCAATTCAAAAATATATATGGCATGTATGATATCATTCTTGCCTTCTGTGCATTGGTGTAAATTAAGTATAGATACTGGGTGGAAGTAAATATGATTATAAGAAAGAGATTGGGTTGGCATTGATTATTGTAATGGGTGGAACTACTACAGTCACCTGCCATGTGCTACTCAATCATAAAGGCATACATCTAACATACTACATGAAGACTATTGCTTGTTGAGAGTAGACACATCTGTAACAAAAGCAATGGAGCAGTGGCCTGAATATGGTGCCCTCGCCCTATCCAAAAAGAAAATGAACCCTAATGAAAGTGTGCAGCTAATGCATATCTTGTTTATAATGGCAGCACCATTAATGTTGTTTCATGAGATTATGATAGATCTACGTTGTAGAGTAATTGCAACTTTAGGTTTAAATTAATGTTAAATTACATTATTTTGTACAGTAGTCCTACATGACAGATTGATGCTTTCCCCCATACTCATGGATCAATGATACCGTATTATATATTAAATAGAGTACTTCAATTCCGATTGTATTATTTTTATTGTTTTTATTCTCCTGTTGAGCCAAATCAGCTATATTTATTCAATACTCAATACTTATTCTGTTTTTGCATTTGTCAACTGAAGCACTTGTACTCAATGTTTACCTTCCAGATACAAATGGTTGTCCGGCACATTGTTGGCTTTCAGAGCCTTTCTTTTGAGACCCTAAGTTTTATCCTAAGTTTACTGTCTGCCACCACCACTCCGCTGTTTGTCCTGTCTGAGCGCTGGAGCCATCTGCCATGTGGCTGCATCATTAACTGCAAGAAGAATACATATGACACATCAGCAGAAGAAAACCAAAGTAGGATATTATTATTATTATTATTACTATTGTCAAAATATATTTGGTACCATTTTTAGCTTTTTAAATCAGTTTTAATTGTAAAGAGTAATAGTGAATACACATCTAGGGTTCACATTAAAGAATAGATACTATGGGGTCATTTAAGACAAAGTTCATTTCATTCCAAATACCAATTCCAACTAAATGCTTGATTTTTTTTTTTTTTTACCTCCAATAAGTGCTAATTTTTAATTGGCTGATAGACAGAACAAAGTCACATGTGTGCTGAGTTGAATCTACCACAATTGTACCCATTGCATCAAATGGAAACAATTGAGTTTGTGGGTTTCTGCAAATTGGGTAGGAGTTGTGTCTAGGATTTTTAGAGTGGAGGTTGCCTCACTTGCAGTTCATATATTAAAAATGTATTTGCATCCGAGCACATGTTATGCCTATTGACACAACTAACTGTGTAAATCTTGAAGCTACTGACAGGTACTGGGTGACAGTAGCTCCAGGGTTTCCCCAGAATGAATAGGTGCAGTTGTGCACCATTCATCAGAATATACTGTACATGACGGATGCATGGGCAACCATATGAAAGTTCTCCTTCAAGTTAACTTTTAGTATGTAATAGTATGGCCAGTTCTAAGAAACTTTTCATTTATTATTTTTTTATAGTTTTTTTTTATTTACCTTCTGAAATAGAGGTCACTGACTCCATCTAAAACAAATCCTCTGTAAGTCTATAAATGTATTGCTATTGGTACTTTTTAATACTCATTTTCATATTCCAGTCTCTTATTCAAATCAGTGCATGGTTATCAGAGTATTTTGGACCCTAGCTTCCTGAAATTGCAGACTGGAGAATTGCTGAATAAAAAATGAAATAGCTCCAAAACTAACTAACTAAAAAACCCCGAATGATACAAAATTAAAAACAGTTGAAAAGTGTCTCAAAAAAACACTCCCTAGTCTACACCATAATAAAAGTAAACTCAGAGGTGAACAATCCCTTTAATGAAGTATGTTGATATACAGTTAATTGTATAAATGACCCCTAATATCCTAACATGGACATCTAAATTCTGACAAAGAATTAGGCTAAAAGCCTGCTGAAACCCTCTGCATTAGACTTACTAACGGAGGTCAAGCATGCAGCAATGTTCTATGTGACTAAAGCTGTCCCCGGTACTTTCTTTTCTTTGTCGGGCTGCTCCCTATTGCCTGATGCAAAGCAGATGTTAAATAAATTATGAGTGTGCTCTGTCTAAGCTAAATCTGCTTATATCACAGGGAGATTATCGTAGCCACAGCTTACAATTGCTCACACTTGATTATATAAATGTAACATCGTTGTAGCCACAAGGGGGTGCATAAGCAGGGTTATCAGATCACAGGGTGCATTAACATCTGCAAGTGCAGTTGCACTTGTGCCAAATTCTTCCACAGTGAGTGTGTAAAAACCCCAATAAAAGGTACTTGCATCAAAATGTTCTCATTGCATTTCCTTATAGTTGCGCTTTGTGCCACTCAGTCCTTCCTACTTTCCCTTCTGAAGTTGCACCTATTGCACTTACAGGGTTGTACTAAGCAAATGTAATTACAGTCAGTCAGTTGGCCAGTTTGCTTAACCAGCAGGGCACTTCTGTGAGTTTTAGTGCAGTATTTAAATCACCATGTGCAGCATAAGCCTTAATAATGCCCATATTCCATTACCCACAACTGCTTTATTACATCATTAAAAGGATGACACATTACTGAGAGATTCCATTGTTTTTGTGCTAAGTAGAAAATCTTTGCAGCTGTAGAGCTACTTATGCTTAAATCCCAGGAGTTACACTGGTTTTTATCTATCCTGCACCTGCTACAGCATTGCAACATGGAAGGGTTTATATTTTCTTGGAATGAAAACAATTATTTTATTGTTATTTCTAACGATCCACATTTGTGTGAGTTTTGTTTCAGTGAAACTTTGCTGAATTACAGCTCACAGCTTCCCTCCATTCACACTGGGTAGCAGGCTACACATATCATTGCCTACTTTCTGTATACAGAGCAGCAGTGGTCCTGCTATAACTGCCTTCAAAATGTAATGCCTTCAGATATGTCCATTTAAAAATGTTTCTATTGAGAATTGTAGGATCTGTACTTAAAGGGGTTGTTCTAATGTAGAGAGTGATATTCTGAGACAATTTGCAATTGGTTTTCATTTTTTATTGTTTGTGGTTTTATAGTTATTAAGCTTTTTATTCAGCAGCTCTCTAGTTTCCAGTGTCAGCAATTTGGTTTCTAGGGTACAAATTAACCTAGCAACCCTGCATTGATTTGAATAAGAGACTGGAATATGAATAGGAGATGGACTGAATAGAATGATAAGTAATATAAAGTGGCAATAACAATACATGTGTAGTCTTACAGAGCATTTGTTTTAGATGGTGTCAGTGACCCCCATTTGAAAGCTGCAAAGAAACAGAAGAAAATTGCAAATTATTAAAAAACTATGAAAAATAAATAATGAAGACCAATTGAAAAGTTTCTTAGAATTGGCCCTTCTATGGTATACTAAAAGTTAACTTGAAGGTGAACCACCCCTTTAAGAAGATGTTTTAAGGGGAAGACAGGAGCAGATAGTTTAGTTCCTTTATTGAACAAGAAGAAACTAGGTATAGAATGGCATCCATAAATTGCATACAAAAATGGCATCACAACTTTGTATGCAATTTATGGATGCCATTCTATACCTAGTTTCTTCTTGTCCAATAGAGGAACTAAACTGTGGGTCAAATTAAAAGAAAACTTTGATTACAAAGAAGTAGTTTACATTTAGGCTAGGTTATAGCATCCTGGATAACAGATCCCATCCCTGTACATGATTGTTTTTTTTTTGTTTTTTTTTTATCTTGTTTTTTTATTGATAATATCTCAACACAAATATACATGATTGTTTTTTATATACTTTGAATTTTTTATGGGGTTATTTAATAAAATGCACTAAATTTGCCCAGATGCAGTAACCTTGTAACAACCAATGAGCAGGAAGCATTTACTGGCCTGGTTAAAAGCAAACATCTTATTGATTACTATTGTTTTACTGCTCATGGGTAAACTTAATGCCTTATATATACATATGGTTTCAGTGTTTTAATTTTTTTAATAGTTTTTGAATTATTTGCCTTCCTCTTCTACCTCTTTCCAGAAACAATATAAAACTGTTAAGAATAGTTGGCCATGAAAAGATAAAGAGCTCACACAAGTTTATAAGGTAGCACATAATCTACAGTAACAGTGACCATAGGGTGGTTTGGAACGTTCAATGGCTATGAATATCATAAGATTTCACCTTTCCATCAATTCATGCAATTTCTGCCCTGCTAGAGCTGCCATTGTGAACTTTAAGTTAAATCATTGTAGAAAAATTTAGAATCAACAACAGTTCATACAAACTAATTGCAAGGGACTGTAATGTGCTACATAGCATAGTCCATGAGAACTGAAACTTTTGGCCAAATATTGTTCATAGCCAATTTAGGGTTTTCCATCAAACATCAGCAGAATGATTTCCATGTAGACTAAGAAGTATATCATGATTGTATTTTACTTCTGATCTGAGCAACAGACTGTGGAACATGCTGGGGTCTATTTTTCACAATTGTTCTATTAATGTGCTCCAACACTATCAAATGCCACCGGTTCTCAGGAAGATGACTTTAGCATCTGTTCCGTGACATCACATTTTCAAATTTAGACCTTGTATTTGATGCTTTTTTAATATACTGTAAAATATAAGCTATTCATTGTAGGCGTATGTGTTTGGTGAAGGAGGAGGAAGAGTTGTAAATCTAGAAAAGCAAAATTTTTGAATTGATCAGCATTATTCAGCATAGAGACTAATTGATCTACTGTATTTATACCCTCTGACCAATCATTTGTTGAAGGTATTGACTAATTCTAGTAACCTCACTTCTGTCATTGCTTTCACTGCCCCTATAATCATTTCCAATCAACCTCTTTGGTCTAATCTCAGTGACTCTGTGACCTTCCATCTGCGTAGAGAGTGCTATGGAAACATCTTCCCTCTATACTAGCTCTGCCTTTCTTTAAAGTAGCTAGATCATAGCCAGTAATCCATTCCTTCTGTATAAAAACAATAATATAGAGGCAAAATGCGTAGATGAAACAGTCAGGTTTAAGAAGCAGCTTCCAGAAATGTAGGCTTATTTTTTGTGCATAGCATTCTCTATAATATATATAATATGTGTTATTATAGAAGATAGTACTGTAGTTCTAATCATATTGACTTTATACAGTGCCAGTTGAAATTTCAATTGCAAACTTGGCCTGGAGCTGTGGCCCTGAAGTTCAGTATTATGCCTCTAGAAAACGTGATGTCGAAGGCCTGCTTAAATATTAACAGTGTTTGTCAGTGTTTATATAAAAATGTCTCAGTATCAACCTGTAGCTTTGTATTCCCTACATATTTTATGACATACATCTGAATAATGCAATATATTGTCTTCATTTTATAATTTCTTAGGCATAGGGTTAATTTCCCATGGCTGTATTGGGGATACGTTCAGAAGTGTAGGGTGGAGCAGAGTTGTGAATTACTGTGAATGTGAGGGTAAATAGTTTAAATTATATTCTGAAAGATGGAGGAAGTTAGTGCAGAAAGTGACATAGCAGAGAAGGATTGGTTGTCAAGGTATATAATCATTGCAGCAGCAATTATTATGGACTTAAAAAGTCTCCAGATGGAAGGGCCAACAGATAGTAACAGTGATTAATATGTGATATGATGAGAGAGTGAATCAGCATTTTGAAGCCATTTTGAATGATAAATGGTCATATTTTGCAAATAATCCTTAGATTATATGAATATGATTCAATTATTGATTGAATTGAAGGACAGCGCAGAATCAAATATAACCCATGGCCCTGGACCTGGAGAGATGGGGTGATTGATAGTGAAGTAGTGGCATTGATAACAGTAATAAACACCTCTGGGAAGTTATAGGTGCTGGAAAAACTCAAACATTGTGCAGGCTATTGCCACTGACTTATACTTGACCTCAACAGGTTTTAGATGGTGTATTTTCAGATTCCAGCTATTTCAGCTTCAGGTTATATTTAGGGGCAGATTTACTAAGGGTCGAATTCGAGGGTTAAAAAACCCTTGAATTCGACCATGGGAATTGTTGGGGAAGTAGAATCCTTCGAATTTGAATTCTAAGGATTTTGCCGCAATTCGATTGGTCGAAAGATTGAATAGAAAATATTCGATCAATCAATAAAATCATTCAAATCGAATGATTCGAACGATTTTAACCATTCGATCAAAGTTTTTTTATTCAATCAAAAATAATGAAAGCCAATTCAGTAGCTTTGATCTGGCGAACTAGGCAGTCGAATAAAAATTTAAAGGGGAAGTAATGTCGAATAGTCGAATATTAGAATAGATTTTTATTCGAATTATTCAAATCATTTTAAAAATTTACTGGTCGAAGTGGTCTTCCAAAACATTAGAAAAATTGGAATTAGAATCTTTTTGAAAATTCGATCGAACTTCGAATCCTTCATGTGAATTTAGTAAATCTGTCCCTTAATGAAAAATCTGTGTTTTTTAAAGTTGAATTTTATATTTTTTTATTGACTGAAAACGTGATTTTTTTTTTTGGAAAAAAACAACTCGACCTTTGATAATAACCAAAATAGAGTCATAAACACTGATAGGTGATGGTTTGCAGTAGAATTCTTAGGTCTCAAAGTAAAGGCTCCCCATTTTAGAGAAGGGGTCCAGGTGCACCACCCTGAACCTTCAGCTGAGGGAGCGAATAACTGCATAGAAAAAACGATGAGCAGGCCCTTCCAAAGATCAATCTTTCAGACAGAGTTGTCAGTTAAAAAGTATTTTTATTTCAGTGCATTAGGATATAACCTTTAAGAAATAACCCACTAAATATTAAGAACTTAATACACTTGTCTTTATACATTATTTTTACTTTTTTCTTTCAAAGTTATTTGTAAAAATAGTTGATAATGATTAGAATTCTCTTTGTTTTATTTTCTCTGACTGTTTGTAGCATTGAAAAACCATATTGGTTCTCATCCCTCCTCCAGCCAAGACTGCACTTTTCACAGTGCCTTGCATGCACTGTGATTAATAGAACAATCTTGGTAAGAAACAGAATAATAGAAGCAAGGCATTGTATGAACTGGTATCTAGCCTGGAAGAGATCTGAATTTTGACATATTGGGCAAGATACATTTCAGTGCGAAAAAGTTAACTCATGGACAAGATGCAGTTCGAGGAGGAAAAACCTTTCTCCTAATTTAGTTCCAATGTTTTCCCATTGGCTTCAATAATGTTTTCATGTGATAAACCTTGAGATAAGTTTTACTGAATAGATTTGCATCTCAAATTGAATCTTATCCATGACTTTTCTAATGATAAATCTTTTCTCACTGAATTAAATCTGGCCCATTATTTCTATAGCCTTCAAACTAAAGAGAGAATAGTATAGGACAGGGGTCCCCAAACTTTTTTGCTTGTGAGCCACATTTAAATTGAAAAAAGAGTTGGAGAGCAACACAAGCATGAAAAAGTCAATGGGGATGTCAAATAAGAGTTCTGATTGGCTTTTTGGTAGCCCCTTTATGGACTGGCAGTCTACAGGCGAGAATGTTTGGCAGGACATCTGTTTTTTATGCAACTAAAACTTGCCTCTAAGCCATTAATTAAAAAATAAGCACCGGCTTTGAGGCCACTGTGAGCAACATCCAAGGGGTTGGAGAGTATTAATAATATTGTGATTAACCATAATTTTTACCAGCCAGACCGGTAAAATACTGGCCAGGTGGCAACCCTAGTAGACAGTGATATTGTGAGATATATGCATTTGGTTTTTTGAGATATTTACATTTTTGCAATTTTAGCAATCTGGTTGCTAAGGTTCAAATTACCCTACCACCATGCATTGATTTGAATACGAGAGGGCAATATGAACAGTAGAGGGCCTAAATAGAAAGTAGTAATAAGTGGTAAAGACAATACATTTTAGTTAAGTTAATACAGCACTTTGCATTATTTGTGGACTTGTCTGTACAAATAGAGGCAAACATCAGTATGAAAATACTCTTGCTCTTTGCACCCTGCTTACTGCTCGCTGCTGCCCTTGCCTTGCATTTTCCAATTATTTTGTCCCTCCTCCAGGTGCCAAAGTTAAATTATAAGCTCTGCAAGTAATCACTCAGTTAAAAAAAATCAGAGTGCATTGTTGGATGAATTTAGTAGGTAACACACTTAACACAACATTCCATTTAATGTAACATACCATTCTCTGGCCTATAAGCAATTGGTGGAATTAAACACTACTCAATATTCCAAAGTATGTATCCAGTTTGCATAGCTGAATCCCAAGATAACCAGTGGCAATGTATCTTTTGTTGTGTTTTGTCAAACAGAACTTGAAATGTTACACATATGAAAGCAATTAGCTGCCTCTTGTTTAGCACTGACAAACACTCCTGAGTACTTATTTAAACTGACTAAACTCTTGCTGAGTACTTTTGGAAACAATCTCTCTTATTTGCACTAATTGCTTTATTTATTACATACCCTGTATTTGGTTTGACAAATATTCATGGGTTTTTTTTTTGCCTTGTAACACAATCACACCCTTGTGACATTGAAAGCTATGCTGCTGTTGTCTCCAAATATTTATATTTATATATATATAACTGGATTGTGTTTCTTTCTGCTTTTATCTTGGCCTTAAGCTACAAGTGCTGTATCTTTTATGTTCTTAAAACAAATGCCTCTTGGCATGTATTATTCATGGAGGATTGTGAAGATGAATTTATTTAATGTGGTCTTTTCTGGGGATTCTATCCAAACTTATCAGGTCTGTTCAGTAAAAAAAAAATAATAATAATAATAATAATAAAAAAGAAGCCGGTTTATATATGATTCAGATTTTTGTTATTGTTCCAATATATCCCAGGAAGCATACCAACAGGCAGAAATAAAAGCTGCCACTGGGGGAATAAATCATTTGGGAGTTCCATCTGAGGGTATGGGGTCCAGAAATTATTTTACTGTAGGGAAAAGCACAACTTCTGTTTCAACTAATAACTTAAAGCTGTGTATAACATGTATAACATGTATGTACCATTGCAGTACCTCAGCAGGTTACTACGGTATATGTAGCTTTCATTGAAGCTAATGGCATGAGGTATGTTATGAGGTATGTTAGCCCTTACCAGCTTGGGTACAAGCTTGAATACAATAATTAATCTCTAATAAAGACAAATGATTATAAACACTTGGTGTGGTGTGGTGTTTATACAAATGGCCTGTAGATATCACTATGCACATGAGTTCTACTGTGCATGCACAGTACTGTCTATACTGTCTATACTGCTTAATGCTAGAGTTTATGTTACTGTTGTTTAATGGCTGCATGAGCCTGCTAATAAAGCACTGTTATACTCTTCTCACCCTTGGCTATCAAAACACAACCAATTGGTGACGAGTTGCCTCTTCTACCAAACTCAGGTTAACCTACCACACCTTTTACTGCTTGGATCCATATGTTTGACAATTACATTATTGCTGCTGACCAAGGGTAGGTTTATGCTGATAGAAAGCGTGCTTTACTTATTCACTGCCTGGGAGCAGAGGGACAGCTTATATTCTATAAATTACCATTACCTGATGAGACTTATGAAACTGCACGTACTGCTATAAAGAACTTTTTCGTGCCAAGAGTAAATGTGGCTGCCGAAAGATATAAATTCTGCTAATGTGGAAAATGTAATGGTGAATCCACAGAACAATTTGTAGCAGCTTTGAGAGAGCTGGTTGTTACCTGTGAGTTTGGAAATCTAACAGATGAAATGCTCAGAGACCAAATAGTGGAAAAAAGAAACACACCTCACATTAGAGAGAGGCTGCCCCTAGAGCAGGATTTAACCCTTGCAAAAGCTTGCCAAATTGAAACAGCAGTGGCAGGGGCTAAAACTCTCAGTCAGGGAACTGCTGGGAATGTACAGCATGTGAATCCAGCAATGGGGCCTAATAATGCACAGTTGCATGCAAAATACAGTGCTAAGGAAAGGGATTCACTGCAAAACCATGCAGCAAATATAAATAAAAAATACTGCTTTTGCTGTGGTTCAACACACCACACTGCAAATTATGCTATATGGCCTGCAAAAGCTGTGTAGTGCCACAAATGCAAAAAGGTAGGTCATTTTGCTAAGATGTGCTGTAGTTCTGGTAAAGATGTTCATGAAGTCACTACTACAAATGCTACAGTATTAAGTGTGGATAAAGCTGGTACATTTATTCCAGACAAGTTTATATGCACTGTCAATGTCAATACTACTTCTGCTGACTAGGGGCACTCCATTAACCTGATGCTTGATACAGGTTCAGCTGTTTCTATAATACAAAATGATATTTTCTTGAAATAATTTCCAATAGATTTCCTTGTTGCACCTGCCCTGAGACTGGTTACTTAAAGGAACCAATCCCTGTGCTTGGTTGCTTGCCAGTGACTGTACAATTTGAATCAAATACTGCAAAATGTGACTTTTACATTGTGAATAAGGGTACTGCTATACTTGGCAAGGGATCTCTTTGCTGCATTAAACCTACAATTAGTTGATGGTCTCATTACTACAGCACCAGTGCCTGCCACACAACCTGTGTCTACATTTTCCCCACAAAGCAACACTTCATTGGGCTGTACAAAAAGTTAAGTTGAGACCAGATGTATAACCAGTATGCCAGAAATTGAGGCGCTTGCCCTACTCTATAAGGGAGACTGTCTCACAGGAACTAAAGAAACTGGTAGAGTAAGATGTTATTGAAAAATCTGAATCCTCTGAATGGGTTTCACCAATTATTGTAACAATGAAGAAAACTGGAGGTATTCCATTGTGTGTTGATCTCCGTGAACCAAATAAAACAGTTGTTATGTATAATCATCCCTTGCCACACATAGAGGAAATATTTTCAGAACTCAGAGGAGCAAAATTCTTTTCCACCCTTGATCATCAGAGTACTTATCATCAAGTATTGAGGAAAGCACAGACCTTCACTGCATTTATCACCCATGATGGTCTGTTTCGTTCAAGCGTGTACTTTATGGACTGGCTTCAGCAACAAGTTGTTTTCAAAGACTGATGTCTTCTATACTCCATGACATACCTTGTGCATACCAATGCTACTTGGATGATATGACTGTCTACACTCTAACTATGGATCTTTGTGATAAGTACCTAGAAAATGTTCATAAATGCATTGATTCTGCAGAACTGAAACTGAACCTTTCCAAATGCCTCTTCAGACAAACTCAGCTGTCATTTCTGGGTCATATAATTTCATAAGAGGGATTACTGCATGATCCTGACCATGTCAATGCCAATACACAGGCACCTACTCCATCTGATTTTCAGACCTAACAAGCTTTCTTACTTCATGGTATTCTAAGTTTATTCCCAACTATGCTTCAGTTGTGGAGCCTTTTAGAGCACTACTACAGATGCAGCCACTTGGATTTGTGTGTTAAATGCGTTGTGACTCAGGGTTAATTGAAGAAACTGTGTTATCTAAAGTCATCTTAACTCATTTAATGCATTTAACCTTTTCATTAGCATACTAAAGCACCTTTGTTTTCAATAGAGATCTCTTTAATAGGATTGGATGCTGTGACACAATATTCTGTGATAAGTGAGTTAAATGGGATGTCTGAATTAAGTTATTCTGTGTCAAATGCACAATCCAAAGTGGCTTCATCTGTACGTGGAACTTCAAGTCTGGTTTGGTCAGAGGCTGCTCAACATATCTTTGAAATAGTGAAACAGTTAATTGTGAACAGTCCAGCACTAGCTTTATTTGATTCTGCACTAAATGGTCTGTAGTAGTGATGGGCGAATTCGCTGCGAATTCCCGCGGTTTGCCGCTGGCGAATAAATTCGCGAATCGCCAGCGAAATTTCGGGAGATTCGCCCATCACTAGTCTGTAGATGTCACTGACTGTGCACATGAGTTATACTGTGCATACACAGTACTGTTTATACTGCTTAAGGTGCTAGATTGTATGTTACATTTGTGTAATAGCTGCATGAGCCTTCTAATAAAGCACTTTTATACCCTACTCATCCGTGGCTATCAAAACACAAAACTTGGAAAATATTTTCAAGCACTTTTTCAGCCTTGTTTTTAGAGTTTTAGAGCCTTGTTTTCATCCGGACAGCCCAGTTTCAGAAGGGCTGTCTGGATAAAACTGCTTGTCCAGCTTTCAAATTAGGAAATCCAGAGAAGACACTGAAGTTAATGGCAATGGGATCAGCCAATTGCCACTACATCAGCCCACCCTGCCCCGCCCCCAAAATCACCACCCTGCCCCGCCCCCAAAATCACCACCCTGCCCCTATTACCCGATAAAGAGAAAAGTTGGGCATAATGAAAAGCCTACCTTCCAAACAATAACAAACCATACACATTGTACTCCTAGGCTGACCACAGCTCAAACAACTAATTGGTTGGTGCACTTTAGGATTGCATTCAAAGAAACTGCTAAATACGTGATGACATCTGTTTTGGCCTTCTATAAAAATATCTGGCCAGAAATCTCTCTTTTAAGGATAAGGAAAGGAATGGTAAAAATGCTTTACCATACCTGAGTAAACAGCTCTAGAATCTCTCTCTGTTTGTTTAAGATAGTAGCTGCCATATTAGCTTGGTGTAACATCACTTCCTACCATAGTCTTTCCCTGCTAACTCCCAGATCTCAGATTACAGCAGGGAGGGGTGGAGGGGAAAGTGAGGGGGAGAGAGCAAACTGAGCATGCTCAAGTGCTAGCCCTGGAGGTTTAAGCTGAAAACAGGAAGTCTGCTACAGAAGTCCATGCGTACACAATAGAAGGACATGCTGTGTTTCTTTTGACAGATGACTTAGAGCAGCATTACTGGTGTACAGGGTTTACTGGTGTATTTATATAGACCTTTCTGATAAAGCTTACTTAAGTTAGCCTTTCCTTCTCGTTTAACCTATATTGCACATTGAGGATGAATTTCCTGTTGGGATCCAGTATCCAAAAAGCTAAAAATTGTGGGAATACCATCTCTCACATAGATTATTTAAAGCAAATTATAACATTTTCAAAATAAATTCCTTTTTCTCTGCAAGTACCTTACTTGATCCTAATTAAGCTTCATCGATTCATATTTTAATTCTTATATTATATTTAGCAGACATAAGGCATGGAGATCAAACTCATGAAAAGATTCCTTATATGGAAGACCCAAACCCCAAGCATTCCAGATAATAGATCCTATAGTGCAAAATGCTGATAATGAAAGATCATTACGATGAAGTCTTTCATCTGGTACTGAGGGTTACCTAAATAAACTTATTTTAAATGGGGTTTTACTGAAATATTTTCTTAAAAAAAAAGATCTCAAATAGAATGTCCACTTACAGTCCATGTAGAATCCAGTAATCCAGTGATAAAACTATTTTTCAAGCATACGTTCTCTGCATTGAAGAAAAGGATGCCCAACTGGGTGGGGTTTTAATCCTAGGTTATTTTAAGCATATCGATATTGACTGGTCGCGGTTTGGTCTTCTAAGTGGCAGGTGAAATTCAATATATTTTAATGCATGTCTGCTGATGTTGGCTTTAAGTGCATACTACTTATTCTCTTGATGTGAATGAATGTCTTTAATAAAGCTTTGATGTTAAAGGCTTTAAGAATAATTGTGAATCATTCATGTGCAGTAACAACATCAGTCTGCTCCTGTATATCTAGGGCCAACAAAGTGTTGTTCTGTATGGCTGCAAAAAGTATCATGCAGGCATAGGAATGTCTCATATTGAATATTCAAAGCAATTTAGGCTCCCACTAATTGAAAAGGACTGTGCATCTATAGATAGCACAAAAAAGGTAAATGATGATTATGATGAAAAGGAAATAAGATTTATTTCTTTATATTCTTTAAAGTTGTGGAATGCTGTCAATTAATATCCAGAGCAGGAGTGTCCAAACTACAGCCAGAGGGCCGCAAGTGGCCCAGGATAGATATAAATGCGACCCAACCTGAAATGCTTGATTCCCAAGGAAACGTCATGTCACAAAGGATATTGGAAGAGGGGGGACTCTGCCCATTGCCCAGTTAGTAATAATAATATAAGTCTATTTAAAGAGGACATTTTGCATAACATTTTGCCTGAATTTTTCTTTAGTGTTAGATAAAATGCCAGATTAAAACTGTATTTGTCTCAACCTAGATTCCATGGCTTCAGATATATTAATTTGTCATCAGTATTGTTTTTCCTCATTAATTACGAATGCGGGCAACACACAAGGTGATAAGGGCAAATATATTGTACCCTCCATAGCCTCACACAGCTGATTAACAGCAGCATGCTAATAATGGTTCAAAGAATGTCAGGCTAAGGGCTGAACTCCATGCATCGGATCGTGCGCAAATTGTCCGTGGAGTGGTCGGCCCTTGTTGCAAAAAGTTTGTACACCCCTGATCTAGAGAGATGGTTCTTATAAAGAGATGATTGACTAGTTTAGAAGAGTCACTCCTTATTTATGATGTTTATAAGGGCCAGTGCAGAACATAAAAATATTGTTTTGGTAAGTTGGATAAACCTGTTATAGAGGTGCAAAGCATACTACTGCTGTTATAGGGCCTTACCACATTATGACCCCTTGTTACGAATGACATTAAACAAGCTCCACTGTGTCTGGGAATCAGATTCATCATCTAGTTATAATCTTTTTAACCCTTCTAGGAGAGCATCAGCTCAGCAAATAGCATTCTCTCGCTAGGCTACATATGGTGTAATGCATGTAGACTTTTAACTTTACAAGAGTTGTTTAACCTGTAGGAAATTGTATGAGAATTGAGGGACTTTAGAGGAGAATGAACTATGTGAGACACAAGACGTTTATTTACAAGTCCATGCATATTTACTTCAAATCATAAGTACACCATTGTGAGCATTATGTGCTGAAATTTTGATGTGAAGTCTCTGGGAAAACTCACTAGTCCATTTTCCCTGTTAAGATTTGTATTAATGGGTGTGCTCCCATATTGATCTGATACTGATACAGCGTCATGTCATATGATCTCTGTTTCCTAATGCAGAAGTATTAATAAAGTTATGACTTCTTGAATCAAGAGAAGCTTGGTTTCTGTGTACTTTTTTTCCTCTGTCTAAAAGAGAGCTCACGTGAGATCTCTTAAGCAGAATGGCAACAGTTTATGGGTCCAGGAGGAGAGGGAAGAAACTGAAGGAACAGACTGATAGCTGCTAGAGATTAAAAAAACTATGGGAGGCAAAGTTTCTAGGCCCCATACTCCTGATGAATCTTGCAGACACCATCCAGCATAAACCATCAGATGACACAGGATTGGATGAAGACAGAAGTATGAAAGAGGAGGGTGATGCTGAATTAATCAAGTTTTTGGACGATAAAAATTCCTCCATATCCTGAGAAACTACTATGCTGGCAAAGGTATGCCACAAATAATTAGCCTATACACACAGTTAACCCTCAAATTCGACCAATAGTAAATATGCCCCAAAGTGTAAAAAGGGGATTTTTGTAGGACATGACAAAAATAGTATTACCCAAGTATTGGAAAGGTATTCAAAAACAGTTTGAGACAAACTCAAACTTATATGTTTGATACTGATGATGACATTTACAGGCAAAGGTGTGTAAATCCTTTATCAAACCCAAATCCAGGGGAGGTTCCAGTATCTGACGTTGAGAGAAGTGATGAGCAAATCTGTCAAGTTTCCCAAATGTTTTCATAGTTTTGCAAATTTTTCGGTGAATCTAAATGGTGAAAAATAAGCAAAATGCACAAAGTCAATGGGCTTCAAAACATTTTTTTATGAGAGACAATTTGAATTGCTTCAAATGCATTAAAAAAATTAGCGAAACGAGTCGCAGCACGCTTTTGACGCGCGTCACGTCAACTTCGACGCGTCGCGTCGTTTTCGTCATGCCGCGTCATTTTCGGCACGCATCGCGTCGTTTTTGTGATAAAATTAATTCGCAAAACGCCAGAGAAATTTCGCCTGGCGAAAATTCGCCGGAAAAAACGACGCGCAACTTTTCCGGCGAAGCAAGAGAAGCATGTGTGAAGTTTCTCCTCTGTCTAAAAGAAACCTTTTTTTCAGAATCAGCTTTTAGGACCCAGTATTGGTTAATATGTTCTTGTTTACCATGTTTTGATTACTATGTAATACTCTAGGAGAAAGTTTTATGTTATATAAACTTTTTTTGCTACTGCAAGAAAACTAGCACTGATTTTCTTGCGTCTGGTGCTACAGAAGTTCTTTGCCTCTGGTACAGCAGAGAGCAGGTACACTATGGTTTGGCGTGCCTCCACCCAGGGTCAGGACAGACTTGGCTGTCATATCCCTCCATGGGAACTTCCCTGATCCAGAATAACATATACACAGAGGAAAGGTTGATGGATTTGTTTGCAGGACCCTGAACCTTTAAATAATCATGATACCTTCAGCCTTCCAGCCAGAAGCAACTTCACCGAATAATGCAGATGGTGATCTCTGAGCTGCTGAGGGGAATCCACAATTATGTGGCAGTTTCTTCAGAGTCCTGAGAAGGCCTGAAAAGAGCACACTTTGCTTCTCAGATCCTTGACAAGGACCCCCTTTCCTTCTGCACCCCAAATAGGGGGCACTTTTATGCCACTCGGGTTCACTACTGACTTTTCAAACACAGTGATATCTGGGAACTTACAGCAATTTGCTATCACCCTGCTGCTTCTCTCTCTCCCAGCCACACTTCCTGCAGACCTCCCAAGTGTCCTGTTTTTCACGGGACAGTAACGATTTTGACAGCTCAACCCACAGTGCTGGATTGTTACTGAAATATCCCAACTTTCTCTTGTATCTAATGCACTGTACAGCCAGATAAATATACAAAGTTTCTAAAACTAAATTGTGCAGAATAAATAGCAGGTGATACTTTTGTAACAATTTAAGACAAGCAAATAAATAATTGTAACTATTTAATATAAGCAGTTCTTTTGGGGAAACTGTGACTTCAGCTTAAAGGGCAAGGGCAAAGGGCTTTTTATTTCCAATGTTGAGAGGTATGCTTCTTGTGCAGCACTTCCTTCCTGTCTGCTTCCAAGGAAGGGGACTCCTCCCCTTCCATGCACAAAACAACATACAGGAGAGACACATATACATAGTTACAATTAGCTACATCCCCTACAATTATTTATGGAAAATATGGAGACTCACACAAACCAGCACAGGGACCCATGGAAATTTCAAGCTTAACAGTTTCCCCTATTCCTATATAAATGCAAATATGCAGAAAATGAATGTTCTGCACTCAGAATAAGCTATGTCTTCATATATCACTGTCTATTTAAGGGAAAACTGAAGATAAATTAGATTTGTAAGCAGAAGAAGGTCTCCAATCAATATGGAAGAAAACCTGTCTGATGAATTTTTCTGGTTGTCTTTTATTGAAACAGAATACATCTTCTCGTTGTTTCATTATATTAATAAAAGTAATTTAACCTGGAAAATTATTTAAATTAAAATTTTTTTTTAATTTTTTTTTTATAAATGTTATATAAATACATAAAATATGCTGAAATTCTATCCAGAGTGAGCAGAATAATTATAATCACCTTAGTATTTGCATTTAGTTTAGAACAGATGATAACTGTTCAGCCTGGGAAAGGCTGTGATGCAAG
The DNA here is from genome assembly GCA_024363595.1 of Xenopus borealis. Taxonomy (NCBI): domain Eukaryota; kingdom Metazoa; phylum Chordata; class Amphibia; order Anura; family Pipidae; genus Xenopus; species Xenopus borealis. The sequence continues at coordinate 127,175,721 of CM044439.1, forward strand.
ATTACCTGCATATGGCTGACAAGCACAACAATAGTATCTTATTAATAAATAGCCCTTGGCATAGTTGCGGAAATCACTGGTTATGACATTCCATTCCAACGCTGTTGATATTTGCTTGTTAGCCAGCAGCTATGCCCTAGTAAACGGCCTATGCCTTAGTAAACAGAAGGGAAAACAAGACACTGGTTCAAAAAAAACTGCGCATTACCATATTGTTTAGCGATAAGGTTTAGTTCTCTATAATTAACAAACACTGAGGCAAAATAATAATAAAGTATTACATAGACATAGAAACATATGCAAATAGATTTAAAGTTTTTTCCCCTTTGAATAGGCATTTAGGAAATTGAAATTCTCATAACAAATTATTATAAAATTGCTCAGAGTGCTTCTCTAAACACTTTTGCAATTTACATTGCATTTTAAAGGTATTGGCATGTTTTGCTCTGCTAATATTAAAAAAATTACAATAAGAACAGCATCTGTTGGTCAGTTCTGTCTACAGCCACAGTCGGGAGCAAATTTCAGAAAAAAAAAAAAACAGGGAATTCTACTCATCTTGCTCTGTTTAGGAAAGACCAAAGAAAATGTATCTGATATTATTCTGGCTCTTACGAACGGCACCCTAAATCCAGAACCGATCTGTCTCTAACAGCTGCCTTTCACCCTGGGAGGAGCCCTCAGCTAATCAGATGCCACCAGGTCTTAAAATAATAAATAAGAGAAGAGCCAAGCAAGGGTTCTGGACAAGAAAAGGGGCATGATCATTTTACCAAGGATATTGGACAGAAGGCACACACACAGAAGGGCCAGACAAGGAATCGTAGTCAGGAAGACTGGCCAGCACAAGCACAGTTCAGGAATAGTCAGTCAGGCCAGGTCAGTGCAGGCAGAGTTCAGAGAACATTCAGACAGGCTAGAATCAGCATAGAATAGTTAGCAAACAGGCAAGGGTCAGATTAGAGATTTCAGATTGGTCAGCAGGCAGGCAAGGGTAAAAACCAGTATAATCAAGCAGGATTCACTAAGAATGGACACCCAGGAACTAACAACGGGCCCCTTTAAATACACTTGAATTTCTCGCCATTGCGCAATGACGTCATTACACCAGCGCATAAACCTGGAAGCGCGGGGGGGTGCACACTACAGAAGAACCAGCACTGAAACAGGAAAGAACCATGGAAATATAAGCTTCATATTTAGGGGTAAGTAAATCTTAAAATAAACAGCTTGACAGCTTGTAATGGAATTGAAACTATTATCTAGTTGGTAAGGTCCCAGTTGTCTGATGACACTTTGAGTTTTATGGAACTTAAAGGCTTGAACATTTCTATTTGTGCCACGAAAGGGCCACACTTATGAATTGACACATAATACAAGCTCTTATTTAAAATACTGAGTTCATTGAGAGATAACACGTTGGAGAATAAATTAATGACCAAGTAATAACCAAATAATTCTTCTTTATTAGTGGGTAATCTCTGCCCGCCTGTGTCTGTGATTTGGAGAAACCTGCACATCTAGATGTCTTTTTCTTTCTTCACCTAAGATGTCCCCTTAGCATTCGCTTGTATCTGATTAAAAAAGCTGATTAGATCTGTGAAGTTGCAGTTGAATCCAGGTGACATTTCTCTGACTCATATACACACACAGTTGCTCTGTGTCTGTTACCTGGACTTGTTATTGATGTTACTTCTCTGCGACGATCACGTAGATAATGGCATCTGCTGTCTGGACCTTGGCAGTTCTCCTTCCTGCACTGTGACCACATATACACCCGATCAAGCTGGTAGTCTGGGGTATCTCTTTCAAACTTGTTTAGCTTCTTCTACACTATCATCTCTTGGAACTTTGTTTTATTTAAGAATTCTGTAACAGCTTCTTCAGATTTTGAACTCTGTGTTTAGTTTGCATATGTCTAGAGAAGCCTCCTGAATTTCTCCTGGCAAAGCAGAGTATTGGCTCTAGATAAATCTGCAATCCTTTTGGGATCCTTGAATACCAATGGGTGTTTCAGTGAAAAAAACATATTAGCATAAAAAATCTATAAAACGCAACTCAAATAATTTACTGTATTTAAGGATGAAATGTAACATACAAACAATCTTGTTTTTCTGGTAGTGTTCTCATGGTTTGAGTAATAGGGTCATAATAAGGCAACTACTATTCCCTGACAGTAGTCACTGGATATTAACTATAATGTGACATAATTATATTACAGGGTCTACATGATGCTTTCAGAGAAACCAACAGTAATTGTTGCAGCGTTATTCAGCTCTGCGTGTGCAGATGCCATGAAAGGGTCATGACTGGAAACTTTGATGTATTATTTGACCATTAATAATCATGAAATTGTGCACTTTTGGGGGAAGTTTTATAGAACTTAGTGATCTCATTAGAAGACTAAAACTACAGAGGGCAATAATTACATTGCATACAGATTTTGCTATAAATGCAACTTATAATGGGTTAATCGTAGTAACAGGATAATTCATTTTAATTTCTCTCAAAAGCTGAACTGCCAGAAAGATTTTGGGTGCAAGATGTTTCTGGTGCTGCTAAACTTTTGCTTACAAGATCTTAAATTAGAATTAAATCACCTTCAGCTTCTTCATGCAAGATAGCTTAGAAAACATGCATTAAGTTGATTAAGATGACATGTAATTAATAGATATAATCTTACTTCTAATCTAATAACATTGTTTGTTTTTCCTAGTCAAAAAAAGAGGATTTGATTTCAACTTATCCTTCAACAAAGGCTATGGCATTTATAAGATCTCACAGGACAATCATGCTGCAGTGGAAAATTCCATCTCATATCATAACTTGATCAACTACGACTGTGAAAACATGAAGGAACCGCGCTGTGACCGAATTCTGAATTCAGCAATGTTGGATTTCAGCACCATAAGCTTCCAGGACAGCGCCATGCTGAGAGATGTGAATACACTGAAAACTCCCCATGTAGAAGCAAAACTGGAGCAGTGCAAAGACAAGACATTTGGGAATCTTCTGTCAGCGAAAATGGGTGCCTTTAAAAGAGATGATGTAAGAAACTTTGATAAATCTACATTTTATGATGGGCAAGAAAGGAGGTTGTCTCATGAAGAGAGTCGCAAACCAGAGCTCACAGACTGGGAATGGTGCAGGAGTAAATCTGAAAGAACACCTCGACAGGTAACTCTTGCCTTTCTTCCATTATAACAAATACACAAAAACGCTAAATAAAATGTATAATATATATGGATAGACTGGGTTTAGTGAGGTAATTTGTTACAATTATTATGTCACATGACTAATGGAAATGTGTGCACTATAACACATGATGCATAGAACAGACATTAGGCTATGGGCTATAGTGTTCTCAGCCTGCACTCTCAGGTTTTAGAAATTTAATAATGGGTTGATAAAGGCTAGATTGCTAGCCGAAACCTTAGTCTCCCAAAATGTTTTTTACTATTTAAGACCTGGACATTCATCCTTCTTAATGACTGTGCACCAAGGTATCACTGTGGATATTTTTACGTGAGTGCCGACTACCTCTGGACCTCTGGAATATACATATTCTCAAAAAATAGAGCACTTTCAGAAGAATATTAATCTTAGCATTTTTCATTTATTTCAGCCAATATATAGTCATAGATACTTTATCCTGAATATACAAGTATGATCTTTATCTGGACACCTGTTATTCAGAAAGCTCAGAATTACAGAATGGCTATTCGAAATTCTATCGAATTAAAAAAAAAAAATTTTGAATATGCAAATGAGGTCACTTTGACCATTGAATTTTCAGAATTCAGCCGATTCGAATAATTTGAACAATTCTAATAATTTGAATTTAATTGTTTTCGAATATTTGAATACTCGATGGTCGAAGTACTTCTCCTTTAAAAAAAATTTGATAGGCCAGTTCGCCAACTCGGACCTATGGGAAGCTCCTGTAGGTGTTTTAAAGTTCTTTCTGATCGAATATAAAAAATTCGATTGAAGGGTTAAAAAAAATTGAACAATTCGAACGATTTAATTGATTGATCGAATTTTTTATATTCAATCATTTGATTGGTCGAATTGCGTTAAAAAGTGTTTGAATTTGAATGCTTTTGCAATTTGACCACGTCCCCTTTAAATTCGAATTCAACGGTTAATTAACCCTCCAATTAGAGTTTTAGTAAATCTGCCCCTTAAAGAGGCTGATTTATAAAAGTTCGAATGTTAGAGTTTTATTAACAATGAATGAATTCAATTGACCTTGGACCACCATTTCACGATGGTCTGTGTGCTGCCTCAGAGATCACCTGACCAGAAATATTTCAACTCTAACTGTAACAGGAAGAAGTTTGGAAGCAAAAGACAAAATTCTGTCAGTTAATTGGCTCATGTGACCTGACTTTATAGTTTGTTTGATATGTTTGTGTGCAATCATATGATCCCAGGAGGCTGTCCTTATTTTTTTAAATGGCTATTTTCTATTTATGATTACCCAATGGCACATGCTACTAAAAAAAGTATATTATTATGAAAATGGTTTATTTACATGAATCAGTGTTTTACATATGAGTTGTTTTATGCAATATCTGTTTATACAGACCTAAATTGTTCAGGGGGTATAGTTCACTGATAAGAAAAAACTTGAATGGCAACAACTCGAATTTGAGAAGCGCAACCCAAATAATTGAATTGACTGAGTTTTTGGTAAATAAAAAAACTTGAATTGATTGAATCAGATTCTCGAGTTCTTCAAGTTTATGGTAAAAACCCTCTGAAGGCTGCTAACCTCTTGAAATGGTTTCAGGGACCTCTGCCTTTGACTTCAACAGTACCTGAACAGGTTTTAGGTAGGGTCTTTTTTTATTGTTTCCAAGATTGGGGTATAATAAATCTAAAAAAAATAGTTTTTTTCTTTAAAAAAAAAAACTTGAATAATTTGTTTTTGAAAATGTGAGCTTTAACCCCAAAAATAACTCACAAATTTAAAATCTTGTGGGAAAAAAAGCAACTCAGAATGTAATACATCTGCCCCGTGAGGTATGAAAATCCACTGACACCTGAAAAAAGGTGTCAGTATCCCTTTAACACTCAATTCCTTGGAAATCATTATAAAGATGAAGCAATCTTTAACAGTGCATTTTATCTGACAAAATGTAACAAGTTAAGGAGAAAGCTATTCATTACAGAGGATGTGCCATTGTTTCTTTTGTAAGATAAAAGCATAATTTCAGCTTGCTCTATCTGTAGATAACATTACATGCTATAGGTGTGCATACTTTGTGACTAGTGATGGGCGAATTTATTCGCATGGGGCGAATTCGCGGGAATTCCCGCGATTCACCGCTGGTGAATAAATTTGCGAAATGCCAGCGAAATTTCGCCTGGCGAAAATTTGCCTAAAAAACGATTCGCACGTCGTTTTTGACGCGACGCGCAGAAAACGTCACGACGCGAAGAAAACAACGCCGAAGTTGACACGATTGCGATTTTGCATTTGAAGTTAGACACAACAATATGAATACTGCACAACACTGATGTCAACCTTGATGACAGTGTTTTTATTTTTTATAAATTTAATTAAGGTGTTTGATTAATGAAAGGGAAGGGCAGAGGTCATGGCTTCATCGTCAAGTGGTTTCTTAGATTATTGCAGTCATTACAATGCACATATCATAAAGCAATCCATGTGCACATAGTAACCTGTAAAATATTAACTGAACTGGAGTGAGTAAAATATATGGTTTGGAGAAGCACATAATCACTTAATATTTGCCTGCTGATACCAGGAAGCCTTATGTAATTGAATATTTACATAATTTTTCATTTTCAATGTTTCCTATCAGCTGAGATACACTACTAACAACATTTAAACAAGATATCTGCATTCCTATTTCATTTGACCCAACTAATACGGTCTTGTTCTAAACCAATCCTTGCTATAATGCTGCTGTTAAACATTTAAAGCAAAACACCAGTCTTTTATGAGTGTATAATACTGCAAAATTGTTAACAATAAAGAGTGTTTAAACAGTGTTGGACTGGGACACCAGGGGCCCACCCAAAAACCTTAGCCCGGGGGCCCACCATAAAACCTTAGACCAGGGGCCCACTCTCAGTACTAATATTCTTCATCTCCTCAGTCAAACTCTATTCTCCTAGTTTGTTTTCTTTACATACTATAACCAATTATTCCATCTAATTAGCCTCTTTGTTCTCATAGAAATAGGGAATGGCCATGAAATAGGAGCTTTGTAGTTAGAAAAACGGTCCGCACACACCAATATTGCAGTCGGGGATTGTGCCCCTTTTATAAATGCCACCAACAATCAACGTTTCGGGGGGAACACAGCCTCCCTTCTTCAGGATAAATTCACAAAGTGCACAGTGCTGTATTTTTATACCCTTAACTCCTCCCATCTCATCTATGCAACATCTCATTAGTGCAATTATACAATTAACCCATTGAGTTCATCCAAGTCCAATAACTCCTTAGAATTTGTAACAATCAAATTGATGCCCAGGATCTGGGGATTTCTTGAATCTCCATACTTTGTCTACTAAAAATCATTTAAATCTTAATAAAACACAATAGGATTGTTTTTCCTCCAAAAAGGATTAATTATATCTTAGCTGGCATCAAGTAGAAGGTATGGTTTTATTATTATTATTATTATTATTATTAATGTTATTATTATTATTGTTATTGATAAAAAGGAAATCATTAAAAAACTGAATTATTTGATTGAAGGGTTTGTTCATCTTTAAAATAAAGGGATACTGTCATGGGAAAACATGTTTTTTTCAAAACACATCAGTTAATAGTGCTGCTCCAGACGTCTGCACTGAAATCCATTTCTCAAAAGAGCAAACAGATTTTTTAATATTTCGTTTTGAAGTCTGACACAGCGGGACATGGGCTTTTACTATTGAGTGTTGTTTTTAGATCTTCCAGGCAGCTGCTATCTTGTGTTAGGGAGCTGTTATCTGGTTATCTTCCCATTGTTCTGTCGTTAGGCTGCTGGGTGGGGGAAAGGGAGGGGTGATATCACTCCAACTTGCAGTACAGCAGTAAAGAGTGATTGAAGTTTATCAGAGCACAAGTCACATTACTTGGGGCAGCTGGGAAATTGACAATATGTCTAGAACCATGTCAGATTTCAAAATGAAATAAAAAAAACCACAGAAATATGTTTAAACTTTTATAACCTGCCAAATGTTGTGAAATGATCATGGTAATTAGGAGGTGTGGCCACAAAATGATTGTGGTCAAAAAATTTTTTTACCATGCTACGTGCCAACATTTTTGTTCCTCTTTTTATTTCTAAACGGTTGGGAGGTATGTAATTGTGATAACAAAACATTCATCATGCATTGGGCGATGCTGGGAATTGTAATTCAGATAATAATAACAATTTCAAGATTTATTGTGCTCCAAAGCTGCTAAAAATCTGAATCCAAAAATACTGCAGCTGAAACCTGTCAAAATCATGTAGAAGTTTACAAGTGGAAGATATTTCTTGCATTCATGATCTTCATGGGGTTTATACATTTTGACATTTTTTCAAGTTTTCAGTTTCCAAGTGAAGATTCAAAATTATTATGTCACGACTTTTCCAGCATGTACAATTTTCATTAGGATTTTTTAAGTAAATTAAGGCAAATTGTGTTTGGGAGTTAGGTCAGATTTTTTAAATAATGAGAAAACTTCAAGTTTTAATAAACACCTCCCTAACGATAATGACACATGAGTGCCTTCCACCACTTCTATAACGACTGAATGAATATCACCCTAATGGACACACATAAAGCGGCAGACCTTGACCAAATGTTTTGGTGCCTGTCAACGTTATATATGCGTCAGATGAAGCTCTGATGGCAACAGCAGACAAAACGCCGTTGGAGTAAAATACACCTTCCAAACCAACAAGTAACCTCCTAGAAAAGTATATCAATACAGAGTTGAATGACCTATATAAAACATAAAACCTATAGCATTAAACTGCTATACAGTTAGAGAACTCCTATAATATGCTTATAATTTACTGCAGGGGTCCATTAGATATTTTGTAAACTGTACCAAATAATGAACAAATTGCTGCCAAACTATTATATGTTACAATACTTTGTAACTTTTGATATTAATGATCTCTGAGCTTGTTAAAAGTTAATGCACCACTAAATATGGTCCTTAAGTGAGAATGGTGTCCTAGTTTCTCAAACACCTAATAGCCACCAGCTATTCCAGACAGGCTGTCATATTGATCGAAATATACAGGAACACTGAGGTGACATAATGACAGAGTTGCAAGCAGTTTACAGTAATGGACCAAGAGTGAAATCATGAGCATACGATATGATTTCATTTATGAAATGAAAGGTTTACGAGCACGATTTGCTCAACAGCAGTAAAACGAATGTTTTGTTTTTATCCTCCAAAGAAAAATCATAACTTTTAAAATAGAACTGAAAAAAACATTAGTCCTATTTAAAACAAAACTAGCCAAAAGGTTGAACGTAATGTCACTTTTTCCAACCTCAGCTACAAATTTTCCGTATTACAGCAATAATTACATTCTGCCATAGGCCTTATAGGGCAGTTTCTTATGAAATCATAGCTTGAGCAAAGTCTTTTATCCATCAAGCCCATTACATTTGCTTTTATAACGTGTTCAGCACAACATCAGCAGCATCCATTTCTCAAATTTAATATAAAAAAACAAGTGTTTAATTATAAGAGGGTTGGCATTTGCTCCTGCTCCAGAACCACTACTCCATCTGGGACAAGAGTTGATTTTTGGATTTGCTACAGAAATGCATAATAAAAAATATGTGCCAAAGGGATTGTCTGCAGCATGTTGCAGAGGTTTGCAAATACAGTGACTCACAGATAGAAGTCCAGTTGTAAATAGTTGTTAAACAACTAGGGTTAAATAACTCAATCCCCCACTAATAAAAACCACTACTCAGTACCCTACACAGAACCCCCTTCCCTGCTCCCACTTGCATAGGTGATAATGCCTATAAGTGCCTCAAATCCTTCACTCACCTCTAGGTGAAGAGTAACCGCAACAGAGCTCATGGGTGCCATTTCCCGGTGCTTCAGTATTCTTTGGGTCTATTTCCTTTCCTTTGGCAATTTCTGTCACTTTTAGCACATGTGCAGTTGCTACAAACTGGAAGACTGCTCCAACTGTGCTTTCACCAATAAGGTTCTCACTGCACGAAGAAATCCAAGGAGCCAGAAGATGACACCCATGAGCTCCACTGTGCTTACTCTCCACCTATATGTTAGTAAAGGATTAGGGGCACTTATACGTAGGTGTTAGGTGGGGGGGCAGGGAGGGGGGACTATGTAGGGTACTGAGTAGGTGTTTTTATTAGTGGGGGGTTAGGTTCTCCATTAGGTAACATTCAATTTCCACATATGTGTTGGACAGCAGTTTTGCAAGTCCCTAGGGACTGATGGGTGTTTAAGAAATAAGAGTCAACAATGTCAAGATGGCTTACTTGTCCTTATAAGATCTTACATATGCTTTATCATTTATTCAGCCCATTCTAGTTGTTAGTTGTACAATGTCGTTATGCTTATGAAGTAAAGAGCGAAAGTCTAATTATTCCTTTATTAATGTGGCACTATCATAACTTTTTCCTTTTAACATGAATATAAAGGCAGTCTAAAGATTCAGAGTGGAGTTATGCAGCTACCTAGCAGTGTCTATAGTAACCATCACAGCTTCAGGATGAATGCTTAATGCAGCCCAGAATCTATTTACTATGAACAGGGCGGACTGTTTGTATGACTATAAGCAGAAGGATGATAGAATAAAATCAAGCTTGAGCTGAAAAAAAAACTGTATGAACATAGTTGAACAGTGACTTCTGGAGAAAAGATATATTTTACATGGAGACTATGGAACACATAGTGCACACAGCAGACTATTCATTTAAATTGGAAGAATGTTGTGCAGGGATTCTGTCATGATTTTTATGGTGTAGTTTTTATTCCTAAATTACACTGTTTTCACTGCAAATAAATTCTCTGTGCCATATAAAATTTTATTCCTGAACCAGCAAGTGTAATTTTATTTTAGCTTGTAATATTGGTGTGTAGGCATCTCAGGTCATTTTGCCTGGTCATGTGCTTTCAGAAAGAGTCAGCATTTTAGGAGGGAACTGCTTTCTGGCAGGCTGTTGTTTCTCCAACTCAATGTAACTGAATGTGATGCAGTGGGACCTGGATTTTACTATTGAGTGCTGTTCTTAGATCTCTCAGGCAGCTGTTATCTTGTGTTAGGGAGCTGCTATCTGGTTACCTTTCCATTGTTCTGTTGTTAGGCTGCTGGGGGGGGTGATATCACACCAACTTGCAGCACAGCAGTAAAGAGTAAAAAGTTTATCAGAGCACAAGTCACATGACAAGCCTGTCTAGCCCCATGTCAGATTTCTTTTGAGAAACAGATTTCAGTGAAGAGCTGGAGCAGCACTATTAACTGATGCATTTTGAAAATAAAACATTTTTCCCATGACAGTATCCCTTGAAGATATGGTAGTAGATGGAGTAAAGGCATTCCACCCATGCCATCAGCTTACAAGAGGAAACTGATAAAATACAGTATAAGATAGTAATTGTTATTATTACTGCCATCGTCTCCAGCACTTTTATTGTGTAAGCACAGGAAACAACAGTTCAAACAAATTCAAAACAATAAAAGCTACTGCATAGCACTAAGGCAGATACGACACCCATACCATTAGAACAGGGCTACAATCCTAGAGGTACAGTATATACAGTATCAATGAAAATTGCTCAACATGCTCAGGATATTAGTAGGGGAGATAACTTGACCAAAGTTGCTCATATTCCTAATTTTTAAAATTTTCCTGTCAAGATAAAATTGTTAATTACATTTTGGGTCACCACAAAAATCAAGATTAAATCCTGATACGTTAAAGGGCTGCTGAAGCCAAATAAAGTGTTATGGTTATAAATTATGCACCTAATGAATAGGACTTACTGTATATTTCAGAATGAATATTTATACCCCTTTTCTGATTTTGTTCTGTTCTGTGTCCACTGTTGGTTGCTCTGCATAAGTCTATTAAACTTTGTGTTGCTGTAGGAACCTACTGAGTATGATATGACAATAGCCATAATTTACTACATTAATATTTACAACCAGAGTCAGTATCATGCTTTGCAAAATAATCATTTGACTATACTCCAGAGGGGAAAAAATGATTTTCTCCTGGCACAATAAAATGGGCTTGATCTTGTTTAGTTCATCAGCTATACCATTTATCAATGTCTGGTATATATTGATCCTTTCATATATTAATTAATGACTCTATTCTACAGTAGTTGGTTTTCAAGACATTTTGCCAGACATAATATTAAACTGTACTATGTACTGTACATCCATTTGCCGTCCACTGTTGTAGATGTAGATCCCCTTTGCAGATTTATTTCTTTCCAAACTCTCTATGGGTCAAATTCATTATTGCGCGAAGGATCGTAAATTCGCAAATTCACTAAGATGAACATTTTCCTCAACGTTAGCACTTACGCTAGACATTACTTCGCCTGGTCAGACCAAGCGAAGTTCAGTACAATAGATAGGAGGTTGAAAAAAAAAAGTCAAATTTTTTTCTAAGTCCCAAAAAAACGATGGCGTATTTTAGCATAGGAGGGTGATAGTCTGAAAAAGATCGATATTTCTTTGGGGGGGTTACCCTTCTTCCCCCCTACATTTCCTAACATATGGCAACACAACTATACAAAAGGCACATGTAGGGCAATAGCACAACTTTATTTAATTTATTTACGGTTTCCTGGGCTTGTGTAGTGGAATGTAGTGGCTGTAACATATACTTCTATTATAACTTAAAGTTCCCGCCATATCCCACCATATGCAAATTAGGCTTCGCTAGTGTAACAGCGCTCTGCCTAGTGAAGTAACACTAGCACAACCACTACACAACTAGCTACCATTCGCTGACCTGAGCGTAAATTCATACTTTAGTGAATTTGCGTAGCGCTGGCGAAAATTTGCCTGGCGAAGGGAGGCAAACGCTACCGAATTTTCGGATGTTAGTGAATTTGCCCCTAAGATGGAATAGGTCTGAGCTTCATGGCAGTGGGTCATAGTGGGTAACATGCATTCAGTACAGCAAACATACAATTAAAAGGTTGCAGAATCACCAGATGCAGTTCCTTAACAGAATCAGCTCTTGATACAGACTAAATCCACAGGCAGAGCAGCATCAGAAAATACATTTTTTGGATTTGCTTTATATTTGAATATTCAAAGCTTTATGTTCTTCCAGGATAAGGAATGGGTTGGGTATAGACAATGGAGCAGATTCACTAAAGGGCAATGTGGCCGTCGCCATCAAAGTTTGCCAGAAATCCAATCCGCAGGGACATCGCCAATTCACTAACTGGCACAGACAATAATTTGCCAACAAAAGAGACCGTTGCTAGAGTTTGTTCTCACTCTATCGAGAGGTGACTTTTCGATCTGGCGAATGGTCGTTGCTCTGCAAATTCACCAAATTGAGCTCGAGATTTTACAGAGCGTTACTTTTTCGCCAGAGTTTCCTTTGCCACCTCAAACCAGGCGAACTGCTGAAACTAAGTTAAATCTACCTCAATCTGATGTCAGTGACATCATATCCTGTACCCCGGAAAGCCATACAAAGAGTAAAAATAAACTGGCAACTTTTATATTTTTAAAGTGGGATTGCCTTTAAAAGTCTGAACTATTAAAGATTTTTTTGTCAACATTTTTTTAACACATTTGATGGGCCTGCCACATATATTTTAGGGTGGACTCATGTCTAGGGCATTATAGGAGCTTTTATGCTCCCTTGGACATTTGTAATAAAAAGTGGTCACTTCAAGCAACATTTCGATTACACCAACATAAAGACATGTATACTACTTTTATGCGCCTCACCTATTACTAGGGTACCCAGGACACAACTTCACATTTTAATGAATTAGCATAGTGGTAACAACTTTGTGCCTGGCGAAGTGGTGTGAAGTGTGTGAATCGGTTGCTGGCGACAATTCGCTCTTTAGTTAATCTGCCTCAGAGTCTGGTGTGGCATTATTATCAGCAGACATTAAGCTGATGTTTTCATATGCATGTTTTTTCCCCCACAATGCAATGTGTCCTGCCACAATTTCACGCCAAAACATGTACTGATTAACTTTGCAGAGAATCGGGTGCATGTTGTGGCTAGTATTTTCAGAATGGGGATGGCATCACTTCCAGTGAGCTACTGGGCACAGCTTTAATAATGGCAAGTGTGTGATTATCTTGGTGCAAGTTATTAATGGCTATTTATATCAAACCATTGTGGAAATATCCACAGTGGAGGTAATTCCAGGGTTCCTAATGTCAATAGGATTCCTTACACACTATGGGTAAAATGTAATAAAATTCACAAAGAGAATAAATTTGAACCTTTAAAACCTACTCGAACGTGGTGTAAACTGTGGTGTTTATACAAATGGCCTGCTGGTGTCACTGTGCACATGACTTGTACTATGCATATACACAGTACATTCTGTACAGCTTGAGAGTGATAGAGTTCAAGCTACTGCTGTTGTGTAATGGCTGTATGAACCTGCTAATAAAGCACTGTGATACCTTGCTCATCCTCGGCTACCAAAACACAACAGATTGGCTGATGAGATGTTTCTTCTACCTCTGCAGCATCCTGCAGCTTATCTTACAAACCCTGGTGAGCCTACCATACCTATTACTGATTGGATCCGTATGTTTGAAAATTACATTATTGCCGTTGAACAAGGGCAGATTTGTGGTGCTAGAAAGCGTGCTTTACTTATTCACTGCCTGGGAGCAGAGGGACAGTGTGTGTATATTCTATAAATTACCATCATCTGATGAAAATTATGAAACTGCTTTTACTGCTATAAAGAACTTTTTTGTGTCAAGAGTAAATGTGGTTGCTGAAAGATATAAATTCCACCAACGTGGACAGCGTAATGGCGAATACACAGAACAATTTGTAGCAACTTTGAGAGAGCTGTTTGTTACCTGTGAGTTTGGGAATCTAACAGATGAAATGCTAAGAGACCAAATAGTGGAAAAAACAAACTCACATTTCATTAGAGAGAGAGACTGCTCTTAGAGCAGGATTTAAACTTTGCAAAGGCTATTACAGTTGCAAGCCAAATTGAAGGGGAACTGCTGGGAACTGCTGGGAATGTACAGACTGTGAATCCAGTACTGTGGCCTAATAATGCAGTCACAGGCAAAATACAGTGCTAAGGAAAGGGATTCACTGCAAAACCGTGCAGCAAATACAAAAATACTGATCCCGATGTTGTTCAACACAACACACTGCTACATGTCCTGAAAAATCTGTACAGTGCCGCAAATGCTCAAAGTTAGGTCACTTTGGTAAGGTCTGCCATAGTTCTGCTAAAGATGTTCATGAATTCACTACTACAAATGTTACAGTATTCAGCTTCTGCTGACAAGGGACACTCCATTTATCCGATGCTTGATACAGGTTCAGCTTTTTCTATACTACCAAAGGATATTTTCTTGAAATACTTGCAAAAAAATATGCTTGTTGCACCTGCCCTGAGACTGGTTAGTTACTTAAAGGATCCAATCCCTGTGCCTGGTTGCTTGTGATTGATTGTACAATTTGAATCAAATACTGCAAAATGTAACTTTTACATTTTACAAGGGTACTGCTTGGAAGGGATGCCTTTGCTGCATTAAACCTACAATTAGTTGATGGTCTCATTACTACAGCACCAGTGCCTGCCACACAGCCTGTGTCTAAAATGTCACCACAAAGCAACACTTTACTGGGCTGTGCAAAGAACTTTGTGCACAAGGTTAAGTTGAGACCAGATGTAAAACCAGTACGCCAGAAATTGAGGTGATTGTCATACTCTATAAGGGAGACTGTCTCACAGGAACTAAAGAAACTGGTAGAGCATGATGTGATTGAAAAATCAGAATCCTCTGAATGGGTTTCACCAATTGTTGTAACAATGAAGAAAACTGGAGCTATACAATTGTGTGTTGATCTACGTGAACTTAATAAAGCAGTTGTTATGGAGAATCATCCCTTGCCACACATAGAGGAAATATTTTCAGAACTCCAAGGAGCAAAATTCTTTTCTACTCTGGATCTTCAGAGTGCTTATCATCAAGTATTCCTGCATGAGGAAAGCAGAAACGTCACTACATTTATCACCCATGATGGTTTTTTCAGTTCAAGCGTGTACCTGGCTTCAGCACCGAGTTGTTTTGAAAGATTGGCTTCTATTTCATGACATACCTGATGTACAATGCTACTTGGATGATATAATTATCTATGTTCCAACTATGGATCGTCATGACAAGTACCTAGAAAAGGTTCTGAAGTGCATTGATTCTGCAGTACTGAAACTGAACCTTTCCAAATGCCATTTCAGGCTAACTCAGCTGTCATTTCTGGGTCATATAATTTCATAAGAGGGATTACTGCCGGACCCTGACCATGTCAAGGCTGTTACACAAGCACCTACTCCATCTGATTTCCAGACCTTTCGAGCTTTCTTAGGTCTTACTTCATGGTATTGTAAATTTATTCAAAACTATGCTTCAGTTGTGGAACCACTTAGAGCACTACTACGTGGAACTTCAAGTCTGGTTTGGTCAGAGACTGCTCAACATAGCTTTGAAATAGTGAAACAGTTAATTGTAAACAGTCCAGCACTAGCTTTATTTGATCCTACACTACCCACTATGGTTACTACAGATGCTTCAGATTATGGTGTTGGTTCTCACACAGATCCATGCTGTTCATCAGAGAAAACTGTTGCTTTTGCATCCAGAACACTTACAGAGACAGAGCATAAGTATTCAACTGTTGAAAAAAAGCTCTAGCATGTGTTTTTTGCAACAGAAAAATGGAGAAACTACCTATGGGGTAGAGAATTTACCTCATGCACAGATCATAGCCCTTTAACTACACTGCTTACAACAAAGGGACTAGGAAGAGCTGGAATGAGTATAGCTAGATGGTCAGCAAGGCTACTGAATTTTATCTACAAAATGCAATACAAACCAGATTTGAAAGCGTTACTGCTGATTGTTTGTCATGTTTACCTTTAGCTGCAGCTTCTGATACACTGGATGAGGACATATCTACAGTTATAGCTGCTGATTTTAAACAAGCTTGCCTCACACGTCCAATGCAAGTTAAACTATGGGACATCTTACAAAGCAAATGGCCAAATGCTGAGAAGAAACTCCTGATATTCAACCTTACTACAGGATTAGACACGAACTGTAGATGGCTATGTTGTCTGTGGAACTCACCACTTACTGGTATATACTGAGAGAATCAGAAAATCTGCATGGACCAAGGACTTTCATGTAAATAGTGTATACTATTGTTTATTGTTTGCATACTGTTTCATTGCTGTTGTTTATTACTTTTGCAGAAATGCTTTCCTACTATAGGGGGAATATGTGGTGTTTATACAAATGGCCTGTGGTAGTCACTGTGCACATTACTTGTAATATGCATATACACTGTACTTTCTGTACAGCTTGAGAGTGACAGAGTTCAAGTTACTGCTGTTGTGTAATGGCTGCATGAACCTGTTAATAAAGCACTGTTATACCCTGCTCATACTCGGCTACCAAAACACAACATAAGCTTGTACAGCAAACGTAACAACTTTTTCATTAAGTTTGCACACACTGGCACAAACTATAAAATTCACAATCACTATCCTACTGTTGCAAGAAGGGCAAAGTGTTTGCAAAGGTAAAGATTTCACTTTGCAAACATTTTTTTGCATTGCAAATGAATTGTGAATGATATTTGCATTCCCCAATATTTATCAGAGTAAGCTGGGCAGACTTAGCACTGTGCCGAGGTACAAGTACCTTTTATAAATGGGATTGATATGAGCAGAATGTTGTGTCCATTTTAGTGTGCATAAGTAAATTACCCTTTGGATTTGTAGCTATAGAATTAATGAAGTAGGACAAACTTTTAAAATAAACCTTACTAACTCCCATAAAGTCCACATTTTATATGAACCTGTGCTGCCTCATTTTATATACACTTATGTTGAAATTCATCCTCTTATTGCTGTTACAAATCTGTCTTTGCAGTGAATCATTCCATTAACACATTTCTTAGTATACTCTCCTTGAGCTTAGCAGTGATGTTACCAACAGAGTGGAAACTAAATAGTGTGAAAAGCCAGAAAATTAATCAGTGTCTAATCCCACAATGAAAATACATACCTTAAAAATGTCCCATTCTGCAAACTAGAGGACTACTTGATCTAGGCAGCAGGCTTCTAATGTTGTTTATTACGGGAGTGCTGGGAAACTGTGGCTCTGCAGGTGTTATTGACTATAACTGTCAGCAACTGAGTTATATCTCAACAATATATGAAGGACTCCATGTTGCTGATCCCTGGTGTGAAATAAATGTTAGTGTCAGAACCCCTATTGTACTAAAAAAAAACAATCACTCAGAAGATTTCATCAGAATGTAAATAATAATCACAGCTCATTCCCTGGACAGTAATTCAAGTTTTATATTGCCACAAATTCCTTTCTGTATTGGTTACCAGTGTGGCGTGTATCTAAAAAAAATAGGTTATGTTTACAACTGTTATAAGCAAATCCATTATTTGTGTACTCTTCCTGTTTTATGATTTCTTTTTCTGACACTAGTATTGGAAAAATAACATTCATACACAATAAAACAATGGAATCCAAGCAGCGCTGGCAAGTAAATTAAACAGAATATTCTGAAAGCACGGATCCCTGAATGGATACAGAGTTGTGACTCATATATACTAATATGATCTGACGTCTCAGTGTAAGGGTCTCACATCAGTAATACACACCACATCGATAGGCTGTATAATAAAGTCGGGGGGGGGGCATATTCCTGCATAATGCCACTGATAAAGCAGAGTTATTGTTTGGAATGTTGATGCACAACAGGGTAAAACAGTAAATCTGGCAAGACAAACGTGAGACTGTCTTGGATTCTAAAAACTAGAATATTTGAACGCAAAGGTATTTATCCTATTTAGCTTCTATCATATTAAAAAGTTAATGTTGCCCAATACGTTACAAATAGATTGATGGATTTTTTTTACTAGAGGTAACACTTGTATGCAAAAGTACAGATTATTTCATATTTAAATATTTGTTTTCCACATTGGAATGATTCCTTCCAGTGCAGGAAAAAAAATGGTCCAAATCCTTATTCCCATTTGCTATTTGTACAGAAATGCAGAGATGTTGTTGTATATCTTATACCATCAAAGGACAAGGAAAGGCACTTTTTAAGTTTGTTACATATGAAAAGGTGTGATACTGTTTATGCTGCTCTAGTTCAGTTTTACTGTCTTTCCTGTCCCGTCTTTCCTGTTTTCTCAGACAAAAAGTTACTTAGCCCCTTAACCGAGCTACTGTATATAATGCAGCAAATGGCTGCATTTCCATAATGGCCATCATTGCATCCATGTAGAATGCTGCTTAGTTGTACATTATAAGAGGCATATATTATTTTTGCTCACAAAGCAGTCCAGGAGCGATCAGGGAAGGCAATAATAAAAATGTTAACAATAAAATAAAGGTGAGGTTCAAACCACAATGTACACTTTTGTCCTCCACAAACAGTAACAACCAGGGTTCTCTTCTTTCCCCGAAAAAAATGTTCAAAACAGATTCCAAAAAGGAGAGTTGTTTACCGTACCTCAAAGAGGGGGAGACAAAAAAACAAAAAATGCAAGTATAGTGTAGTATTTCAAAATAAATGAATTACACCCAGTGCATTAAAGATTTTTTAACCACTTTCAGTGCATTTTTAAATTCCCATTCGTGATTCTCTATACTGTAAGTCCGTTAAATTATAATAAATGAAAAAAATGATTTTCAACTTCTCCACCATCAAACAGTGTGTAAAAATCCCAAAAATAATAGTTAAATAATATCCAAAGGGATTACCCACATGAGTTGGGGTTTGTTTCTGATTATACTCACAAACGTTTTAAAAGATATGCAGCATTGAATTGTATCTCAATCTCCTCCTTTTTCATCTTTATCTGGATAGATGGCAATAAGAGTAGCATGTGCGGTAAAAGATATCTTAAAATCAGTTCCATGGAAGTTCCATGATTAAGCTGGTAAGCGGCGAAACGCGTCGGAAGAGACTGAGCGGTTCACTTGGCAAACGGAGCAGGACACGGAACCACACGGAAACATTCAATCTGCTGGGAAAGACTTTTTGCGGAGGTAACCTCGGGACTGTACACGAATATTGCACTTACAAGAAAGTTGCTTTAAAATCGCATAAAAAGTTTTGGCTGGAGTCCCTGCACGGCTTCACATGCGGTTGCTGAGATCGCGGCACTCGTGTACAGTCCCAAGGTTACCTCCGCAAAAAGTCTTTCCCAGCAGATTGAATGTTTCCGTGTGGTTCCGTGTCCTGCTCCGTTTGCCAAGTGAACCGCTCAGTCTCTTCCGACGCGTTTCGCCGCTTACCAGCTTAATCATGGTTCCATGGCGGTGCACTTGGAAGTTTTCTTTTTGTATTGATATTTCAAGAAGAAGATAACATTGAGGCCTGTGAAGGTGTGAAAAGTACCTACATTTTAACATTCCAACATTCAGTCCTTCATAATATCTGCAACTATTTTATGCTGGGAGCAATGATAATAATTATATTCAAATAACTCCCAGACTTTAATACGTTTTTAATAAAGTATAAGACTCAAGGACAATAAAGTATAAGACTCAAGGACAATAAAGGACACTTTAATGAAGTATAAAACACTAGGGGGCAGATTTACTATTGGTCGAATTTCGAATGCAAAAAAAATTCGAAATTCGACCAAGGGAATTCGACTATCGAATTCGAAAATTTTACCACAATTCGATTGATCAAACAATCGAATATAGAAAATTCGATCGAATTTTTTATATTCGATCTCAGGGAAGGATCCCCAGTTCGGTAGCTTTAATCTGGTGAAGTAGGTGGTCGAATAACAATTTAAAGGGGAAGTATTCGACCATCGAATTTTCGAATATTCTAATAAAATTTTATTTGAATATTCGATGGTCGAATTTGCCTAATCTGCATATTCGAAGATTCGAATTTGATACAAATTCGATCGAACTTCTTCATGTGAATTTAGTAAATCTGCCCCTAGGACTGTCAATAAAGGATACTATGAGGGGGTTATTTATGACTATTATGCAGAGATGGTTTCCCAACACCATATTGAATATTATATTTTTGGTTCAAGTGTAAAGACATTCAACCATGGTTTTGGTCAGGTGTTCCATTTGGCCAGACAGCTGGTGTGATTAAAAATCTGGTATCCCCACTGCCCTCAAAGATGTCGACTACTATAGCCTGGTAAATATTCTACTCCAAAAATTATTGCAGGCATTTAGTGCTTTACAGTAGCTTCTTTGCATTAAGAGGATTTTCCTGGCCCTAAGGGGTCCGTTTACTAAAGTGTGGTAAATTTGACTATAAGCATATTACTGCTGAGAATATTTTTCCGGCAGAATATTCGCAGCAACTAAGTTTACTAAACAGCGATGTGCTCAGAAGTCATTGCGATCACTACGTTAGCGAACCAGCTTACGTTAGCGGTAATTTTAGCGAGTTGAGAATTACATTTGCAAATATTTATTCTAGAAAATAGTCTTGTTTTATGCGTTAATAATGGTGTTAATTATAGCAATTTTTACTGTGACAGTTATGGCCAGAAATGCATCTTCAAAACTCATAAACTTTATTGACTGATGATTATACCATCCAATAGCATTACCAGAGTGACACCAATCAAACATGTATGTATCATATAAACCCATCCATCCACTCACACATAGAATCATATGAACAAGAATCATACCAGTTATCTCTTTGTATCATTTAAATGCACAGTTTAATGAGAATTAAACTCCCAATGAGAATTTTCTAGCCAAAAAATAAGTTAACGCTACTATATAGATAGCAGTAAAATGTTGCGAATATTCTGGCATTAATTTTGTCTTTCACACATTTCGCTGTTTAGTAAACCAGATGTTAATATGTACCTAGCATTATTTTCAGCACATGCGATAACTGGCGAAAACATATTCTTGCACAAGAATATTCGCAAATTTATATTTACCGTAGGTTAATAAACTCGCGAAAAGATATTCTGTGTTAAATTTGTCCATATTTTGTGTGCAAAGTTTTACCACACTTTAGTAAATGGACCCCTAAATTGTAATGACAGTCTCACATAAGACCTGAATGATTCGATCTGTTCTTAATCATAACTATACTTTATATCTTATGATGTATTGTTGTACATTACCCCTTAATAGCAAGCTACAGACCTCAAATATATTGGACAATATCTACATAACTGTCATGCTCTTTATCATAGAGTATTGAACTAGAGTATAATAAAGATTTCTAAGAATATGTTAAACATGATGAGACCTTGGGACCTGTTTGCTCTGAGGAACAACTTACTGTCCATCCTCACTTTCTCTTCCCTCCTTCAATGGCCAATTAAGTAGGATGGGCATAAAGAATTTAACCAGTGATATTTAAACATCATACACTAGCCACACATTTATTTTGGCTGAATGAATAAGTGCAGAAATTGAAGAAATCCAAGTAAAAGCTCCTTATCAGATCCTACTGTACCTTTAGGGACTTTAGGTGAATGCATTCCTGGACGATTGCTTTTTTTTACAGTCCTATTAAATTCTTTCAGTGGTATCAAAGACATATTCTGATTTGTATATTGTAAACATTCCGTTTGCATGGTACAAAGAGGAGAAGATAATATATTCCACATATCGGCTTTCTTCCTGTCCTCGATAATAATGTACCATTGTAATCTTTTTTTGTGGTTCTATAATCTGCACTTTGCATATGTTGCTGGTTGTATATCTATAGAACCTTTATCTACAAAACCTTTAAGAATATTTTTCATATAACTTAGAAATTGCTTGCCAGTTATGCTTAGCCACTCTGTCCCATCTCATTCTTTCCTTTTACTATTTAGCTTTTCTTACCACAGTCATTTAAATCTCATGTGTATATTGTAATTCTTTTTACCATTGTTATTAAACCATTGTTACAGTGGTATTTTGCAAACAAACTAACACCAAATAAATACATATTTGTAAATCAAACATGATTATATAAAGACATAAAGAATAGCGGTCACTGTGTTACTTGTCTCCTTTATGAACAATAGCCCAGACCAGTGATCTCCAACCAGTGGCTCAAGAGCAACACGTTGCTCACCAACCCCTTGGATGTTGCTCCCAGTGGCCTCAAAGTAGGTGCTTATTTTTGAATTTCTGGTTTGGAGGCAAGTTTTTGTTGCATAAAAACCAGGTGTACTGCCAAGTAGAGCCTCCTGTAGTCTGCCAGGCTTTTAAATAGCCAATCGCAGGTTATATTTATCTACCTCAGGGACTGACTGGACAATGGGGGCCCACTGAGTTACAAACCTCCGTGGCCCCCACTTGCATGCCAGCATGCCGGGTAGATCAGGGGAGGTGGCCCATGAGGGCCAGGGACCACTGTGTTTTTTCACCCTGTATCCTGCAATCCAAGGGAAACTATAGAAAGGGAGTTTTGGCTACTCATGGGCCGTAAGTGGGTATGCCGTAATCTCGATTGTTCATCAGGATTAACCCAATTAGGTGTAGCCAGGGGACAGCAGACTGCAAAAAAGTAAGCTGTCTTAGTGGCACTCGATGTATAAAACATACCAACAACTCACATCCTCTCCTAAGGACAATGGTACATGGAACATGGTTTGTCATCATCAGTAGCCAAGATTTGTTATTCTAAAACACACTTTGTGCTATTGACATAAAAGTGGTTCAAGGTGCATTGCCTTGCAACCATTCAGTATTATATGGCATGCCAAATGCAGACAGTGATGTTTTAATGGGGACAACTGCAGTTCTCTTTGCTCTAATATGGAATGCAGATTCTATTTTACAGGAAGTCCGTGTAAAAAGGCCCAAACATGGCTAATTGCACCCATTTTTGCACTTTGTACTCTTCCTTTCCACTAGAAGTATTCTGTGCAGTCCTGGATTAAATCTGCAGTTTATGAATAACTGAAATATTAGCTAACTTTTTTTTTGTAAGTGCTTTAATATAGACTGGGAAATACGTTGAAAGCCAAAGTGCCAATTAAGATCCAGTTACTTGGCTCTAATGACATTAGATATGCTTTTTAATAATAGCATTTCTGAACTGTCTGCTCATAAATCAGTATTTGGCATATGAGGCAAGCTTAATTTAATAAGAAATATAGTTACCTTATGACAAAAGCTGCATTTAAATTTTCACTTAAGAGGATTTAGGTTCTGCAGTAGATTCAACAATGGCAAAAATAATAGCATTAGTGTTGTGGGAATGCAATAGGATCTGGAAGAAATCAATATGTTTCTGCCAGCATATTTGAAAAAGGCACACTTAAAACACATGAGAATGGGTGAAATCTGATACAGAACCCTCTGGGTTCAGCAAGATTCAGAATATAAATTCCTAGGAACCCCCACCCCCATAGAATCACTTGTAACCAAAAATATAGAATCTAAGCAGCTGGCACGCTAGTAGATCTGGGTCAGTGCATTATATTCTACAGTCTGCTGCACAAAATATGTTCAAAGAAACTAAAAGCAAAGTTGGCCCAGCATGGTGTATAATCCCTTTGGATGATGTTGACAGATATCATAGGAATGGAAAAGCTACACTTTATAAAAGTAAGGATCTCATTCATTTTTCAACATACACTGTGGGGGTCATTTATCAACACTGGGCAAATTTGCCCATGGGCAGTAACCCATGGCAACCAATCAGATTGCTGCATTCATTGTTCTACTTGCAGCTGGCTTTAAAATGCTAATCACTGATTGGTTGCTATAGGTAACTGCCCGTGGGCAAATTTGCCCAGTGTTGATAAATGAGCCCCAGTTCACAGTAGCTTACAGTATAAACAAAGCATTATATGTTGTTAACAGTGCATTGATACCTGGGTGCTGTAAATACCATAGCAGTAATGGCAGTACCTTACAAATCTCCTATTGCTCTGTATGCACAATCCTTCAGCAGAAGCGTGACCCACGCCTCTATATAGACACAGGTAGAGTGGATTTTTTAACATACAATGAGGTGTGTGGCCTTAACGAGCTACTGCCCCAGAAAAACTTAAAGAATATCATGAAATTTTAAGAAATGCCAAGCATTGCTGGAAAAAATAAGTGTGCTCTCTTGTTTCTTGAATTGCAAAGCCAGATTGTTCACCTCCTGTTTTCACAGATCCTGTAAGGAAGTAGTTACAGGGACTTGTGTGAGGAACTCTAAACACAATACAGTTAATGAAATGATTGAAAGTGATATGAATTTAAAGGAGAACTAAACCATAAAACGAATATGGTTAAAAATGCCATATTTTACATACTGAACTTATTGTACCAGCCTAAAGTTTCAGCTTCTTAATAGCACTAATGATCCAAACATGTCAAAGGGGGTCACCATCTTGGAAAGTGTCTGTGACACTCACATGCTCAGTGTGCTCATCTGTTGAGATGCCAAGCTGAGGGGTTGTCGCAAATTTACAAGCAGAAAATAAGGTTTGTCTGTAATATAAGCTGATGCTACAGGGCTGATTATTAAAGTCTGATGCTAATTGCACTGATTTCTGAGCTGACACATACCAATAAGTGGTATTAATTACTAATTAGCCTTATATTGTGATATATATATATATTCTATGTATACTGTATATTGTGAGTGGGTCACTAAACTAAGTAAGAGCAGCACAGAGCATGTGAATCTGTGAATCAGCAGAAAAAAAGATAGGGAGCTGCTGGAACATCTTTGGAGGCTCAGATGTTTACTGCTAAGGCTGGGGCACATGGTAATATCCCGGAGAGATTAGTCACCAAGTGACAGATCTCCTCTTCTTTGGGCAACTAATCTCCCCGAAATGCCTTCACGCTGGCAAGAATTTAAATCGCTGGTGGGATGGAATACGTAGCACTTCGTTTTCTGAAGTCACCCGAAGTTGTCTCGGGCTACTTTAGAAAAACTGAAGTGATCCGTATGCCATCCCGCCGGTGATTCATATCCTTGCAGATGCAAAGGCATTTCGGGGAGATTAGTTGTCCAAAGAAGAGGAGATCTGTCACTTGGGAGACTAATCCCCCCAGAATCTTACAGTGTGCACCAACCTAAATAACTGTGGTTGCCTTGGGCTGGCACAGAAGCTGAAAACATAGTGTACAACATTTCTAGTCTACTTCTTTAGTTAGGCATCAGTTCTCCTTTAAAGTAAAATAATTATCCCTGTATTCTGAACTTAATTTATCAATGTGTTTAATTTTTCAGCGTTCAGGAGGAGCTCTGGCTATTCCTTTATGTGCTTTCCAAGGAACTGTTTCACTTCATGCACCCACTGGTAAAACCCTTTCCCTATCTACCTATGAGGTAAGCAGCGATGGCCAAAAGATAACACCAACATCTAAGAAGATTGAGGTATACCGATCAAAAAGTGTGGGTCATGAGCCAAACAAGGAGGATTCCCCAAACCAATTTCCAGACACAAATGTAAAGATCCACCTGGAAGTCCTTGAAATCTGTGACAATGAAGAAGCCATGGACACTGTTTCAATCATAAGCAATATCAGCCAATCTTCAACTCAAGCCAGGTCCCCTTCACTTCGCTACTCAAGGAAAGAAAATCGCTTTGTCTCATGTGACCTAGGAGAAACGGCTTCCTACTCACTCTTCATTCCTACAAACAACCCTGACAGCGACATGAACATTTCCATTCCAGATACAGTTGAGGCTCATAGGCAAAATAGTAAAAAGCAGCATTTGGAGAGAGACAGCTATCAAGAAGAAATACAACTTTTAAACAAAGCTTACAGGAAAAGGGAGGGCGATGGGGACATTTAAAGCAAGTGCTAAGAAATAATGTGTACACACAACTATCACTCTCGTTTATCTTCCTGAGCTTTACTAATAGTAATCTGCCTTGCAAAGTGCAAATTTCTATATATTCTAACTTATCTGCTTGCTTTGCAGCAGTAGTATTATTTCTAATGCAGCAGTAGTATTATTTCTAATGCAGCAGTATGAATGAAAGCAATTCTCTGTTTTTAAATGTGGATTCTAGTTTGGAAACAGTCATCAGCCATATTTAAATCAGTAACAGCCAAGCCCATTTGCCAGTGGGAAATTCAATATTCATTGTCTCACAGTAAAAAACACCATGTTCTAAACCACAGAGAACCTGCTTACTGTTAATAAGCATCACAATATTCTAAATGTCAGGAAATGGACTAAGGGCGCCTTAATGGCCACTTGTATTTGACTCTTGATTGATCGACACAATATGACAATTCAAATGACAAAATGTCATGCATATTAAAGTGTTTGTGTGTGTGCAAAATAAAACATAAAATAAAAAAATGTTTTCAATATAGTTAGTTAGCCATAAATGTAATGTAAGGCTGGAATAACTGGATGTGTAACATAACATAACAGAACACAACTTCCTGCTTTTTAGCTCTCTAAGGGTCAGATTTACTTATGGTCAAATTAGGTCAAAATGAAAATTCAAGTTAAATTCAAGTTTTAAAAATTGAATTTCGAAGTAATTTTGGGCTACTTTGACTATCAAATAGCCCAAAATTTGATTCAAATTGTTAAAATCCGAAGTTTTGAAATTCGAAGTACTGGCCCTTTTAAAAAAAATTTGATAGCCTACTTCACCAGTTTCAAGATACCGAACTTATTTTGATTGAATAGAAACAATTTGATCAATCGCTTAAAATCACTCGAATCACTCGAATCGTTCGATTCAAACGATTTAAGTGATTGCTCGAATGATTTCTATTCGATCATTCGATAGATCGAATTGCGGTAAAATCCCCCCTCGATATTTGAATTTGAGGGATTTTAATTCTACCAAAATTCGAGGGTTGAACTGACTGGTTTCTCTGGTTACTAGGTAGTAACCAATCAGTGACTTGAGGCTTTGTACATGGGTCATAACTGTTGCTTTTGAATCTGAGCTGAATGCTGAGGATCAATTGGAAACTCACTGAACAGTTATGTCCCATGTGGCCCCCCTTCAAGTTGCAGACTAACTCAGAGTTAAAGAGCTGAAAAGCAGGAAGTAGTGTTCTGTTATGTTATGTTAGACATTCAGTCACTCCAGTATTTATAAATTACATTTTTGGGTAACTAACTATATTAGAAACATATTTTATTTTGCACAGCTTTTTACCCAATTTTTTTTTTACACTGAACTGTTCCTTTAAAACACCCTTTCTACACTTTCTTTATTAACAATAAAAGTCAATCCTCAAGCATTATAATGTATATTTGTTTGGTTGCTGATATAAAGCAGAATATTCTATATACGTTTTTCTCATGAGCTGATGCAATAGCTTTTTAAGGGGGAACTAAGCCTCATCATACTGAAGGAAGAACCTTTATAAATGCAATCAATTAAAAATTCTGTATTGTTTCTGAAATTATCAAGTTTATCTTTACTATTCCTCTCTCAGCACCTGTTTCTCCTCATTCTATCTTCATGCAGGAATTGGGTGTCACTGATACACTGATACTGATTCGCTCTTTAGTGAATTTGCCCCCATGTCTCTCTACATGCAGAAATTGTGCAAAAGGCAGTTATTTTGTTAGATTTTGTTTGTACTGGAAACAGTTATTGGAATGAGCTCTAATAAGGAAGCCCCCTCCATAAGATATATTGGATCTAACTGTCAATGATTTTCTGACACCCAATTGCTGCATGAAGAGAAATAGAGGCTGAGAGAGGGATAGAGAACATAAACTAGATAATTTCAGAAATGGTACAGAATTATTAATTCATTGGTTAATTTTCACAATGGTTCCCCTTTAAAGAACCTATGAAAAAAAAGATGGATGACAACAAACAGGCTTCGCACCATTGTAGCTCTGTACTCAGGCACTTCCTCCATCAGTACAGATACAGGGAGTACCAGCAGGCACAGGGTGTTAATGAACTCTTTCCTTACCACCTGCCCTATAGCAGATTGTAAATACAGGACTGCCTTGCAGCCATCAGCTCTTGGTTTTAGACCTGAATTTATAAGTATATTTGTGGGGAGGGGCTGATAACTGCATTAGTGCCAACAAAAAAGAGGGTTGTTCACTGCACAGAGTAAAATGCTTTGCCTCATTTGCCTCAATCAATGCCCAAACAGAAAAGTAATTATCACAAAACAGAGGAAAATGCACGTGTATATCTGTATGCATTGTCCTCTATTTGTATTTATTTATGTATTTGCATTACCAGTACCATAGCCACATACATTTCTTTTTACAATTCATTCCCTTCTATAGGATTGTCTGCTATGTCGACTCTCCTGCTTTATCCCCACTATTATAGCACAATGCAAGAGCATTGTGATTTGTGATTTGATGGACACATAGCTAAATATTGAAGAGCCATATAGATTAGGTATAGATTATTTGAAATGCTTTGCTATTTGTACAAAGGATGATGTAGTCACATTAATTATCCCTTACTGACATTTTAGAAAGTAGCGTTCATAAATTCTAATACTGACGGTTAGAAACTGTCTGCTCCATTAAGACTTCTTAGATGTTCCCTTCCACGAAAAACATGAAAATGGATGTGCTTGGCTGGTTAGTATGACTCACACTTACGTGAGCTCAGTTCAGTGAGGTGCTCAATGAAACAGCACGCCAGGCTAGCACAGGAAGATGGATTTATGATTAATGTAATAGCAAACCTTTTTCATATAGCCAAGACAAAGTATAAATATTTATTAGGCGTGTATCCGATGCTTAAGCCGCAACTAACATTTGTGCTGCCATATGAAATCCCA
Organism: Xenopus borealis; assembly: GCA_024363595.1. Taxonomy (NCBI): domain Eukaryota; kingdom Metazoa; phylum Chordata; class Amphibia; order Anura; family Pipidae; genus Xenopus; species Xenopus borealis. Next base: position 127,204,676 of record CM044439.1, read on the forward strand.
TCCAAGTGTCATTGGAAAATAAATGGTTATGAACTTACGATGAGCCTGTGTATGTAGTTATTTAATATTCTATGTTAAAATCTGCAAATGGCTTTCTATTGACAGTCTCCTTACATGTTCATTTACAGACAATAAAGCACCTGATATCTGAATAAGAAACTGAACTACAGCTTGGCACTGCACTGCTGATTAAAAACATGCTTCACAATACACAGAAATAGATAACAATGGTAGCATCTAATTTTTTGGGTTTTTTGCAGAAATGTAGTTGTAGCTAGTAGGTTCAGCTGCAGGTAGATTTCAAGAAGCGTGATTTTAATGGGCCACTTATGGTCTCCCAGATATTGGATCAAAATGCAATTCAGTGAAAAAAAAAATATCTCATGTGAAAACTCATAGACAAGTAAATTCAGTTCCAGTGTTTTCCCCATAGACATTAGTAGACTTTTCCCTTGATAAACACTGAGATAAGTTTTTCTGAAATTAATTGCATCTCGAATTGAATGTCGTCCATGAGTTTTTATGTGATAAGACTTTTTCTCACTGAATTAAATATGGACCAGTGTTGGAATATATGGCCATCGGTGGGATTCTGGGACTTGTATTTGAACAACATCTGTAGAGCTGCCCATAGCTACCCTAAACTGTACAGTCTATACATAATGTTGCCTGACCAATAACAGACAAATAAAACCAATAAGCTTTTGCTGCTGCTCCTTGACACTGTGGATTTATGGTTTATTACAATATCTGATAAAGCCAATTATCATAGTTCTTACAATCCATCATTCCTGACGCAGCTCTAACACCTCTATCCCATAGTAGCCAATCAGACCTAGCATACGCTGGTCATAAGTTTGAATGCAATATTTTGGTTGGTTGCTATAACCTGGTACATGCTCCCAAGTTTTGAAATTTTCATTTTTATATTATAATAGCGTCAGACTTGCTCTTTCCCAGTTATAGCAAGTCCAGCCTATCAGTAGATGCCTAGGAAAAAGGAGGTCTAGCCGGCTCCCCTAGCATAGTTCTGTTTATGATAGAGGAAGCTCAAATACTGTTTATCACTATAATTGTGTTGCCTTCACAAACATTTAGCTATGCTTAAACTTGTTTGCTGAGTGGCACTTAGGCGTGTCATTAGTGGCAGTTTAGCACTTGCAGGTGCAGACACAAATGCACAGAATCTGGTACAGGCAGCAGGTATGCATGGTAGTTAATGTTATAAAAAATGCTTTATTACCCCACTACATAGCTATATGGATTTTATGAAATGTAAATTTTAGTTTGAGGGTTTATAAAAATGTGTCGTTTTAGGAGAAACGTGGTAAGTTATATATATATATCTATCTTTGTAAATGATTAGTCATTCTATGCAGCTTTTAAAAAAAACATCCTTAAAGTAGAAGTGTTCTTTATAAATACATAATACACAAAAGCCATGAATATCTTGTAAATTATGTCCTTATAAACGGTTAGTTCTGATGCCATCAGTTATAAACTGTGAATTCTGATGTTATTTCTGTAACATGACTCACTGAAACTTGTGTATTAAAATAAATAAAAAACCCCCAGTTGCAAAATATCAGGAAATTAGAAGTTACCTCGTAGCTCCATGACCTGTATAAAAAATTTTATGTGGTCATGAAACTTTGAGGGGGTTCTTTACTCACTATATAAACATCATTACTGCTGAGTAAATCCATAGATGGATAATTATGAGAGTATACTGCAAAACTATATATATATTTTTAAATTCACTCACTGGAAAATATATCTTATGGGAATATGACATCTCCTCATGACCAATACTGTGTTCTCAATGTAGAAAATAAAAGCATGTCACAGAACTTGAGTGGCTGGATTTTTATGTCTTTTTGTGTATTTTAAAGGGATTCTGTCCTGATTTTTATGGTGTAGTTTTATTTCTAAATTACACTGTTTACACAGCAAATACTTCACTCTACGATATATAAAACAGTATCCCTTTAACTTTAAATGAGCAGCATCCCTTGTGCTGTCCAATTGGAAATCTGCAGGCTGGATGTGAGCAATGGATTTTTATGGCTCTAGGGCTATCTCAGGGCTCCATAGACTTCTTTGTATAACATTATTATTTTCATATCATTCAGACCTAGAACATGTGGTATGAAAAACAATTAGCCAGTTATATGTAATATGTTAAACAGAACTATGCTAGAGGATTAATTTATGAATTTGCTTTTCCATATATGAATAATAAAGGATGGATTCTTATTCAGGGATTTCTGCATATTGATTTGGGTAGCATTATCACTGGGATATAGAAACTCCAGCAGGTACAGTACGCAGATAGGATGTGTCAGAACAAATAAATATGCAGCATTAATAAAAATATTGATTATGGAAGGGGCTTCCAAGAGGAATAAGGGATTTTAATTTACAGATATTCTCACAGAATCAGAACAAACATTAGGAGCTGTTTGGTCAATAAGAGAATCAGAAGTCAGTCCAATAACAAAACTGCTCCTGAAACTGGGAGAACACTGCTGGTGTGATATTAGCCTTTCACCAAAAAACAAATGCTATAAGACAATAAAATATTTCCCAAAACAATCCCATTTTAGTTTTGAAAAAGTAATATTCACTGTGTAAAAAATACTATACTATTTTATTACAATGTACCTCTAATGCTATTGTCTGCTCCTGTTTTCAGAATCAGAGAGGCCAGTACTAGTCTAATAATTAAAAGTAGTTGTTAATAGCAAAAACACAATCCTCCAATATCAGAGCTATACCCCATTTGTTCTCAATAAACAGATGTGGGACCTGTTAAGCTGGCCATAGACGTAAAGATTTTTGAAAGATCAAATGGTTATCATGAGACCACGATCGTCTCAAAACGATTTTTTAAATGTCCGATGTTTCCATCAAGTAAAAGACCATTTCAGGCGATATTGCCAGCAAAACTGAAGGATCACAGCCTGCTTGACCCTGCAAACATAGGTAGATTGCATGGGGACCGATATTTTCTAACCTGGCCGATCAATCTTCGGACCGATGTCGGACAAAAAAATCGTAAGATGTACGATCGTTAGTATCACACTAACCGCAGGATAATTTGACAGATTGGTTGGACTTCCCTAAGATCAGTCGTTCGGCAGAGAAAGATCTATGCATCTTTGGGGACACCCAAATCTGGATCTTCATATCTTAAGAAAATCAGCTTAACATTAAATAAACTCAACAGATTTGCTTCCAATAATGATTAAGTACATTATATCTTAATTTAGATCAAGAATAAGATACAGTTTTATTATTACACAGAAAAAAGATAATAATTTTTAAGAATCTGGATTATTTTAATAAAATGGGAGATGGCCTTCCTCTAATTCAGAGTTTTCTGGATAATGTGTGTCCAGATTTTATATCCATTCCTGTATATTTTTTAAGTGCTAATTAATAGCTAATCCATTTTATTTGCATTTTACATTTAGTGACCCTATAAGCTGCTTACGGTTGAATTACTATACTGCTTGGTGTGGTCCTATTTGCCTGTTTACTAACAAAGAGCATAGCTTGAGCAAATGGGGACAGGCCTGGACAACTACCACCTCTGGCTAATAGCTAGCAATGAAGAAATGGAGCTCATTATTCTCCAGCACCAATAAAATGTCATTGTCATGATGAAAACAAAATGTATTTCTAATTTCTATATACCTGTACATTAATTGCACATTTTTAATGGTTTAAATGTATTATGTTTTTATTCTTGCTCGTCATGAAGTCCACTTTTCTTGCTGCCTTTCCATGCTCATTATTAATCATATCAATTACTATTTGCGGATATAACTGAAATGTTTATCTGACTTAAAAAAAAACTTATTTTACCAAGTTCAGTCCTTCTCAGAACTCGCTGTGAAGCCCACTTCTGTGGCCCTCACATAACTTTGTTTCAAGTAAATAATTTTGTTTCCATGAAAAAGAATGAAGTATGGATTGGTCTTGAAATTGACATAAATAATTTTATATTTACTCCCTGTTTAAAGCATTAAGGGATTCTTCCTTCAAAACAACGTCTGACAGGTATCTCATAATTCATACTGTACTTACTCCAAGACATTTATGTTGATGCTGAAAATGTCTTCCTTCTACAACAATCTTTTGTTTTTTTACCTACCTGTAAAACAACGCCCACGAAATATTAATTTGAACTGATCTCTTTACAAATTGTAATTGCATCCTCTCTATGAAAAACGCATTCAGTACTACAAGCCTCCAATTGTATCCCTATATTAATTTTGCTGCCAGTAGATACAGTTCCTTAACTCATCAATATCCTTTTTATGAACTTGTGAACAAAACTGCAACACTTACAACAGCATCGGTTTCACAAAGGATTTGAAAATAATATTAACTTTATGTATGGTAGCACATAGCTGTTTTTTTAAACACAGTAACTGCTAATGCACCAACCCTCAAAGTCATTGATTGTTATAAAACTTCAGACTATTCCTGCTTTTATCACCCTAGTGTGATTCAATAGTCAACTCTCGAGGGAGTTTCGTTAAATATAATCCAGACATGCATTTACTTGTGCCAAAAGAGTGTATTTGTTGAAAAGTATATACCTAAAGGGGCACTTTTAAAAAGTGATTGCTGGCGTCATGCATAATTTAATTTGGACGGCATAGTTCAGTAATAGGCTGATTTGAGCCTTGGAAAAAAAACTAAATGTAGGCAATGCTCAGCAATCGACAATGGCTGATGAATGTAGAGCTGTGATAATAATGTATAATTTTTGCTTAAGGACTGACATAAAAATACACCTTACTTGGGAAACTTACAAGCACTTCTGCTGTGAGGATAATGAAACTAACATTAAATAGGCACACAGATCAATTCATGTACATCACGAATAATCAACATCAACTTGTGGATGTTATGGGGAAGCAGTTTCTTCCTTGTAAATATAATGGCCTGCTATCAAATCAACCAAAATACAATAAACCAGTATGACAGTACTTTTTACTTTCTAAACTATGTAATTTATGTTCTGTTCTTTGAAGAAGAAGCATTTCAAAGACTATGTATTTTCCCTGTATAAAACAGTGTATTATCCCTGAAAACTGAGAGGTCCTTGGTAGGAAAGTTGCCCAAAGTAAGGATAAACATTTAAAGATGAGCCACAGTTGACTTTTCATAGGGCTCTCGTAGATGGGAATGTGCTAGTATTTGTTATCCAGTGCAGAATAACTGCAGGCAACATACTTCTAAAAAACACAAAATAACTTCCGTTATATAGCCCTTATCGGCAATAAAAACGGTTGGTTTATGGAGGGGGCGTGGCCAAGTGCGCAAACAGGATGGACGTGCCTTAGGGAATATCGAATGCTTATCGAATAGTTTTAGGAGCAGGATTTAGCCAAAGAAGCCTATGGGGGGGTTCCCAAAGGCTTCTATTGCAATTTGGTAGGTTCAATCTGGCGAAGTAGGCATTCAAAGGATTTTAAAATTTTGATTACTTCGATCATCGAATGATCATTCGATCTCTTCAATCTATTTGATAATTCAGTATTCGATGATCGAAGAGGCAAAATTTGAATATTCGAATATCCGATCAAATCGTACAATCATAATTCGATCAAATTCGATTGAACTACGATCTATTCACGTGAATTTTGTAAATTTGCCCCTTACCCTGTAAGTCCGGTGGGGAGACACAGGACCGGATTCAAGGTGGGGAAAAACCGTGCTCCAGGCACCAAACATGGAGCTGTGGCCCCCATACCTGAGTCACAAGATGGCGCCGCTCCCATGTCAGTGCACAGAGGGAGCGCAACACACAGCTCTCAGTCCCAAGGGGAGCTAACAGGGGGAATGGAGTGCAAGTCCATAGCCTCAGCAGCAGCACAAAAGCTGGACAGGTATGCTAGGGAACCCCTCAACACCCCTGTGCCAGAGGGGTCTCCATATGGCTCACCTGTGCCATCACCAGTTAGCAACCCAAAAGCAGAAGTGCAGCAACAACTAACACAGCCCAACATGGCAGAGCTGATCAGCAGCAACCACGCCATCACTATAGGCAAAATTGATTAATTAAAATCTGACTTTGCCCTGCTTAAACATGATGTGCAGAAAATAAGGGACTGCACCACAGAAGCAGAAAGGTGAATCAGCACCATAGAGGATACAGTAGCACCTATACCAATAATATCTCTGAAATGGCTCAAAGAATTCAAGCTCTGGAGGCCAAGGCAGATGACATGGAAAACAGACTGCGTAGGAACATCATCAGGCTGTTGGGCCTACCAAAAAAATCAGAGGGCAACTCTCCTGAGATGTTTGCAGAGAACTGGCTTAAGGATAAGTTGGGCAGAGACACCTTCTCATCCGTGTTCATAGTGGAATGAGCCCACAGAATCCCTGCTCGTCCACCGCCACCAGGGGCACCACCACGTCCTCTTATTGCATGCCCGTTAAACTACAGAGACTGGGACAAAGTGCTGGCTGAAGCCCACAAAAAGCAAGAAATAATGCATGAGCATGAGCACTGATTTTTCAGTAGAGGTCTGCAAGCAACGCCAGAGATTCACAGAGGTCAAAAAAAGACTGCGTCTGCAAAACCTTCCATACACCATGATGTTTCCAGCCAGGCTAAGAGTCCAAGAAAAGGATTGCTCACACTTCTTCACGAGACTAGAGGAGGCCATGGCATGGCTGGAAGTGAGAACCTGGAGATCCCTACCTCACTAGATGCAAGCTTACCTGCAGACGGAGACGTCGCGTGGGAACCCACGCCTGGCAAAAATCTTCACTTTAAAAGCTCAGAACACTTGATTGCTACCACGTAAAGTAATTCTTGGTTTTTTTTTTTTCCTTTTGCACATTTTGGTCCGGACTGTTCCGAGGACCATTACCTAGAAGACTACAAGTATAGTTATGGGAGTAAATCCACTACCCCAGTTGGAGTGGAAAGGGTGGGAAATAGGACTGTTTTACTGTTTTTTATGTTAACCCCTACCTTTTCCCCCCAGATGCTTAGGAATGTTGTTAAAAATATGCACAAAGTGATACTAAGGGTAGATACCATATATTTATGTTCTAGGGGTATACAACCAATCCAACACATTATACAGCTATGTAATGGATAGTCTAATGGGCCTCTCATGGAATGTCAGAGGATTAGGGAGTGCAATAAAGAAAGGCCTGGTTTTCCAATTCCGTAAACTCCACAACCCTCACATTGTTCTTCTACAGGAGACGCACCTTGATGTTA
>CM044439.1:127273133-127287835 GCA_024363595.1 Xenopus borealis
TGATACAATAGTTGCTAATATTCCAGAGATGCTGCTGAGAAATGTATCAATCAATGTTTTAGAATCTGCACCTGAATTACTTAGCTGCCCGATGGAAACACCAGAGACACAAACATTCAACTTTAGGTGTTTTTACGTCGCGTAAATACGCATCAATTGCACTACTACTGAAAATAATGGAAAATGCACTATGGCAATTCACACAGGGCGTTTGCAAGCTGAAATCAGACATGGGATGCCAGTATTGGCGTTTCATTAGCAGAAACGCCAAAATGTAGAGAATCTACAAAATCGATAGACTCTATGGGATCTGCATCTTTGAAACCACAGGTCCAAATTCTCACTGAGAACAATGAGAAGTGCATGTTGGGAAAAGAAACCTACATGCGGAAAAACGCATAAAATCGCATCGTGTGGTTTCAGTGGCGTATTTACACCCGACTGAGCGTTTTTAAAAACGCAATGTAAAAACACCACGTGTGGCCTTGCCCTTAATTTAAACTTAGATTTTGGAAAAACAGTAAAAAAATTTAAGTAATTGGAAAAAGTCTGTTTGTTTCTGGTGAACAAGCTGAAAACAACTGAACTGAAAAAAGTGTTGGAAGGGGAACAACCCCTTTAATATTATATGCTAATGAAATCTGGCTGAACTTTGTCATGGATATAAAGCAGGAGAGTGCTCTGTACACAGCCCAGCTGCCTCTCCATTCAAGGAACAGCACAGGGAAACAAGGAGGAAAAAGTTGCAACTAAGCACAATTAGCAATCTATATAAGGAAGCAGGAAAGACTCCTACAGGCACAAGCTATTCCCATGGGTAGCACATGTTGGGGAGTCCGTGGTGAATGCTTTTAACTCCCGGCACTCCCCAGGCATCACAGCAGGATTCCCTGTCACTGCTACTGAGACAGACACAGAGATGATGGAAAACACACACACACACACACACACGGACCCTGAGAGATAAACGGTCTTGTCCTATCATGTACCATCTGATTCCACATCTGAAGCCATTGATGTGTTTTATGTTTTATTCAATCAGAAAAGAAACACAGCAGCATTAGATAATGCATAGGTGCAATTCCTAGGAAATAGGGAAATGTTTTGCTGAGGTTACTACTTGAGTAGTAACTTAGAGCAAGGATCCCCAACCTTTTGAACCCGTGAGCAACATTCAGAATTAAAAGGAGAATTAAAAGGAGTCAGGGAGCAACACAAGCATGAACAACTTTCTTGGGGTGCCAAATAATTCTTGTGATTGGTCACTATGTGGATTGCGAGTGCATTAGCGCAGTCGGAAGGCAGTTCGGGGAGATTGTCGCCCCGCAGAAAAGGCGATTAGTCGCGAGTGCATTAGCACAGACAGAAAGTAGTTTGGGGAGAATGTTTTGCCCGCAGAAGGGGCGATTAGTCGCCTGGTGGCTAAATGCCCCCAAATCTGCCCCAACCCTAAAATGTATTTGATTAAAATGGAGTCTATGGGAGATGGCCTTCCTGTAATTTAGCGCTTTCCAGATAACAGGTTTCTGGATAACACATCCTATACCTGTATATGCAGAGATGTGGCTCGCTGGAGACACTACAACTTCAAGTAGACCTTTAAAAAGTATAAAACAAGTAGCTATAAAAAAACTTTTTTTTTAATTAGGACATAAAAATGGCTTAATGTGGTTCATGGACTATTAGGCACAAAACGCATTAGGTCCTTTTTTAATTTCCTAATAAAAACTATTTCTACTTTGACAGCTACTTGTTTTGGAATACTTTTTGAGATCTCCATATTCACAATTCACCCCTTTGCACTGATGTTTCAGGTTTGGGTTTTCTTTGGAAACACTGCCTGAATATTCAGTTAACCCTTAGAACTCATATTTGGTGCGCAGTGTAACCGGCTTGTAAACACTAAGAACCACCCAGAGTATTTTACATGTTACACAAATGTGAATTACTCTCAGAGTTATGTATATATATATTATATTTGTGAATGCTATGAATGGCCTCTTCATATGTGATAAGTATACACAAGTCTATCAAGTTCTACTCATAATTCCAGTTCTTTCTAGAGATGATTTCTGTTGAAAATTCAAAGTATTTTAGGGGTGGTCTGAAGTGTTATCTCAATAACATGCTTATGCCAAAACAGCAGAGAACATTTCCTTAAGCTGAAAGCTTTTTACAGGGAGAAGTTTCCATGTGAAATAAACCCAATCGCTCTCCCTTGATCTATGCATTAAATATAATTTGTCTCTGAGCTCAGGGCAGTTAATATCAGGAATAGAAGGTACAGAAGGTATAGAAGGTACTTACACAGTTTCAGCTCCGAGAAGTATCTCCACCTCCTCCCCAGCATAGTTGGTGAGCATTGTCAGCGTGAAGAGATGGCTGGCCGAGCTTTGCCTTGAGTACAATATGGGGGTGCTGTTTTTTACAGGAGACGGAGGCTCTACATTATCATATTGCTCCACCACGAGTTTTTCCCGTAAGCAATAGTCTGTCACATTGTAGCTCTCATCACTGTAAGAAAGCCACATTTAGGAAATGAGTAACTGAAACATAAACAAGTATTGGATAGAATGACTCTGCAAAGGCAGCTGCAAATCAGTGGCATATTTGAATGACGGAAAAGCCTATTTTCAGATATAGAATGTAAAACAAATGAGATATTGGTGACAAGACTAGTAATGAAGAACAGGCTCACGGTACAAGTAAATTACCAAAAGATATCACAAAATATTGGGTCTGTCTCCCAATTATGGAGTTCCTTTGTTGCCAACCATTCCAAAAATTATTAGAATTTTCTTGACAACATTTGATGCTATAATACAGCTCATGAGTTTGCAAGCCACGCCAGGCAAATTTGCGCCGAATTCCCGCGATTCGCAGCCGGCGAATAAATTCGCGAAACACCAGCGAGAATTCGCCTGCCGAAAATTCGCTGACGTAAAAAAAAAAAACGAGTCGCGACGAAACAAAACGTGATAGATGCGCCCATCACTAGTGAAAAGCCAACTGCAGGGAAATGGGGCTCGACTGCTAGCAAGGCTTCCTGTCTCAGGTGGCCTCTCCCGGCACAACAGTTCAAAATGTGGCTCTAGCCTTACATAGTTGGTGGGAGAAGTTAAGAAGATTAGAGGTTGGATCAGTCTCATTTAGGAACTTCAACAAACAATTACATACAAAAACAAACATCTCAGCAAAAAATGATCAACATGACCTTTAGGTTACATTGAAAGGGATACTGTCATGGGAAAACATTTTTTTTTTTTAAATGTATCGGTTAATAGTGCTGCTCCAGCAGAATTCTGAATTGAAACCCATTTCTCAAAAGAGCAAATAGATTCTTTTTTATTTCATTTTGAAATCTGACATGGGGCTAGACATATTGTCAATTTCCCAGCTGCCCCAAGTCATGTGACTTGTGCTCTGATTAACTTCAATCACACTTTACTTTTACTAGCCCTATGTCATATTTCAAAACTGAATATGAAAAAATCTGTGTGCTCTTGAGAAATGGATTTCAGTGCAGAAGTCTGCTGGAGCAGCACTATTAACTGAAACGTTTTGAAAAAAAAAAATTTTTCCATGACAGTATCCCTTTAATGTACATTCATATGTTAAAATAAATTTTTAGTGTCAGTATCACTTTAACCTTCAATCTTGGCTTGTAAGAGTATCTAAAAGAGCAATAAGACAGTCTTAGTCACTAAGCAGAAGCCTATGTATAAATGGTGGCCTCCCTCTTCTGGCCCAGGTGGATGTGTCAGGGGCGCATGGTGTCTGTAAGTAAAGAGTTTTACCCTAGAGGGACAACTCTTCTAATGAAAGCTGGGGAGGAGGGACCCTGTGAATGAGGTTTATTCCATTGCAGAACTAGCATTTATTAGGAGTACTTTCTACGAATGTATATAGGATAGTAAGTCAAGCTAGAAAGAGCAGTCTGTGCTCCAACAAGTATTGTAGATAGAGGTAGTTCTCCTGGCTCGACCCATAACTATATCTGATTGAATGTAATACAGGTATGGTGCTAGTTATCGAGAATTCTTGGGTTTTTGCATAAAGGATCTTTTCTGTAATTTGGCTCTCCATACCTTACGTTAACTAAAAAAATATTTTTAACATTAAAATTAATAGGATTGTTTTGGCTCCAATGTTGATGTATTATATCTTAGCACCTTGTACTTAATCCCAGCTATTGCAGATGAAAGGAAATCATCTTTAAATTTTTTTATTAAAATCCAGTCTATGGGAGACTGCCCATAATTCTAAGCTTTCTCTATAGCAGGTTTCCAGATAATAGATCCCATACCTGTACTACCTCTATGATCTGTAAGTATTAATCCTGTGGTGTGGTTCTATACAGATAATAACAGTGGTAAGTCTGAGTGCCTCTCCACTCAGAACCTCCGCTCTGCTTATGTTTGTTTCTACCTGTTTACTCTCTTCTCTTTCTTCCCATGTGCAATTGAGGTGAGAGGGCACATAGTGAAGCAGATGCTTGTCACTGGGGAATGTAAACAATGAATTTGCATGCTATAGACAATGATAACTTGGGCTGTTTTCATTGTATTTTCTGTATAAGCTCACCACCTGTTTATGGCTCCAAGCTTCAGATAGGAAACACATTGGAAGGAAATCAAAAAACTAAACATGGTGAAATGACTGTAACATCTGCAGTTTCTGATTCTGCGCCAGTTACTAAAGGTTGAGTGTTGTTTCTTACAGGCAATGCACACACAGCATGTATATGTAAGGCATTTCTGCTGCGGGGGCCGCTGTCAATCAAATGTGACCCCAGGATGGGAGCGTAATTGACTCCTGCTCAAACAGAAAGATAATAATATTTCACGTCTTGCATTCTCAGCAATAATTTACACTGGAATTCCACACCCAGACCCTGCTCTGGAACTAAAGTATATTCTGTATTATACTGTACTTATGATCAATTAGGGAATACTGTGTATTTATTTTCAGGGTCGGACAGGAGCGGTGGGAGACCAGAGAAAAAAATCCCAGTGGGCCCCGCCGACCCAGGCTGGCTCCCCCCACAGGGACATGTGGGAGCCAGAACTGTCCCGTTTTTCATTAGACCGTCCCGATTTGGACAGCTGCCTGCAGTCCTGGAGTGTTAATGAAATGTCCCGACTTTGAATCTCCTGCACTGAAAAGCCAGAAAAACATACAAAGTTTCTAACACTTAATTGACTTTTGGCAGAAAGCCCAGAATATGTGGCAGGTGCACTTAGATGCTTTTGTAACAATTTAATATAAAAGCAAAGAAGCAACTGTAAAAATTTAAGATAAATAGGTCTCTTGGGGAAACTGTGACTTGTAGTTTAAAGCAATTCACCTTCATTAGCACTAGTGAAACTGTAATAACACATTAAAAACACAAAAATATGTTCAAACTTTCATAATCTGCCACGTTTTGTAAAATGAACATGGTAATTAGGGGGTGTAGACACAAGAATGGGTGTGGTCACAATTTTAGCAGGGCTCCAAAATGTTTGGAGGTATGCTTCCCCCCTCCTGATGGGGGTCACAATAGGAAGTGCAGTCTGGGCTGTGAGGTGGCGGAGTCATATGGAGGGGTCACAACTGGAGACTGTGGTGGAGAGCCCCCCAGGCAGCAGCTCCAGTGGGCTCCTCAGTCTGATATTGTTTATTGTTGGTATGTTATTAAAGGAAAAGTAAGGCAAGAGCAAGGTGTTTTTTTTTTTGCACTTCACTTACTAGTAGAACATACACAATTGCTCTCTTAAGCCAGACAAAATGAATACTTGTAATGCTAAAGGACTGCAGGTCTATACCATATTGTGGCCAAAAGAATAGCTTGTGCCTACACATACATTTTATTCCCGAAGTGAAAGTTCACCCTTTGATGAATACGCCTTTAAAAATCCCATAGAAATGAATTGAGAGCTGTGGAATTTCCCTCTAGTGGCGGAACTTCACTCTTAACTTCACTCTTTGATGAATCTACCCCAGAGTGTCAGAGTATCAGAGAGTCAGGCTTAGGAAATTCAACAAACAATTATATACAAAAACAAAGCTCTCAGAAAAAAATGATCACCATGACCTATAGGTAACATTTAATGTACATTCATATGTTAAAATTCATTTTTTAGTGTCAGTATCACTTTAAGAAGTTAAGCTTAGGGGTCCTCGCAAATTATCAAGCAGAAAATGAGGCTGGTCTGTCATACAAGCTGAGGCTACAGGGCTGATTATTAAATTCTGATGCTAGTTGCACTGGTTTCTGTGCTGCCATGTAGTCATTATTCATATTAATGACTAATCAGCCTTATACTGTGACATTTCTTTTCTGTGTGTACTGTATATTTTGAGCATCTTTGGAGACACAGATCTTTACTGCTTAAGGGCTGTGGTTGCCTGGGGCTGGTACAGAAACACAAAACATAATGTACAACATTTCTAGCTACTTCTTTAATTTAACTTTCCTTGTCCTTTAATGGCCTAAATATCCTTATATTTTACAATAGGGAGAACATTTTTCACTAGAGTACAGTCCATATAAGGTTTTATTTCATAGTCATTTAAATGCCGGATTGTGAGTATATGGAAAGTTGTAGAGAGACAATCTCCACAAAGGAATGTGCTCACTATTACAATTAGGGCTGCTCTTGAATACACTTACTTTAAATAATTTCTTGGCGCGAGGAGGCCTGTTAATAGAAACGCTTCCTGCCATTGTATGTCACATGCATGGAAAATAGTTAAAAATGAACCTGACAGAGCTCTGTCCCTATCACTCTATAAATCACGGAAGGACAAACTGAGGCTCTCCAGTCATTATCTGACCTGAAATTCCCATCATTCTTATTTGGCCACACTGTGCTAAATCTTTCATAATCCTCCCGCTGTCATTAGCCCATGGAGGGGCTACTAAAATACATTGCAGGAATTGCATGGAAAGAAATGAGTCAGATCTGTCAGCAAAATGCATGACCTCCACCTTCAGAATTTTGTGCGATTGACCCAAATCCCCCCTAACCCAGTACAGATATAACGTTAATTGTGCGACACGACAGATTTGTGAGGTGCTTCCGAGAAATGTTATGATAGTTCTTTTTGTTTATGTTGATGTTCTACCTGCAAATTACCACTTAGGTCTGCTAAACCCTGACCCTTCCCCTATGCCACAAAACTGTGGCACAGGGTGATATCATGATCATTGAACCACACATTTTTAATATAGTTCAGCCGCCACCAGGTGAACCATTACACTTTTCAGGAAACCTGACAAGCACCTGTACATGGTCACAAAAATATATTGGCTATAGGGTCTAATAAAAACCTTAATGAAAGAATCATGACAAGGACCTCTAATGACCAAACCGAGGTAATATGTTTATAGTCCAAAAAATTCCTCTATAATCATGCTATATCAAAAAGTATATTTATTGAAACAATTAAAATACAAAACTACGCCACATGGAGCCTAACGCATTTCATGCTTACCCAGCACTTAAGCTGGCCATACACGGGCAGATAAAGCTGCCGATATCAGTCTTTTAGACCGACTTGACAGCTTATCTGCCCGTGTATGGGGGGCTTCCGACGGGTCTTCCCGAGCAATATCAGGATACGATATCCAACCGACCCGTCGGAAGTCCATTGCGCTAGTTGTAATCCAATCGTTCGGCCATAGGGCTGAACATTCGGATTACCCCGATGTAGCCCTGCCAGTTAGTGACATATCGGGGAAAGATCTGCTTGTTTGGCGATGTCGTCAAACAAGCGGATCTTTGCATATATGGCCAGCTTAAGTCATAGGCCATTTCAGAGGGCAAACACATGCCCCCTTTATTACATATATACATGTTTAGACAGACCCTCCCATATTTTAATACCAATCAAATTAGGGTCAGGTCATTTGTTGTTAAAGCGTCTAGTCTGAAAAACATGAGGTGGTTTAACGACAAATGAACTGACCTTAATTTGATCTTAACATATGAGAGGGTCTGTCTAAATATATATATATATGTAATAAAGGGGGCATGTTTTTTTGTGTAGAGGCATTTTTTGAACTATAAAAGCACCTGATTTATATATAAGCCAATGAGCATGGTTTCAGTGGTTTTAGGCCTATTTAAAAACGTAGCATACAAAGCATCCACAATTAATGTGTGTGCCCTAGTCTTATGGAAATAGCACATTATTATGCGAGACAGGTTTTAATAGGCTCTATTTTTTTCTTCTTTATAGTTTCTGAATTATTAGCCTTCTTTTGACTGTTTCCAGCTTTCAAATAGGGGGGTCACTGACTCAATCTAAAAAAAGTAAATAAATGCTCTGTAAGGTTACATTTATTGTTATATGTTATTAGTCATCTTTCTATATAGGCCTCTCCTTTTCATATTCCAGTCAAATCGTTGCATGGTTGCTAGGGTAGTTCGGACTCTACCAACTAGATTGCAGAAATTGCAAACTGGAGAGCTGCTGAAAAGAAAAATCTCTACAAATGATATAAAAGGAAAGTCAATTGTCTCAGTATATAACTTTCTACAACATACTAAAAATACTAATTTAAAGTTGAACAACCCCCTTTAATACAGCCGACACATCAAGCACTTTGTAAGGCATTTCAACAGGCTCTTATCTACCTGCACTTAATTTCTGCTTCATAAACTACAGCAACTGTCTTCATGGGTCGGTGTTTTTTCATTTGCACCTACACAAGAGCGCATCCATTTCAGTCTACTGTGTGGGTCTATACCAAACCTGAACATAAAAATATGCAAGCCCACAAGATGATGCCGGAAATACTAGTCTGTCCAGAATAAGCCTTGAGACCACCAATCAAGCGTGATAGGCAAAAACCTGCTAACCCAATTGCCCCAGGTCAACTACCATAACAGAGGTCTGCACAAGACCACATCAATGTAACAATGTAGTACTCGGGATTTTCAAACCAGCCGGTTTTTGCCCAGATATCTCTCATGGAACACCCATACAAGGGCAGATAAGGTGCCTGAAGGAGTATGATCAGCTTTAGCCAACAACAATCTCACAGATCTACAACAAATTCATTATAATAATAATAATAGCTCCCCGGTAGCTCCTATAGAAAAAAAATCAGCCGTTAAAATGGCCTTTCCTGAATATCCCCCTAGTGCTTTCTACGGTTTTAATTGTATATGTTTCACTGAATAAAGTCTGAGCATGCAAACTCTGTATAATGGAAAGTAGAACTGTCAGGTACAAACCATGAGCCAATATGTATAATGTTAATATTTAACCAACATGATAAGAAACCTTTCCCACATATTTCTCTAATCTATCTAGCTTTCTGTGAAAGGAGCAAGACTGAAATACTTTTCTAGTGCACATAACTGTGGGTCAGTGGTTTGCAAATTCAATTTGGCTCTCAGTTTGTTGCAGACCTTAGCATGCCAAGACCTTTCACTTACTGTTTAAGGTAAGATACAGAGGGGATGTTAAGTGGTGAGGTTATACAGTCACAATACACATAATGACCCAACATATCTGCTACCCAATAGGGTAAAACTTCCCACTGAATTTGTATCGCATACGTAGCACAAGGCCTTTTGGGTATCTCAGGAGGACTGGTGGCCAAAACCACTTTGCTGCATACTCTTTAAATGGCAGGTAGGGCCACTGAGGTACCTCAAAACCAGAATAATCCCAAATTGTGAGGTTGTTCCTCCTTCAGGGAGCAAACCATGCTCAAAAATGATTACTTACTGTCCCGGGAGCTCAACTGAAATGCAACAGGGATGGAAACTTTGGGCATTGCTCTAGATATTCCTGGAATTACAGAAATGAGAATATGATAACAATCCTTCATATATCAGAAATCTATTATGGAGTAAGGGGAGCTAATGCTGGGCTGCCAATAAAAGCTTAAACCTAAACGTCTGAAGATACATAGAACATGTGTTATCTATGTCATAACTCCTACTATAATTTGTACCTAGTTAAGTGGTGATTTTCCATTCAGTGTGGAGAACTGTTTCCTGTAATAACTCAGCTATTATTTATCAGGCAATTAAAAATTCAGTACACCCATTTGTGCAATGTGAGCAGGGCATGTGCCGAACCTTTCTGACTATATTTTACAATATATCATATTAAACATTTGTTTTTTTGTTATTTCCTGGCCTAAGCAGGGCAAAACAGAGAAACAGCAGCTACACAATGTTTCCAATTTCCTGGTTCTTGCAAGGCAGTCAATTAGATTACAAGTACAGGTATAGGACCCGTTATCCAGAATGCTAGGGACTTGGGTTTTTCCAGATTACGTATCTTTCTGTAATTTGGATCTTCATACCTAAATTCTACTAGAAAATCATTTAAAAAAAAAAAACAATAGACTGGTTTTGCCGCCAATAAGGATTAATTATATCTTAGTTTGGATCACGTACAAGGAATTGTTTTACTATTACAGAGAAAAAGGAAGTCAATTTAAAAAATTTGTATAAAATTTATAATAGCCATAATTCAGAGCTTTCTGGATAACGGGTTTCCATATAATGGATCCCAAACCTGTACAAACAAAAACCCACTATCGAATCCGGTGAATGGTGGGGGGTTGCATATATGGAGTGCATTGTCTGTATATGAACAAACTAAGTTGATTACAGGGGAGGTAGTAAGTGTGAAAGCAAGACAATTTTCCAATAAAAAAACTAAGAACATATGGATCATTTTAGTTACAATAAATAATCTGAAATAGGCTGTTTTACACGTAAGTTCTATTTATTTTATTTTACTCTAATAAACAAATTGTATACAGATGTATACCATTTAATCGTTTTCTGGTCTGTCAATTTATTTTCTCATATATGATTTTTAACTGAACTCTCTGGCAAGGTACCTGCCAGTCATTTGCTGAATTTGACCAATTGCGTGTGCTATCTGGGGGGGAGGGTTGTAGTCACAGATCCACTTGCTCAGCATTCAGGCTAAATGGATGGATCACAGTATACATAGATAGCCAGCTTTACAGCTACCAAACCTGCAATCATTTACACAGATGCTTTTGTGAGGTTAGTTCTCACAACTATTGTGATAGTATATAGTATATATATATTCAGTCATTCTCTCAGTTCATTCATGTATCACAGTTAAAAAAAAAAAAAACAGGTCTGGAATATAACAAGAGCCTTGCATTACAAGGAAAACGAAACGTCTTAACTTTCCTAACAATCCCCTTGGAATCAATGTATATGTAATGAGGGAAAATACAGTTGCCTTTGCAATAAGGAGGCTTATGCTTCTGTAAGGAATAAATACAGCATGAATCTTGTTTGCAGCTGCACACAGGTAACATTCCATGGCATTGTCTAATTTTTGGTTGGGATCCAATGTATGAACTCCAGCTGCAGTTTCTCAAATAGATCTGTTCTCCACAGGGCACCGTGCCAGAAAACTCAGCAATTTACTGGAATCCCAGTGTAACCAGACAAAGAACAGAACACTGCACAGTGAAATACCCAAGACAAAATACTGTTAACCTTGAACACGGTATATTTACATTTTCCCATTTGTACTGTGCAAAGCATTTTCATCTATACCACCCTCTGGAAACTCAGCCGTGACTGTGACCAGTATGAATTTGGTGCCCATTACACATACATGCCAGTTATGGAATGCCCTTGGCTTGCTAAAGAGTAAGAGCTGAACATACCTACCATGGGAAAAAAGGAAACAGAAACAATAATACGACAGCACATTGGCCAAGCATGTGCACCAAGAAAAATGTCCTTGTGCATAATAATATAATAATGCTTCTTGGTTTAGAAATACTGTCAGTGATGACTACAGATGTGGTTACATCTGCTGGCCTTTAATGTCAGGGATAGGGATTTATCTTGCACGGATTCATACCTTGATTTTAGCTGAATCAATCCAAACTGTACAATAGATATAGAAATAGTATTATAGGGGAACTACCGCAAAAATGAACATTTAAAATAAGCTTCCTCATACTGAAGTAAGAAACTTTCTAAATACAATCAATTAAAAATTCTGAATTGTTTCTGAAATAATCCAGTTTATATTCACTATTCCTCTCCATCTTTCTTTATGCAGCAGTTGGATGAAGGGTCCAATATATCCCTTTCCTAGCAGATGAATAAGAGCTCCCTCAACTGATTCCAGTACAAAAAACATAACTGCCTTTTGCACAAATGCTGCATGTAGAGAGACATGATGTCTGGTGATTTTAATAGAGTGAGCTCTAATACATCTTCTAGGCAAAAGGAGCCCCCTATCATATATATTGGATCATTCATCTGACACCCAATTCCTGAATGAAGAGAAACAGATGCCGAGAGAGGAATAGCGAAGATAACGCTACATAAGATAACGGTACATCATTTTCAATTGATTGTTTTTAGAAAGTTTCTTATTTCAGTAAGCATTTTTGCAATTATTTGCCTTTAATTAAACTAAACTAAGAAATATTCACTTATCTCATTAGTGAACACACTGCTTTTCCCCCTTGTAGGTGGATGGTGTGATTTACAGTGATTTCTACGCAGTTTGACTGTGGCAGCTTCCCTGGGAAAAAAAAGTTTTTAAAACACAGAAAAGTAAAGTGGCTCACTCCCAGTTTTATTCTATTCTTGATTGATATCAAGCAGATATTTGTAAGGTTGGTCATCATTTAGGCCTTATGTTTTTCCTATAACAGACTTTACACAAAAAAATATAACATATAATATTTTGCTTGGGGGGTAGGTCAGACAGGCTATTCCAAATAAGGGTTTTGCATCGTTGTTCTTCTTAATAAGATACAACAAATAAGAGGACCAGCCGGGAGAGGAACCTAACGCAGTTCTTGCAATTCAGAATTTTCAAGCCAGCCCAATCCATAGCTGGTCAAACCCAAACCACATATTGATTGGCAAGACTGTCATTATTAATTAATATCAATTAATTTCAGTCTGACAGACAAGCAACCTGTTAAAGTCGACTTTACCACTTAAATGACAATTAAAATATGGTCACACGGTGCTGACAAGTGGCACCGTCAGGAAATCTGAGCTATTTCCTCCAATGACAGATTGATAAAGCTGTTTTTATTGGAAAATATTAAACTTTGTTGCTGCTGTTGCAATGCACAGCCTTCTTCCGCTGCATGGTTCTCTTGTAATGACAAAGACCGTATGATTAAAGTTTCTTTTGTAATATCAAAATATACAACTTTGAGTTATGTTTAAATTGCATTCCCTTACTGTGAGGGACAAGTCAAATCACAGAACTGGCAGAGAATTTCCCAACAGATGGTCACTTGAGCGTTATCACTCTAAACTCTTATGTGCTGGGCTGCTACTTCCCTATAGGGGACACCTTGAAATTTATTAAATACTGGAAAGCAATGGTGTGGGTGGAAAAAGATTTCATTGGGAGTCGTGTACAGAGTTACAATTTAAACAAATGTCTAAAAGCAGGAGGAAAGCTGGTATGATGAAGCAGGTGTGACTCTAACACCAGGACAGCTTATAAATAGACATTGGGCTGGGATATGTAACTGCACCAGGTAACTCGGACGTATCCTTGTCATATTGCAAACAACATATTCTTCTGATCAAAGCTAATCATTACATAAACAGCCTCCAGCTGGGGGGAAAACAAGAAGCATTGGCATAACATTAGACATGGCGGCAATAGCAACTACATACACAAACACTAAACAGGCATAAGGGTTGGTGGCTATACAGTATCTATACCAACAGTATGGCTTTTCTAAGCAGGTTTAAAAAAAGTTTTGAGTTGCTTGGCATTGCTGCTTGAGTTGCACAGCCCTTGTATGTTGTTTTGCAGAGATCTGATAACTGGGATTTCCTTGAACAAGAGCTCACAGGAAGGCCAAAGTAATCAAGTATTTATTTTAAGATTCCTAATAGGAACTGTGCAAAAAATGGGTGTTTATACTGGTTTTCCCTGGGAAAGAAAACAGCTGGAGGGATTGCTCGAAGGTAGAAACAGTTCTTGCCTTCTCCTACACTATTAAAGTGGACAACCGCAGCTTTGCTTTCATGGTGTGCACTCAACTTCTCTTCTGATAATGCTGCCGAATAGTTTCTAGAGAAAGCCAGAGCTCCCTGGGGATGCAGTCGGACATATGCTGACAGGATGTATATTGGCCTTTTAACAATGAGCGCTAACAGGCTCAATATTACTCACGTACTCAGCATATCTCTGCGCAGAGACACATGCATATGCAGGATATCATTCCTATAGTTCTCATTAAAGGGAAGTACATGTTTGAATTCACCTTTAGTAAACATTGCTATTGCAATTCTCTTCATTGTCTGCTTTTTTAATTATGTGCTATTATATTCTGCTGTATGTGGTTACTGGAGTCAGCCATGCTCAACAAACAGAAAAAAGAGATACAGTCTGAAACTGAAGAGCTGTATCCTTATTTTTATTCATTATCATTTTGATTCAAGACTTTAGTTTTTATCTTTCAGTTGGTCATTCAGCTTTTATCGGACGCTGTATTGCTACCTTTATACTACATAATTTTTCCCCCATCATTCTTCTTCTCTTCCTTCATTTAAAGGACCAGTAACATCAAAAACTGAATTTGTTTTAAAGTAATAAAAATATAATGCAGTATTGCCCATGCTCTGGTAAAACTGCAGTGCTTGCTTCAGAAGCACTACTATTGTTTTTATAAATAAGCTGCTGTGTAGCCATGGGGGCAG
>CM044439.1:127290990-127305834 GCA_024363595.1 Xenopus borealis
TAAACCATAGTAGAATTTCATAAACAAAGAGTTTCAGAGTACACCAGACTACTGGGGAAAACACTAGTAATGGCAGAAAGGCATTTACCTCTTCTTTTTGGTTATGATGAGCACGTCATTGAAGAGGAAGAAGTAAAGCTGTTGCTTTGTTGTTCTCTTGGAAAAGATTCCAGTGTCTTCTACATAGGCCGTGAGTTCTCCTCTCTTCAGTAACCATCTGGAGGATGAAACCAATGGAAATGGCTGCAAAATAGACAGTATGCAAGTTAAAACAGTAACCAAAGCTTCACTTCTGTCTCAAAAATATAAAAAACTATAAAGAATCATGAAGATTAGTTCAAACGTTGCTTAGAATTAGCCATTCCTTTAACCATTTATTGATGTAATTTATATATATATGTTCCATGTATATACAGTTTGATTTTTTTTAGTGCTTTGAAATATGCTGGGATTTTACAAATCAGTGATAATGCCTAACTTATATTAGAACATAATGATAGGATGCTTTTGTATTACACATATTATTCAGTATTATATAATGCTATTGCCTGGGAGAAAGGAGAGCTGAAGAATCACTGTACTATAATTATGTGTTCTTATTATCCGTTCTGTTAAAAAGTTGCAAATACATGGAAATGGTTAATCACTACACACAGTGAAGTAATTGGCCTCCTGATCCAAAGCCAAAACATTGCTGAATGCATGATCAGATACCTGTAAACCATGCCAAGATGCTAAAAGCAGCCTGCCAGCCCTGGTAACTCCTTTCCTATTCCTGTGAAGAGTCTATGTAACAGGACACGGCCAATAGAGCAATATTAATTATTAGTGATGGGCGAATTTATTCACCAGACGCGAAATGCCAGTGAGAATTTGCTGGTGTAAAAAAAAAAACGAGACGTGGGTAAAAAAAAGCGGCTCGCATCAAAAATGGAGCGACGTGAAATGCGTCAAAAAATACGTGACGCGTCAAAAAACGAGGTGCAACTACTAGAAAATCCACACTTTTTCCAGTTCAGTTGTTTTCAGAGTGTTCCCCAGAAATAAAGTTTTTTCCAATTACTTTCCATTTTTTATTTTTTACTGTTTTTCAAAAATCTAAGTTTAAAGGGGACCCGTCACCCCCAAAAATATTCAAAATCATATTTTATCACATTAGTCAAGCCAAATTAACTTTAATTAGACTATATAAATTAGTTGGATCTTGTTTCCTTCAGTTAGCAGGAGCCATTTTGTGGACACTGTTATTAAGACAAGCCTTGCATCATTTCAAATTCTTGTTTGTGCACCAGAATGGGGGACCCAAAGTCCATCCCCATGTCCTGGCTACACAATTAAATGGTTAAGAGATAGCGAGGAATGTGTGGAGAGCAGTGTCATCTAGGAAATGCTGAATGGAAAGTGAAAGTAATTATCTGCCCCGCCTCTATGCCTAAGGCACAGGGGAGTGGCAGTCAATATTTGATGGACAGCTGAGATGTTTAAATGAGCTTAAACCAGCAATGAATGCTTTAATAAAAAACTGAAATTGGATTCATGTTTAATTTGAAAAGGACTTTTATTATACAGATTTTTGTGTCTGGGTGACAGGTCCACTTTAAAGTTGAACGTTCGTGTCTAGTGTTTGAGTCTGGCAGCTCAGTAATTTAGATACAGTCTTTAAACTGTTACAATTTTGCAACATTTGGTTGATACATTTCACAGCAGCATCTCTGGAGTATTAGCAACTATTGTATCAATTCTAACAGCAGCCTGTAATGAAAGGAATTCTGCTCAGCAGGGACAAAGATAAGAAATGTATCAAGTACATGTATCAATTTTGAACAGTTTACAGGCTTTAGAAGGTGAAAAATGCCACTTTACACTTCATTGTTACAAAATTTGTGACACATAGAAAAAAGAAAGTCATTTGGAAAAGTCATTATTTCTGGTGATCTATCTGAAAACAACTAATTTGAAGGTGAACCATTAAAGGACAAGGAAAGTGTAAAATAGAATAAGGGTAGAAATGCTGTATTTTGTATACTAAACATAAACATGAACTTACTGCACCACAAGCCTAATCAAACAAATGATTTATGCTTTCAAAGTTGACCAGAGGGGACTGTCATCTTGTAACTTTGTTATACAGCTTTGCAAGACTAGACTACATACACATGCTCAGTGTGCTCTGGGCTTCTTAGGGATCGTCATAAATGATCAAAAAACAAAGCTGCTTGAGTTTTGCATGGCTGGTAAGTAAGGCATGGGCTCCCCCTGCTATTCATAAGTATGATTGTTTCCCTGCCAGAAGTTAGGGACTGTGTGACAATTCCTATCCACAGCAGTAAATGAAGGGAGACTTTCTCTGCATACAGTCAGGTTTCTTATAGAAACGGTACACATTTTTTAATTAAAGTATATTGGAGATAGATTTCTTTTTCATTAAAGAAAGTAAAAATGGGATTTTGTTTCTTTGCCTTTCCTTGCCCTTTAAATAAAACCAATAAGCTTGTATTGATTAATTATATGTTTGTTTGAATCAAGTACATGATAATGTTTTATTATTACAGCGAAATAGGAAATATTTGTTTAAATGGATAAAATATGGAGTCTATGAGACATGGTTTTCCCATAATTTGGAGCTTATTTGATAATGGATCCCATACCTGTATTTAAAATACTATTTAAATTAGTCTATTCTTTTTTTAATATTTAAATCAAGGGGTCAACTACAAATAAAATATAAAATAAAAGTACAAGTGTGTGTCTGAGCTATTCACTATTAGTGTGCTCTATTCGTCTCTCATTACAGATATCCACTCCTTTTTCTCTTCTTTTGGGATCCCAGTTTAATTTTTGATCCCTGAAGCTCATAAAAGTGAGTAACATGGCAGTGACAGCAAATAAGTGTTCAGTTTGTGCCAAACGTTGTTGACACTCTAAAGCAGGGATCCCCAACCTTTTGAACTCGCAAGCAGCATTCAGAAGTAAAAGGAGTTGGGGAGCAATATTCCTGGGGTGCCAAATAAGTGTTGTGATTGGCCATCTGGCAGCCCCTATGCAGATTGTCAACCTACATTGAGGTTCTGTTTGGCAGTACACCTGGTTTTTATACAACCAATACAAGACGGGATTTCAAAAATAAGCACCTACTTTAAGGCCACTGGGAGCAACATCCAAGGGGTTGGAGAGCAACATGTTGCTCACAAGCTACTGGTTGGGGATCACTGCTCTAAAGCAACCGGTTATGTGTTATACCAAATTAATACTGACTTCCTTTCCTCATGTAAAGTCCTGTAAAATCATACATTTTACTCTAGAGTAAGTGCACAGTCCAAAGCCCATGTAAGCCGATGACTGAAAATAGAGAAAGATGTGGCACAGCATCTGTTCAATTTTTTTCCCCCAGGATGGTGTATTTTTTCCCCTTAATAAAGAAGCACCAGCCCAGAGGAAAAATTAATTCCAAATGTAGAGAGAAATCTAAAGTTGTCGCACATGATAATGCCAACATTTAAAATGACTTTGTAATTTACTAAGTATGCTTATTGTGGGGCTATGCAGATTTCTGCAGAACTCTGTGCAACATTTCAAATCAAGAATTTCCAAGGGCCACAAGCTTCCCTCACCAAGGTGACCAAATTACATTGATCTGATGGACTGACCCATTGAGGCACATAACAGAAGTCCATGAATTTCTAGGTTGGTAGTGACCCAATACATTCACTAAATCAGGGTAACTGCTTTTTATTTTGGCTGATCCATTTTATGGAGTATGATATTCAGCCAAAACTATTTTTGTCAGGGGCCCCACAAACAGTTCATTTTCAATCTCTTTAAATTGGACCAAAATCTATGCATGCGCAGCCACGATCTTGGTATGCAATTTGCCTTAGATGCTTATTGTTTGTTTTATTTTGCTTCAATGAGCAGCAGTTATCTCTGGAAGGTTTAGCAGAACATCCGGATCTCTGGGTTCACAGCTTAAAGGGCTACTGGCTACCATATTCTGCAATGGAAGAGGCAAAGAAAGTTACCCGTAGGAGATGAGCTAAAGTGTGCACGGTACTGAGAAAGTTCTTGTTGATGTACACCCTCTCCCCTGGGCTGGAAAATAAGTTAAGATAAACCTAATGGATCACAGATGGTGACTGCTGGATTTTTGGGAAGGGCTGGGCGTGAATTGCTGGAGCACAGACTAAAAGTCATTTTTTCCCGAATAATACAAATAATTTAACAGGACTTGCTCTAGCTGTACTCTTGCTCAGGGTCTAGCAACACATTCTTTATATTATAATTTAACAGATCTGCAAGATCAAATGGGACCTTTGTACATTTCCCAAATCCAAATGTATTAGCAGAATTTTTTTTTTAACCCTAATGATGTAAGCAGTATTAAATGTATAGAATTCAAATATTATTGTCTGGGCTGCTGGAAATCTCACTGGAAATCAAATTGAAACTCAATCGTATTATTTCCAGGGCAGGCAGAGTGGTTATTCAACTGTGTTTGAGAGATCTGCGGTTCCAGAGCTTTGTAAAAGATTTTTGGCAGATTAAGATTTCCGAGCCGATACTAAAAAAACACATATTTAATCCAAATGTCTGCTTTTCAGCAGATCTTGTTCAGATTCCCCAAAAGAATATAGGAATGCAATATTGCATCATGTTAAATTGTCCGGCTGTGAGCTCATGGGCTTTAGCCTGGCAAATATATCCTAGTATGACTTTAATGGGACTCTGCAGAAACTGCCTCGCTGAATTTTGGATGTGTCTAGGAGAGAGGTGCAGCATAGTTGAACAGTGAGTGTGCCCCAACACACCCATCCCCAGGGGTGGCATGACACAGATTGTCCCCATACAGTAGTCCCCATACATTATCTGCTCTGTGGTCACTTTGATCTCTCCTCCAACAGTTGACTTCAAAGTAAGATAAACAGACAAATACAATAAAGCCTAGAGTAGGGCAGTTCATAGGGGCTTTTGATAACTGTTTTTGTTACAGCTGGAAATGTGATACATCAGTTTGCTAGTGAAGTTTTCCTTCAACTCTTGGTGAACAGTGAGGGAACAATGAAGGCCATTTGCACAGGATGAATACAAACACATGCTTCTCTAAGGGCTCCTACACACGGGCGTTTTTACCTGCGCAACCTCATTGAACAAAATGAGGTGCGTCTAGACCTGCGCTCCCCTGCGGCTGAACGCAGCCAAACGCAACGCAGGGGAGCGCAGGTCAAAAACGCCCGTGTGTAGGAGCCCTAATACTGTGCAGAGAGTAAATTCATTCTGCTATACATCAGGTGTTTTTGTTTCCTCCAAAAATGGATTATCAGTGATGCATAAAGATTTTATTGATAATGCTCAATTTAAAGTTACATGGAATGAATGGGGTGAGTGCCGGGCAGCTGTATATAGTGTCTGGATGTAGTTGGACTGTCCATTATACTTACATACAAACACTTGAAACACCAAAATGACAATAAAAGCTCCCTAGCATATAGTGAAAGGGAGGATTTTGTTCTTCATAAACTCTGTACAGTGTATAGTTATGATTGCACTATTTCCCACAGGCTCTAAAGCTGGCAGTGGTGTTACCTAATGGCCATAAGCATTTAGAGAGAACAACATGCATATAAATGTGACCTTTTCCAGCAAAAGAGGTTATACCTAGGTTATGACACAACCAGCGCTACGCAATATGTTGGCGCTGTATAAATACATGTTAATAATAATCTAAGATGAAGGAGGCTGAGCAATGTATGTGGATACTAGGGGTGGAAAACAGTTACTGATTCCTAGTATGGCTACTCAGCTGGCTACTAAGGGGCCCTAGTTGTGCCCTTTCTGTTATGGGGCAAGCTAAGACATTGTGCCAGGCAGCACTTTTTCATGGGTAGCAAAAAAGCCAGTCCTGATAACTTTAAGGGCAATGGCAAACTGAGCAACATTCAGCAAACACTGGCAACTGCCCCCCCCCCCATTTAATTGCAGGTCAGACAATTACTGCTCAACATCTCTGGTTTTGGAGCACACATATTATACAAACAATTATTTCCCACCCAGCTGTGACAATTACATTTTTCCTTCCCTGGGAAGGTGAAAGCTGTTTCTTTAGTTAGAGCCTAAATGAGCCTGTAATTTGCCACTCCTTTGCATAGCCTAAAGGTTAATATGAAATTATTTGCTAATTGTGAAAGGTCACTGAGTGTACAGAAATATAAATGGAGGAATTACCAAATTTTCTAAATCTTTACAATCTCCAAAAAAGTTTTGTTTTGCAGACCCCAAGAACTAGTCACAATTAAAATATGCAATGAATATTACATGGCAAATGCATGTGTGAGTTGCTGACATGGAAAAATTTTTTTATTATATTATAGTTATGCATGACTGAACTAGTTAAAAAATCCTGATGGATGCAGGATATCTGTGGCATACACAGACACACTGAGGAGGAAGATAGTGTGGATACAGCCAAACCATTATCCAACCATGGAAAACAGGCAGGAGTACAATATGTAGGTAGGATACTTACTCCATGTGTAATAATAGTCACCCAGGGACACTGCCATGCAGCTAGTTAAGAAAGTTACCACATGCAGCAACATCTCGCAATTTACCAGAGGCATCAAAAAGCTGAAATTCCGAAATTCTGGATTTCAGTTCTTCTAGTGCAAAGACTGCAATTAGACTTTCTATACTAGTGATCTGACCCCATCTTGACCCACACAGAATCTCCTGAGAAGCATGGGAGCAAAGGGGAAGGGAGTCTAGAAATGACCCTGACTAAGTTTCCCCAGTTTAAGTAAATTCTACCTGCTGATTGTTGTTATAGGAGATTAGACCTACAGCAAACTGCTGTTTTTTTTTTTTTATATATAGCCCTTCATGAGATGTGTTGCTGCTCCCTTTTTATTGTACACATTCAGACCAACAATGGGCGAGTGAGACAGACAACTCTTATAAAATGCAGGCAAACAGACTTACAGACAGTTTGAAGGTCAAGAAGCTTTTAGCATTTCAGTGGAGTCAATAACATAATGGATTATACCATAATATAATATAATGAATACCAAGCACTATCATGAGCAGATTAGCAAAACGTTCCTCAAAAGGCCACATATGCCTGTAGGGTATAAACAACCAGGACAAAAATACCTTTAAATTGGTGGTGCAGTGAATATCTGTGTCTATACCAGCTGTATAGCATAAACTGATGCGTGAGAAGGGGGAAGGAGACATTTTCAGGTGATTATGAACACAGGCAATGAAACATTAGATGTGTTCTCACCCTTCGCAAAC
Organism: Xenopus borealis; assembly: GCA_024363595.1. Classification (NCBI taxonomy): domain Eukaryota; kingdom Metazoa; phylum Chordata; class Amphibia; order Anura; family Pipidae; genus Xenopus; species Xenopus borealis. The sequence goes on from CM044439.1 coordinate 127,298,278, forward strand.
TACACGTAATAGGATTGTGGACAGGACCGGACTGGGATTTAAAATAGGCCCTGCCATTCCTATTACACAGAGGCCGAAACAGCCCCCACCAGCCCTCTTAATAGTCGCTTTTTATGACATCTAACAACAGCCCCTCTGGCATTTGCCAGAATCCACAGATTGCCGGGCTGGGCCTGACTGTGGAAAAGATGAATGAATCACCCCTGTGTGTGGGGAAGAAGGAGCTTGCTGAAATGTAACAGCAAAAACAGGCTTCATCTATGGCAACAATGTTGGATATGCCACAGTCACATGCTTCTATTAAAAGAGAAGTTAGGAATTCCCACAAAGATTTGGGATTCTAAAAGAATCACTTGATAGCAGCTATTCTGCAGTGTTTTACCATTTAAGGGTAGAGACACATGGTCAGATTGGGGGAAATTAGTCGCCCGGTGACAAATCTCCTTTTCTCCGAGGCAACTAATCGCCCTGAACTGCCTTCCCAGCTAGAATGTAAATCGCCAGCGTAATGGCACTTGGAGTGCCGTTTTCTGAAGTTGCCTGAAGTTTCCTCGTGAGGCAACTTTGGAAAACGAAGCACTCCGAGTGCCATCCCTACGGCGATTTACATTCTAGCCGGCGGTAAGGCAGGTGAAGGCATTTCGGGGAGATTAGAAGAAGAGGAGATTTGTCGAATAATCTCCCTGAATCAGACCATGTGCCTCTGCCCTAAGGGCCCTTACACATGGGCGTTTTGGACCTGCGCTCCCCTGCGTTGCGTTTGGCTGCGTTCAGCCACAGGGGAGCGCAGGTATAGACGCACCTCATTCTTTTCAATGGGCCTGTACTCACGAGACGCGTGTAAGCGCCGAACGCAGATTCAGACGCAACATGCTGCATTTTTCCTGCGTTTGGCGCCTACATGCGTACAGCCCCATTGAAAATAATTGAGTGCGTCTATACCTGCGCTCCCCTGCGGCTGAACGCAGCCAAACGCAACGCAGGGGAGCGCAGGTAAAAACGCCCGTGTGTAAGGGCCCTTAAAGTTGATCTTCCCCCAAAAGCAATGCATTTCTCCTCCTGCTCTGTTAATTAGCCAGCATTGGTACATTTTTTCTAAACTCAGTACCGATGAGAGAACGTAAACAGCCAAACAGAAGCTGCTGCATTTCAAACATATTTACAAATAATTATTAAACCATGAACAGGTTTACATTATGTATTTTAGGAATTTTCTTAGAATTACATTCTCTATCACTTTGGGGGGACATTATTCTCCTGCTGCCGATTCCCTAACTAAAGTGCTCGGCTGGTATCACTGCTGGTTACACTGCTCCAGTACAAGTGGTGTACAGAACAGCACATTAACTCTTACTTACAGGTCCGGACTGAGACTTAAAATAGGCCCTGGCATTTCAGGTACATAGAGGCCCAATCAGCCCACACAGAGGCCCAAGCAGCCCCTCTGGCATTTGCCAAACCCCACAGATTGCCAGTCCTGGCCTGCTTACTTATAAATACTCCACATCAGTTCATTCCCCCCTGCTGCACATATCGCTGTGCCATTAAAGCTTCCTATAATATAGCCAGTAAATTCTGTCCTAGCCCCTAAACCTTTAATATCCCAGCCAAGATATGCATTTACAACATCCTAAAAGCCACGGCTCATTTATATTAACCCACTCTCTGCCAATGTATGTAGTAATGTACTCTGGAATAAAACAAAATGACATATTAACTGCTGGACCCACCACCATCTTCACTCCAAAACTCTGAAATAATTAAGAACAGCAGCACCCCAAGATTGAGGCACATCCTGAAAGAACCCAGTGCTCAGTGAGAATCCCCATTGACTTCATATGGAGTGATTCCTAGCTAGGAATTGTACAGTCTGCCACTGGGCTTAAAAAGGTGGTTCACCTTTTAGTAAACTTTTAGTATGTAATAGAATGGCCAATTCGAAGCAACTTTTCCATTAGTTTTCATTATTTTTTTTTTATAGTTTTAGAATTATTTGCCTTTTCTTCTGACTCTTTCTAGCTTTCAGATGGGTGTCGCTGACCCCATCTAAAATGCGAATGCTCCATAAGGCTACACACGTATTATTACTGCTACTTTGTATTACTCATATTTCTAGTAAGGTCCTCTCCTGCTCATATTCCAGTCTCAAATTCAAATCAATGCATGGTTGCTGGGGTAATTTGGACCCTAGCAACAATACAGAATAGAATATGCATGCAGTACTTTTAAGTTTGAACAAACAAGTTGGCCAATACCTTAATCTTAAATTCCAGCTGAGAATTGATTGTAACCATCATTTCCATCCTCTCCATTTTCCTTGCGCCTTCATTGCACAGGCGGACCAGCTAATAATAAAGGAAATACACATCATTTCAACAAACGTACATTTCATATAAAAATAAAAAAATAATATGCTATTCTGCACACTGGGAGAAGCTAAATCTGATTTGATTCTTTCCATCCATTTCACAGCCAATTGCTCAATTCCCAATTTCTGAATTATTAAATTCTCAACAAAAGAACTGGCTGCCTACTGAACCAAATATGCATATTCAAGACTTTGTTATTGTCCTAATATCCATGAGACTTCACACAGGTTACTCATGGTTCTTAGTAGCCATTATCCTTAGAGAATGGATTTGGTTTGGCTGAACAAATAGGATTCAACTGAATTTGAACCTTGCAGAGAGGACTGGGATTTGGCCAAATCTTGGATTGGAAGATCTCTGTTTTTTCAAATCAGTACATACAAACTCCTTGCAGAAAGTGAACTAGTCTGAAGTCAGGAGCCATTGATTTCTTAGACTGCAACAGTAGCTATTTAATCACATATCTTAAACTGAATGTAAATACACAACACAGGTCTCTAGAAAAGGTCAGGAATTCAATGCCTAGATTAGTAATAGCAAGCAAGATGGTACAGTTCAAGTACCCTGGAGGCCTCAAAATATAAATCCTTAAAACCTCTCCAGCTTAAAGGAAATCCTTTAAGCACATAGAATGCCAATGGCCGGTATATACAATGTCCGTGGGTGGTGCCAAGTCTTAACATGTATAAAATGTGGACTTGAATATACTGTAACCCACACATGAGGCAGACATTGATAAAAGGTGTCCAACATGTGGCCTTCAAGCGGTTACCGAACTATAACTACAGGTAACCATATACTGTGAAAGAGCACTGGAAAATATTGTTTTTCAAAGAATGTGGGTGAACTGATTTACAATTGAACTTTAAAAGGGTGGTTCATCTTATGTTTTAGTACATTATAGAATGGCTAATTCTAAGCAACATTTCCGCTGGTCTTCATTTTTTTTCTTTTTTTACAGTTTTTGGATAATTTGCCTTCTTCTTATAATTCTTTCCAGCTTTCAAACGAGGGTCACTGACTCAATCTAACAAATGCTCTGTAAAGCTACAAATATACTGTTATTGCTACTTTTTAATTGATCATCTTTCTATTCAGGCACTATCGTATTCATAGCCCAGTCTCTTCAAATCAGTGCCTGGTAGCAAGAGTAATTTGGCTCTAAGCATTCAACTGCAACAACTCTCACTCAACTACTGCAATTCTTAGCAAAGGATTAAGCACTTTAGAACTTACCTTACCAACCTCTTTTAGGGCATGCTTGCTTGCCTCGTACTTTGCAGAATCTTTTGGAGTTTTTTGACATATTGTCTGGAATGGAATACACTTAAAGTTACATTCTGCATTCTCTATATGCTCAGCTAAAAATGTGTGTCTTTAAACTACAGGGCCTTTCACAGAAAAAGATTATACTTTACCCGTTGGCCCTTGTCGAGGACCTATAGTCCTAGCCAACTTCATAAAATGTAAGATATTATATTATTTCGTATAGTCTCACAGACAGCAATAATAATAGTATAGAGAAAATCCAAAAATTCTATGTGTAATTAGTTTAAAAAGAGCAGGACCAGAACCATTCTCTGGGTGGTAACAAGTTTCAAGAGCAATATTTGCAACATAATAATCTTGTGCATTGCCACCAGAGTTACCTGAAAAACCAAGCAACAATTAAACTCATACATCAAAGAAAAGCCTGCACTTATATTAAAGTCCATTCCAGGTTTTGATAACTTCCTGAATCGGATTTTATTAGCTAATTTTTCAACCATATACCCTCTTTTATTATTACAGCCATCATCAATCTCTGAAGGCTTAAATGGGATACAACCCTGATAGACCAATAAACTCTGCCACTCTAGGGATGCATTTCACTAGTAAACTACTTGTGCAGAAATATGTAGTACGTATTAGGTATTCCCTTGAACCAATGAGCTTTCAGTAATACCCTTGCAGCATCTGTGAGCAGGCCACATCACTATTTCTTGGGGAAGTCCTCAAGTAAAATCCACTCATATTAGGGCTGTGAAGGTGGTGGTGGTGGGGGTGGTTCTACCTGAAGTAGATACTTAAGACAGCTTCAAGATGGGTGGATTTTTTAGCAAATGAGAAAATACAGGGTTACTGAAATTAGCTTCTAGTCCAAAGTTCATCCAAGAACTGTTCTGATTGTGATCTTGGAAGGAGGAAGGAAGGAATTTTTCTCCACCGAACGTAAATTGAAAGGCTTTAGAGAGGGCTGTCCTGCCTACCCCTGAATCAACAAGCAATTAGGTAGCTTTATATAGACCAAAATGTTGAACTCGATGGACATGTCTTTTTTCAGCCTAAATGACTATATTACTTTATAGGTTATCCTCAGGCTGCTTTTGAGACAGCTCAGATTTGTGAATTTTGAACAATTACATGCCATAAATATGGACTGTATATTTAAAAACATAAAAGCTATGCTGTGGCATTTTTTGATTGATTTTATGATATGGACTTTGTGTACCATTTTTTTAAAAATATTAATAGTTCTGATGTAGTTATTGATCAAACATATCAGTAAATCTATAAATGCACATGAACACTATGCCAGGTATTCAGCAGTTTGCAGAGGTTTTTATATTTAGGCTACGTGGGATTCATTGAAAATGACACCAGTTTCTTGTGCCTTCACTCCACAGGTTACTCATTGTTCATAATAATGTTGTAATAATTATTTTACCATCAGCTTTTAATTTTTTCTAGTGCTTACATCCATGAGGAGAGGGAGGCGAGTAACTCTCTGCATAGGAAGGATAAGGAAGGAGATCATGGGAAGATTCCTGCAGTCTTCATGTGATTCAATTTTAGACAGCACTTCTTTGAAATGTGCATTGGTAAATCTGTATTAGTAAAATAAATACGATTAATAAACTATTTTGTGACAAACAAAAACCAATAACACTTGAATAGATACAGTAAGTAGAAATGTAGTTGCTAGATTTTCTTGTCCAGGTCTGTGCTAATAACAAGCTAACAGCTAATAATAAAGTAACAGATACAATCATTAGTGTCTTTCAGCCATAGTTCAAGAATATATTGCCAACAATTAAGGTTTCACCCTAAGATCTCATCCTAACTGGCCTTCAAGCTGGGCATTTAGACATATCTAGAAGAATAGGAATTTTCTCAAAATATCACATCAGGCTCATCCCACCTCTGCCACTACTGCAAGACCCCCTCGGGGGCACAACCCAAAGTTTGGGACCCAGGCTCATCCCACCTCTGCCACTACTGCAAGACCCCCCTCGGGGGCACAACCCAAAGTTTGGGACCCAGGCTCATCCCACCTCTGCCACTACTGCAAGACCCCCTTGGGGGCACAGCCCAAAGTTTGGGACCCAAAGCTGTAGAAGTTGCCAAAGTTCCAATTGTTGGTGATAATGTTTTGGCTGTTTCTATCAACCGTTTGCCATCTTTCCAACCACCACTTTGTCAGTCACTAGCACATTTAGGCAAGCTACTTAATCCCTCAAACTGTGCTCACAATATTTTATTTACTTATTGGACATTTGACCAATAAGTCCACATCCCAAGAACAGAAACCTTAAACAAAAATAACTATACTATAAACAGCATGGTGTAATTTTTAGACTTCTTTTAAAGAACAGATCTAAATATAATAAATGTTTAAATGAATGTGCCCTGCCAATATTCAGCAGAAAATGGTAAACTACTACAGAATACAGGAAAATAAAACACTGTATAAATGCAATGAATTTATCCAAAAACAACCGCTGAAATAATGGATTAATACATTAATCTCTGCAGTGTCCTTTGCTGGTAGACTTCATTAGTGCAATACTTCACATAGGGATCGAATGTTGACTTGGCATGCTTCTCAACGATATCACTAATATCTTCTATAAGAATGTTTCTTTGATGCCTTCCTTCCAACTCTCTGAAAAACCTGTACAATAAAACAAAGCACAAAGTTATGGTTAAGGGGATCATAGAGTAGGAGGATTTCGGAAATTGGGCAATGCTATTTTATTTACTGGCCTTGCAGCTCAGAATCACTTATTGCAAATAAAGCCAAAGCACCTGTAATTGACACTAAATGGCCTTTTTTTCGTGCAGTGGAAAGATGAATGCCTTATACCTGGTGCAATTATTCAAATAATAATACAAAGGAAGAAGCAGGGTATAATATTACAGCTATGTCGCTGGTTGCCAAGCACAATGTTTATTCATGCTAATCCCAGTCGTAACCATGATGTTGAGTAATAAGATCAGCTCAGAGGCACAGTGCAGGCAGCATTTGCAGAACATTAAGTTCTTTTAAACTTTTTGGACTTTCCAAAAGACATTTAAAAATACTTATTAAAAAAATGTGTAACCAGTTAAAACTAAAGCGAGAGAGTTTCCACATCCTAATTTAGTTTTATGTTTTAATATAACAACAACAGTTTGACAGGACTTCTAAGAATTAGGTATTTGTTACATATGAAGAATATTTCAAGTAAGGTTAGACAGAAGAGAAGCTAGTGCTCTGGCTAACTTTGGATAGCAAGTTTTAGTCCACATTCTGAATTTCAGTGTTAGTCCATATGACTTTGAATTTCCCCTTTATCTGTTTCTCTTCCAGTATGTATTCTATTCTGTAAATCATCCAAGTCCAACAAATACCAATCCCTAAAGAAAATATGCAAGTCATTTTGGCTATCTATTGTGTAAGGTTAAGATCAAATGGATGGTTTTGGTTCACCAAGATATTGTGATTAAGTTTACCAGACATGAACAGAGATACCAGCCACAAGCTTTGTTGGATGATACAAAATCTGATGCCCCTAGGCTAGAATGTTAAGTCTGATGGAGTCTTTTGTTCATGTGTTTACATCCAACAGTCAATATGTTTCAATGAGAAAAAAAAAGTCTTTCCGTTTTTATCTTGTCGGATGAAGATGCAGCATTCACATCTGACAGTCGTGTCGGATGGAAAATTTTACATGTAGTTTAGGCATCCGATTTTTGTATCAGACCCATTATATTTTAACCCACATGACCAAATCAGACTTGTAGGAAGCATTTTGTCGATCCAACACCATCCTACAAAAGCGCTTGTGTAGTTCTACCCTCCACTCTTATAGGCACCACCTCTCCCTTCTATACCCCAGCCACAGTCCCTTACCTAAGATTATTATCCCACTGTTAATATAGGCAT
>CM044439.1:127309988-127325394 GCA_024363595.1 Xenopus borealis
CTAAAGGGATTTGGGAACTGAACCTGCAGCAGATGCAATCTATTTCTATTAAATCAGGTATGTCTGTGTAATAAGAAATACCAGCTAGTGTTTATACAGGTTTTCCCATTATTTATTGCACATGAGAGCAAAGGTAGCACTGCTTTATAAGCAAACAGAAACAAACAAATTACACTCCTCTAAAACTATGACGAGACATTTGTCATAACTGGCAGAGAACAGATATATGACATTTTCAATGCATAATGCTTACTTTTTGCTTGCCTCATACACATCAGTAATGTTGGAGAAGAGATGGTGGTTTTCGGTTTTTGTCATGGTGGCACTGAGCTGCTTTGAATTCTTAAACATTCGAATTAAAATTTCCAGGCTGAGAAGGTAGGAATGCTCAGAAGATATAACTTCAAACATTGCCTGTGGGAAATAAATACATTTATATACAAACATATATGAAATATATGAATGCTATTTGTTAAGTTCAAGGTGAAAACTGTCCTTGGTATCATAAAGAGTAAACCACCTACTGTCTTTATGGGCTTTTGTGTCATTTTTATCAGGCCTAAGGACAGACATGAGCTGTGAGTAATTAAAATAACTAAATAAAGTGTATCTAGATAACATTCAGTTCACCATTATTATTTTTCATAACATATGTCAACATATTACTCAAGGTTCTTGAGTCACTGTCATTTATTTCATTTCCTGCCCTAGTGAAACTCATAGTCTAAGGTTTCATTGGGATTGAAAGAATACCAACAGACTTGTGATATTTCGGTTTCGCCATTTCCAGGACCCAATATCTAAGGGATGTCACTTTTTATTTGTATACGTTGCCCAGTTTTCTGGGCCATAACAACTACATCCCAGTCACTAGTTAGTTATTTTGCTTATGCTGAACAATGTGTATGCTGGTCTACGCTGCCCCTTTCACCATTGCTGCGGTATATTTAAAAGCCCCAAAACGCATCAAAATAAAATCTAATACATTGGTTTAAATACCTCTTGCCTTTTTCTTTCTTCCTGGCTGACACTTTGAGACAGTCCATTCTTTCTCACCTATAGAAAAGGATAATATATTTACCATACAACACTTTTGGGAGAAAACAAATTAAAGGCTAGTGGAAAAGGAAGTAAAAGGGAATATTTGGATTATTTGAATATCCAAACATTCTAAGCTCTGAGAATGTTTCATTTGAGGTACATTTGGAGAGGTTGAACTTGATTTTGATTTTTCAACCCAATTTAACTATGTAACTTATGCATACATAAATTCACACATCTCATTACTGCCATAGAGCATTTCACATATACACAATAAGTGATACTGCTGCTTGAAGATAACATGATGCAGAGACGCAGCAGAGGACAAACCGGGGCTATGTTCAGTTGGGCTGGAGAATCTAATTCAGGGACTAGAATTGATGAGACACCACCTGTGAAATAGGGGAGTGGCTATAGGTGAGCCATCTGCCCAAAAAGTGGGGCTGTGTTTTTCTCCGAAAAAAATCTTAATTACCAGGAAGGCTGCAAACAGCCATCCTGATCCCAGGATTTCCCCATAGGCCAAAACAGAAATTTGGAAGGTTTAAGGTAGCAAATAGTCAAATTCAAAATTGAATTAAAAACTCAAATCAAATTTTGATTCTTCTCTAGTCGAATTTCACAAAAAAACCTCAAACATTTTAATTTCTAAATTCATGATCCTTGATAAAAAAAGCCCCTGGGTGTCACTGTCTTCAATTTTATATAGTTAAACAATGTTGTGCTCCAGTAAAGCACAGATTCAAACACAAAAAAGAATCTCTACAAAAACTGCTCCAAACATCAGTTCTCTCATTTGACCCTCCAAGGACAAAGATGTAAACAGATTCCACCAATAAGCACGTAGACATGAAATAGCATAAGGCTGGGATCTTCAGGGAAATACAGCTGGCATGCAGGAAACTGAATGTCCCCATGAATGCATAAAGTGAGCTTGTACGGCCGAATGGCAAGAATGATATCATTACGAAGACAAAAAAAGTCTCATGTCCACATGAAGTTTGCAAATAAGTATTAAAGACAGACTGAGAACATGTGGAAATGGGTTTGTGGTCAGACACAATTGGAGCCACTGTCAAAATAAAAAGCTTGAAGTCTAATACACTCCTAACACAGACTGAGCATTAAGGTTGCGTCTTCTCAGCAAGAACAATAAAGAATAAGCAAGAAACAGTGCAGACTTCTAAATATATAACAAAGGGAGAAAAGATTCATTTTTAGGTCAGTAATGTAAAACTCAAGGCTAAATCAAGACTGCAGTAGGATTAGGTCAACCATGTCAAGAACCCAAGTGATTCCCATTAGTGATAAAGGAACTGATTCCCATTGGGTGCTGTTTGGTTCCATACAGGTTGAAGTCCAGTCTGGTAGATTGGTTTTCAAGGTAAATAATCTGTTTATTAGGATACGTTCAGTACAAGCAGTTTCCTGGCACAATGTAGGCAAGGGATTTGGCTTGATTGTGGCTTTGTCCATTGGTTCAACTTAATACAGTAAATGAGACCCAATATCCCATAAGGTGCAATATGCAAACTCTAAGGACGACTGTTTTGGGAATGAAACATATAAACAAAAAAAAAATTAAATATTACGTGCCTCCAATTTCATGAAGCCAAGCAGGGCAGTCTTTGGTGGGACTGCCAGTAATCAGGGCCCCCTTCGGCCAGCAAAGCTTTGTCATGAAAAGTAACATTAAGTTAATCATTGAATGAGCAACACACAATTTGGATAAAGAGTATCCATTTTTGTTGAACTGTGGCCTTCCAAGATCTTATGGTGCCATTAAGCCCTCTCAATCCACTCTACCATACCCTTGAACCAGCCTAGGGCAGAAAGAGGTTTGTTAACACACTCTAGGTAAAGACAGTACAGAGAGCCAGGAAATATGGAAGAACCTCCAGAATATAAGGGACTGCAGGGCAGAGAGTTTAATATGGAAATGAAGACAATAGAGTTCCACATAATTTGCTGTGCCCTAGGCCCCACCACCCATACGCTGACTTCAAGTTCTGGAACCTTTCCGAAGCCTACATTTCCAGTTGTATTTATTTCAGGAATCTTATAAATCTATTTCACCTTTGATATTTGATATGTGAAGTCGAATTTGTTATTAAATACATTCATAAATGAAATCCAGGCAGCACAGCATCCTGGTACTGCCTACAGCTGTTCATTAATACGGAATCAAAATGTGCCAATGTAAATTCCAATAAACAAGATGATGCAAAAGAAACAAGACATTTCTGCAAGGCAGTGAAGCACTGGTCAGTCAATGGGTTCACCTGTAAGACATCTTCTCAATGAGACAGGAGTGGATATCAGAGTTACACATCAGCAGTGTCAGACTGGCCCACCAGAATACCAGGAAAACTCCCGGTGGGCCCAGGTGTCAGGCCCTCATGCTGCTAAACTTTTGGCCTATTACATGGCCATTCCCTATTTCTATGAAAACAAAGAGGCTAAATAGATGGAATAAAGTAAAGTAAACAAACTAGGTGAATAGAGGTTGATTGAGGAGATGAAGAATATTAATACTGAGAGTGAGCTCCTGGTCTAAGGTTTTATGGTGGGCCCCTGGTCTAAGGTTTTATGGTGGGCCCCTGGTTTAAGGTTTTTGGGTGGGCCCCTGGTCTAAGGTTTTATGGTGGGCCCCTGGTCTAAGGTTTTATGGTGGGCCCCTGGTTTAAGGTTTTTGGGTGGGCCCCTGGTGTCCCAGTCCGACACTGCACATCAGTGTACATGGGATCTAATTTGGTGTATTTAAATGTGACTACTGCTAACTAAATATACCCTCCATGCTGTGGCATCTTTTCATTCAACCCTGCAAATATTTTAACGATATATTTAGTGTTAAAAAGGATTGTGCTACCATCACTCTTTATCTTCCCTTTATGTTTGTCCAGTACAATCCCTGAGAGCTGAATACATCATTTTGTTCCTTTGTTGTTATTTTATTCTTCCTCTCCTTGCACCAAGAACATACCCACAATTCACCCAAACCCAATTCACTCACCTTCAATTTCTGTCCCTCTGTGACCCATGAATCAGACTTTTGTGTGCCCCAGGGCCTGGACCCCTTCTGCCACAGATTCCAACTAGACTCCTCCTCACCTGTCATTCCCTGATGGGGGCCTGGAGCCTAGATATGTTGAATCCAATCAAACTAGCCAATACATATAGGGGATCCATTTATATATGGTAATTTATTTAAGAGATGAAGATTTCATTTCTGTCAGAAAATACAATACTATTGATTTAAAGGGATAGCTAGTTTTGTTATATCTATTCAGCCTTCCCTGATATCACAGCCCTATTTGGCTCTGGAATCATTTTGCTCTAGTCTAAAGGCTCTGTTGACAGCTTTTCGTATATACAGATCAATTTAAAGGGGCAGTTCCTTTAAAATGAACATTTAATATACTAAAGAAAATACAATTCTGATGAAATCCAGTAATTTTTTGTTTTATACTTTTGTCCCTTTTGAACTATTTAATTTTTGGTTTTACAGTTCTTTAGTTTGGTATTGTCAGAGTTCATTGTCAAGGTGCCATTTACCCTAGCAAACAATATAACAGATTGACAGTCAGATATGCAAACTGCATTTCAGAATGTGGCAGAATATAAATTGAAACCTTTTCAAGAACTGGACAATCTCTAATATCCCTATAAAACACATACACAAACAGGGCTTTAGGAAGCTACTGTTAACAAAAAAAAAATCTCATCTCTACAAAGTGAGAACAGACTTCTGGTCTGCAGGCACCAAGGGGTTACAATTTATTGTAAACAAAAAGAACACAATCACACATTGTAGAGATGCCCTGTGACTTAGAACTGAACTGCCAAATGTAAGGTCAGTGGCTGATTAATGAAATACTCAGTCTTTGGCCCAGTTGCATATTTAGATAGGGAAGGCAAGGAAAACAGAAAGTAAACTGGAAACAACCAGTGGTACAGAACATTATGTCACTTTTATTCTGTGCTTATGGAACTAAATATTTCATTGGAGGGACACAGATATTCACCATATTCTGTTGTAAGCTTCCACTGGAATGCCCAACTAAATCAGATATTTGGCACAGAGAATGTGGGAGAAGCAGTGTTTAGGATGTATGGCTATTGTATGCTAATTATCCTCATTTTATCTTTAAACGCATAATATTATGCTATTGCTATCTCTCCATAATGTAGATGGGTAGATGCCACCATGGGGCTTCTCCTCAAATCTCACTAGGGTAAGATTTTGGGGACAACCCATATATTTTTGGATGAACACTTTTTTTGATGTCTTAAGATATTCCTATAACTATGTCAGGATGACGGATACATCAGTGTTCTCCTAAATATGTAACTCTATCTCGATCTAAATAAGTCTAATAACCTTTGCTCAGTGGATTAGTAGAATTCTGGTCTTCAAAACTACCCCATAATAATGAAGATTTGCATTATTATATTTCTGCATTTACCTCTTTGAGGGCCACAACAGTATGTTCACCTTTAAGGTAACTTTTTAGAGGGCGATATCCTGAGGCAATTGTTTTTGAGGTTTTTTTTTAGCATTTTACCCTGTAGCTCTCCAGTTTGCAGTTTCAGCAATCTGGTTCATTGCTGAAGAAAAAGGCAAATCATTAAAAAAAAAATGTAAAAAAGAAAAATGAAGGCCAACTGAAACATTGCAAAGTATTAGGCATTATATAACATAATGAAACTTAAGTTGAAACAGCCCTTTCATAATGGTACAAAGATGTTCTGTTCAGAATGAGATGTGATTGCTACACAGAAGAAAAAGATCATATTCAGTAAAAATTTAGACTCTCAGAGACCACTGAAATATGGCTTATTTGATAGATAAATTGTAGCTATTGGAAATGAGATGGAAAACAAAGGGCTGCTTTTACATCCATAGTATACTCAGGCTAAAGGTTTTACACATCATTACCATGTTTAATATAGCAAATTCAGCAAGCTGGTGGTCCAGCAGCCTCTGCAAACGAAAGTATGTGTACGGAGTCCGGCTGGCAAGCTCCCTCCTGAGATCCCCTCTCCAAGCCATACTGGAACATTGGAAAAAGAGAACTGCCGACAACCCGAGATCTAATTCATTAAATCCTAAAGGCGGTTTGGGTTTCCAGCACTCATCACACAGCACCTCCGAAGAATGATTTAGTTCCCAAAATACCAATCAAATAGTTTGTGGGTAACATCAGAATGGCAGCTACAATCCTGCCTTTGTGTAACGGATACCGAACGGCAGTGAGCATCTGAAGCCGCGGCTTTTATAGTTCTCTACCAGAAACTTTACACCCTATTATGGTTTGCCTGCTAGAACTCGCATCATTTAAATATGTGCTAAACGTAGCACTGTTTTCCTGGTTTTTTTTGTTGTTTTTTTTTAAGCAACATAGACATTTCCTGCTGAGCAATTTTCCTTTCCAGGCGTATGGAACCTGATCCCGAATGTGTGTTTTTACAAAAAAATGCCTAAAATGCCACTAGTTTCAATGAAATACAGTAACAAAGTGCTTTTATTTGGTGTCTCAAGCACTGAACATTTTGTGTAGTCTGGGAATGTATATGAGCACTTACTCACCACAATAATAACAACAAAGTCATTTAGCTTTGGCCTATAAAACTGCCAAAGAACACTAAAAATACTATATTAAAAATATATATTATTAATAATAGTAGCTTGTGATCAGATACATAAAGATTATTTATTGCTTACAGCCTTCAGTGAATTTGCCGTCCCAAACCAGGTTGACATTTGTCTGATTTGAGATCATAAAAGGGGTTGAGTAAAGCTGTGTGTCCACCTTCAGACAACAAGTTGTTTTCAGATAGATCACCAGAAATGACTTTTTCCAGTTACTGTCTATTTTCTATTTGTCACCGTTTTTCTAATATTGAAGTATAAAGTGTAATTTTTCACCTTCTAAAGCAGCTCTGGGAGGGGGGGGGGTCGCCGACCCCCCCAACTGTTCTAAACTGATACATTTCTTATCTTTGTCCCTGCTGAGCAGAATCCCTGGGTTTCATTACAGGCAGATGTTAGAATTGATACAATAGTTGCTAATACTCCAGAGATGTTGCTGTGAAATGTATCAACTAAATGTTGCAAAATTGTATCAGTTTAGAGTCTGCGCCTGAATTACTGAGCTGTCAGACTCAAACACCAGAGACACCAACATTCAACTTTACACTGAGATTTTGGAAGAACAGTAAAAGATAAATAATGGAAAGTAATTGAAAAAAGTCTTTATTTATAGAGAACAATCTGAAAACCACTGAACAGAAAAAGAGTATGGAAGGTGAACAACCCCTATAGTTCATCCAGCACATAGTTCTTTGTGGACCTTGAGTAGTTTTGCTTTTTATTTGACAGCTATTCAGATTGCTATTTTAGCAATCTGTTTGGTAGGGTCCGAATTAACCTAGCAACCATGCACTGATTTGAATAAGGGACTGGAATATGAATAGGAGAGGGGCTAAATAGAAAAATAGCAATAAAAAAAATTTGGTCAGTAACCCCCCATTTGAAAGCTGGAAAGAATCAGTAAGGGGGTTATTGATCGGGTTTGTGAAGTTTGTCAGGTTTTTTTCTACATCAAATAAACTCACAACACAAATGTTTGCTAAAAATGTAAAATACTCAATGAATACACTTGGGGTGAAAAACTTGAATACTCGAGTTATTGACAAAAAAAAAATCTCGAACTGATCAAGTTTTCAAGCACAAACCACCGGATAAAAACCCTGAAAATCACGAAGGCTAAAAACATCTTTAAATGGTTCAAGGGACCTTTGCCATGGACTTCTACATGAATTCGACAGGTTCTACCTGGAGTATTTTCGGAGTCAGGCTTTTTGCAGTTTTGGGGCATAATAAATCTCGAAAAAATTCACACAACTCGAACTTTATCAAGCAATCCCCTTAATGTGCTGTGGAGCAATTGCACTTCAGGACTGAGGTTTATCTTGGGTGACCTGTTCTCAGGACACAGGAAGGGACAGAGAGGCAGAGAGTGCTGCACCCAAATAGATATGAGATTTACACAATGTCCATAAATATTCACAATTGTTTAATATTTGGCCTCACTGGCCACAGCCTTACGCAATCAAAGCCTTAAACTTTGTATTTATTTTATCGTTTCCCTGTAACATGCTGCTTACGTATTGCACAATGTAAAATCTGAGCTTTATACCTGCGTATATCTCTGTACTTGCCAAGCTTGTTCTGCTAAATTCCTTTCCCTACAGCTTTATTAACCTTAAGGTATGGTGTTTACTTCCTTGTGCATGGCTACTGCTCTTTAGCAACATCTAAGGCTCATAAAATGAACTGTAGACATAAAATGGCTTTATAACCTGCAATGAATACACTCATATTCCACAATTCCCCATTATCACTGGAATTTATAGGACTTTGCGACTTGAAAACAAATGGCACATCTATGTGATGTCTGTGCTTCTTCTCCATAAATACCCAGGCGTACCATCCATTATACATCTACAGCTCTCCAATATGTAAATGTGGCACAATTGAAGGAATTAGATGACTCCAAACAAACATTTCCTATGTTTAACCTTGGCCTGTAATAAGAAAGCAAACTTTAATGGGAAATTCAAGCCAGGGCCTATTATTCCGCTCAAATGAAAGTTTATACAAACATATTGTATCAGGGCCATATGACTGCTGGAAGACAAGGAAATGTTTTTTTGTGGAATGTTTACTTATATGAAGCAAAAAGCTATTCTGAGTCAAGGAAAAGTCTAAATAAATATATATATATAGTAAACGTTAATTGTATGAACAGACGCCCCAAGCCATGTTATTTGGTTATTTTGTAATAAATCTGTGGCAGGCATTATAAATAAGAGAAGGTGTGCAAATGGAAACCTTGTGTCTTTGTTAGCTTCCATGAGCAGTGATGCCTTATTTTCCAATATGGAATACTGATTGATAGAGTGTGAATGCAGTTGCTATTTAAGAGAAAAGCAACACTGGGCCCTTCCGTTAATAAATTACGTTTTTAAAGTATGTTTTGCTTCTCAAGGGATGTGTCAACGGAACCTGCTGGTTAGGTAGGTATTAGCTCTAATATATTAAATACTGGAAATCATTAGGGCTCATTTATGAACAAATGTTTGAAGTCCAAAATCACACCCACATAGATTCGTGTACTGTAGATACCTTATACTGGGGGGTCCCCCAAATCTCTTACTAGTGAGCCAGATTCTGATGTAAAGAGAGACAATGATAGTATGAAACAATTTTCATGGGTTGCCTATTTGGTAGCCCTAAGTTGATTACAGCCTACAGAAGGCTGTTTGGCAGTTCACCTGATTTTTCTACAACCAAGACTTGCTTCCAAGACAGGCACTTAAAGGAACAGTAACAGAAAATAATTAAATTGTTTTAGGGCTGGGACAGACAGGGAGATTCGGGGAGATTCTGTGCGCAATCTCAGCGCATGTATCAGCGCTGGCGCTTTTTCATTTAAACCAGCGGCGAACAGGGAGAAGGGAGCTCGGGGAGATTGTCGCCTGCGATTAAACGCCAGGCGACAGAATCTCCCCAAATCTCCCTGTCTGTCCCAGCCCTTAAAGTAATAAAAATACTATGCAGTGTTGTCCTGCACTGGTAAAACTGCAGTGTTTGCTTCAGAAGCACTACTACTGTTTATATAAATAAGCTGTTGTGTAGCCATGGGGGCAACTAGTCAGAGGAGGAAAGTTACACAGCAGATAAGCTCTGTAGAACATAATGTTATCTGTTATCCATTATGTATCCTGTGCCATGTAGCCGTTTTTCAATTTCCACCATTGCTACTTAGCAGCTTGTTTATATGAAGTAGTATTTCTGAAGCAAGCAGATCGGTTTTAACAGCGCAGGGCAACACTACATGATCTTTCCTTTACTTTAAAACACTTTCATTTTTTGGTGTTACTGGTCCTGTAAACAGTAAGCAACTGCTTTGAGCACACTGGAAGCAACATCAAAGGGGTTGGTGAGCAACATGATTGTGAGTCACTGGTTGGGGATCACTGCCTTTCCTTGCATGCTGTGCCAATGTGCCAGTTTAATGGACTTCAATGAACAATGAATAAGTGCAAAGTAGTGATGGGCGAATCTATCCCGTTTCCCCGAAAAATGTGCGAATTTCCAACGAAAACGAGTTGCTTCTCGGTTTTTGGCGCATTGTGTGGTTTTCGGCACGCGTTGTGCCATTTTCGACGCGCGTCTCATTTTTTTTGCCGCCAGCAAATTTTCGCCAGGCGAAATTTATTTGCCAGCGGTGAATCATGGGAATTTGCTGCGAATTCGCATCTGGCAAATAAATTCACCCATCACTAGTGAAAAGTACAGTGTCAACAGGCACAAGGGAGCCCTGCAATTGGAACCAGCTTTGAGGAACATTACTACACATAAAAAAGTCCATTTGCCTCCTAGATACCCGTGGAAGGCTGGTTTGAAGATTATTTAAAGTACAATTTAAGCTGAACCCATGTTTGATATCCAGCTAATCTTTGTATGTTTTTTTCTAATACCACAGTTTTTGCGTATGTATGCATGCTTGTTTTGAGATAATAAGGGCCTTAACTAAATGTTGGGGCTCAAAGTCAGGAAACCACTGCTTTAGAACTACGTTATTCCCAGGAGAATCCTCAGCACACTGCCATTTGACCCACAACTACATTTGTAGACAGGGTCCTCTGCCTGTTATACAAGCACATCCAGTAAATGCTTGCTAATGTGCACTACAAAAACTTTTATCTCCACTCTACATATTATAGCAAGGTTTTATTGTAAGGAGATAGCGTGAGAGGGTCTCAGTTTCTGCATAGTACTGTCAAATACAACTGATGCAGACAGACGCCTAAAACCTGATCCCCATTCTTCTCATATAATGGCATTGGAAGAAGATGCATAACTGCTAATAAAAAAGTAATACAACATTAGTTGACTGGCCAAGGAATGGTATTCTCCAAGCAAATTGGCATCTTCAGTTAATAAATACAGCTCTAAATGGTATGGCTCTCACATCCCGGAGTGTAAAAACATGCCTGCTCTCTGTATGCTTTGTGCCAGCCACATCTATTTAAACATTGTTAAGTGCTGGAAGTCCCTGCTGGAAGTCACCCAGTGTGCTCTTATCTGTAACAGCTGCTAACAGGACCAGTGTGCAGAGAGAAGCACTTGGCAGAAGCAGAGAACAGAATAAACACTTGTCTGATACTTGCTATACCAGAATCATTTCTTACATGTTAACCTCTCATTTATTCTAAGGCATTAAAATTACCATTTTTGTAGCAATCTTTGCTATAGGGGCACCAAATTTTGTAGTAGAGTATATACTATGACCACACAGCCAGCCGTTACTAAAACTAATAGCAGTTTTGACCAAGCAGTGAGAAGAGTTGCTTTAACAACTCATTTCAGGCCTAATTTTGCACATACCTCCCAACTGTCCCGATTTTAGATGGACAGTCCCTCTTGACAGCTCAACCTCGTTTGTACTGGAAAGTCCAGTTTTTCTCTGCACTGAACAGCCAGAAAAAGAAACAAAGTTTGTAACTTAATTGGCTTTTGGCAGAGAGCCCAGAACAGCCACACCAGCAGATAAAATACTTTTGTAACAATTTCAAGATAAGCAAATTTTAACAATTTAATAACAAATCCCTTGGGAAAAGTTAGACTCCGGACAATTCACCTTCACAGCAAAACAGTAATATAAAAAGACACAGAAATATGTTCAAAGTTTCATAAACTGCCAAATGTTGTAAAATCACAAAATGGGCATGGTCAAAATTGACAGCTTTTTTTGTCCCTCTTTTTAATGTTGAGAAGTATGTTTTGCGCATAGTGTATATTTGGAGACACTGAAGCAAAGTGTCAAATGTGTGCCATACATAACTTTACCTGTTTGGATTCTGTTGGAACAACGATGGGTCCCAGTTATGCACTTGCATTTTTTTTAAAACGGTGTATGCAAATTTAAAATCTGTGCACAAAATAATAACTAGTAGAGATACAATGGGACAGTTGGACAATAACAAAAGAAAGGTACCGGCACTCAGGGTGATGCTCAAAATAGGGGACAACCCCTTAATAGTTTAGCTGTAGTCCCAACATTTTGGGGGCATACCCCCTTCCTCAGGGGGTATTCCCCCGAAATATTGTGGCTACAATTAAACTAATAAGGGGTTGTACGATCGGATACCGATCCTTCGATTTCACGCCAAAATCGTGAAATTACATTAGAGCGTCCGAAAAATTTGAACGATTGAACGCTCCGATCGTACAAATGGTATTCGAGCAGGGGCAAATTTACTATTATTCCCCCCAAAAAAATTGTTTCTACTCAATATTCGATTAACATTTTCGAATGTTAATCAAATAGTTCTAGGCTACCTTTTATTCGATATTCCATCATTCGACTATCGAATACAAATGTATTCGAATTAATCATTCGACCGAACGAATAAATCATTCGATGATTCGAATGATTCGTATGATTCGAACGATCGAAGACTTCGATCGAAGGAATCCTATTCGATCAGGACTTAGTCTCAGAAGCCCATGGGAGTTTTCCCATAGGCTTCTATTGCAATTCGGCAGGTGCTGAAGTAGGCAATCGAATAAACTTTAAAATTAAAATCCTTCGCTGATCGAATGATCAAATATTCGTTCATTCGAGTCTATTCGAATTTATTTGATCGTTCGACCATTCCCTATTCGATGATCGAATATGCTAAAATTCACATATTCAACCAAACGAAAAAATCCTAAATTCGATCGAACTTCGATCCTTCATATGAATTTAGTATATTGGCCCCTGAGTGTGCAACTGGTCCAGAGTTGGACAATGGGAAAAAACTAAGTGGGCCCCTGCACACAGGTGTGCTACCTGCAAAAAACTGTGATTGTTCCCCCCACTCCAGATAGTAGTAACAAGGAGCAAGGTATGCATCAGGTTCGGTGCGATAGAGCTTGCAACGAGGGTGCAACTAGGATTGCAGCTCTGGTGGGTCCCAGACACCCCAGTCCAACACTGCACTATTCTAAAGGGGCAGAGCATTAGCAATATGATGCATAATCCCTATAAAGTACTGCAGAACAGGTCACTAAATAAATACAGAATAATAATAAATGACTACACAAGGAGAATATACTATTATTGTTCCTCACACTCCACCCTGGCCTAGGGCCTCATTCCAATTATGTCTAGTAAGTTATTTTCCCTCGTTTTAGGAAACTTTCCTGCAGTCATTTCTGTGGAACCTCATCCGATAGTTTCTTCAGTTTGTTTAAAATATAATTATAAGTGAGGGCCCTGCCTCATCACAATCACTATTATCAGCTTAACATCGAGCTGCCAACTTAGAAGCTGAAATTATAGCAATTATTACAGGACCTGAATCACACAGTTAACTTTATGGTCTATAATAACATCATCCTGCCTAAACACGCGAGTACCTTTTTTATATATTATTTTATGCTTAAAAGGTTCAAATCAGTGTTTCTCAAATTCAGTTTTATAGTAATTTCAACTATTTTTGACAGAAAACCCCCCACACAGCTGTATGAATCCCATCCCGCATTTATAAATGTTGCTTTATAAATGACATGAAGCAAGTTTTCCCCTCTCTTTCTGTCGCACCAATGGCCTCAGAAGCAGAATGTTCATTGCCTGAGGAGCTTTTCCTCTCGGAGAGATCCTCTATGAATACTAAACCACAGACTTGTGAATTGAATGCGTAAGTTAAGGGCTTGGCAGACAGCCACAGTGACCATCTCAAACCCATACAAGCTGGGATATTTTAATTCACGAATTATTTGTTCTCTTGTTTTGCTCTGAGTTAAGGGTTGTTTCAAAAGCCTAAAATAAAACAAGGCTGTATTAAGGAGTAAAAATACACACAAAACAGCCACACAAATTAAAAATTTCCAGTAGTCTGAAGTAGGGAAGGCTTCACATCATACAGTGTTAGTAAATTCTGCAGTGGGGAAAATATTTTCTGTTTATTTACAAAGTGGTGCAGTGGAAGATCCCACCAGGTTCTTTTATAGCTGTGATTATCCTTTGCTAGAAATGCTGAAAATCCATTCCTAAACCCTTTAAGTGCCAGCACCTTTTGATCTACCTAAACTGCTAATGGCCAGCAAACATGTGGCAAAGATCAAAAGGAAACCTGGAAATGAAGTATCTAGAGTTTATGACCACTAAATGGCTTCCCCTATTTGTGCTACCCCTGATGCACTGCACTGCCAGTCTTCTTCCAGGAGTATTAGGGGGCCCTTTGAAAAAGGTTTTCTATGGGACCCAAGGTGCTCAGTCTACACTGTTGGAAAATATTTATGACTGAGGCACAGTTTTTGAGAAAATGATAGATGGTTTAATGAAGTTTGTAAATAACATAATGGGGTAAAAAAAAGGGGAGGTGCAGGATAAGAATGGGTTAACTGTAGGCATTGTACCTTTCTGTGATGCAGAATTTCAGCATTTATGGCCACCACCAACTAAAATGGCTCTTGTGCTACCTCAAATCAAGGTGATGTAAGCTGTGCAATTACAAAGCTGCTCCTCTATGAATATAATAATGATTCTACAACCCCCCCCCCCTTTAAATTTCTGACAAACAGCAGGACAATAACAGCTAAATCTCCTGGATATGACACAATGCAAGACAAGTAGTAATGTGTTACAGCAAGCACATAAATAAACAACACAAGGACACAAGTTTGTGTTTGCCTCCAGATAGTTGAGTTAATCCGCAAGCCAATGCCCGGCTGCCTCCTTGTTCTTACATTTGAAATAAAAAGCCTGGCTCTGGTTCAACTAAAACACAGGCCTCGTCTAATGGAATCCGCATTTCAATAACCCGTTAACAAAAAGCATTAAACTCACTGAACATCACACAGTGAGGCATTTCTATGTTACCAGCATACTTCCCAAAGTTCTTCCCAGCTCCCCTCAGCACAGAGCAACTCCCGGCCAATCGCTCCACAAAGCTGTACTTTATAATGCACTCACACACAGTGAATGGCTGCTGCAAGATCTATTCCCACCATTTTCCTATAAATTCTGAAACAAAATTCATGTATACATCCAACCAACAGACAAAAACAATTAAGATGCAGTGCTAAACCTGATGTTAGCTCTGAGAACTCTTAAATAGTGTGGCTTCTACAAAAACCCAACTTAAAGGCTCTAAATTGATCCCCAATTGGGATTTTAAGAACCCCTGCATCCCATCTGGCAAGAGTACATGTGGGCTTATATCTATATATACAACCTTTTACACTGTAAAGGGTTTGTTCACCTTTGAGTTAACTTTTAGTATAATGTAGAGAGTGATATTC
>CM044439.1:127352675-127364275 GCA_024363595.1 Xenopus borealis
TATATATATATATATACAGATGGAACAGACTAAGATAAGCGTTTCATCTAATATTTGTTTGCAATATTATACATATCTTTTAGCTAGGTGGCTGCAGTGCAAAACTGTTCTCTTCTCCCAAGGCTGGATTAATCACAAACATTACAGTTTATCATGAGTGAAGTGCACCAAATACTGTATGTGCTTTTTATATTAGTGTTAGGTAGTGAGCTAGAAGTTTAAATTAGCATTCACAGACTTTTCAACTGTAACATGTATCACTGTGATTAAAATGTGAATAAACAAGAATAAGTAGGCCAAAAATAAAGGTTATTCTATATATTTAATAATTGCTGGATATTCCTGGCATGTACTGTGCAATCAGCTGCACAATTAGTAAAGGTACATACATACACATGCTCAGTGTGGCCTGGGCTTCTTAGGGATCATCATAAATGATCAAAAAACAAAGCTGCTTGAGTTCTGCATGGCTAGTAAGTAAGGCAGGGGCTCCCCCTGCTGTTCATAAGTATGATTGTTTCCCTGCCAGAAGTTAGGGACCGTCTGACAATTCCTATCCACAGCAGTAAATGAAGGGAGAATTTCACTGCATACAGTCAGTGATACACATTTTTTAATTAAAGTATATTGGAGATAGATTTCTTTTTCATTAAAGAAAGGACAAATGGGATTTTATTTCTTTGCCTTTCCTTGCCCTTTAAGTCAACTAGAAATCATGTAAACATTCATTGAACCCAATAGTATTGGTTTGCCTCTAATATCTGTATCTTAGTTTGGATCAAGTACAAGGTATGGTTTCATTATTACAGAGAAAAAGAAAACTATTTTTAAAGATTTTAATTAAAATAGAGTTTATGAGAGATGACAATGGGACGTATTTCTGGATTTCCTTACAATGGATCCTATACATGTACATTTGTCTGGGTCAGGAGCAAGCTTCACTGACAGGAGTTTCTGTGATTTGTGATTTCAAATACTAAACGGGTCGTTTGCCTTTTAATTTGTTATAAAATAACCAGCAAAGTTTTAGTTGATAATATAGTTTTTTTAATTATTTGCCTTTGTTTTCCAGCTTTCAAATGGGAGTCACTGACCCTGGTAGCCAAAAACCACACAGCATTTAATTTCACTGTGGAGATAAGACTGCTGATTCAAAAGCTGTCAGGACTCTCATGTAGAATTTCCAGTTTACTTTTTTATTTCTGCCTAATTGGATGTTGGATGTTGTAATCAATGGTCTCTGGCAGGCAAGAGGATAAGGTAATGGACTATCATGTATGCATACTGGTACCCTACTCATAAGTAAGGGCTCGTCCAGATGAGAAGATTCGAGGAGATTAGTTGCCTGGCGACAAAACGTAACGTCTTTGAGCCGACTAATCTCCTTGAATGGCTTGCTCGTATCTTGCACCCGCTAGCGCTAAAGTCGCCGGCGCCTATTCACACACAGCGATACGTTTTTTAAAGTCGCTCGAAATTGCCTCGTGAGGCAATTTTGAGCGACTTTGAAAATCGCGTTGCTGCGTGTGAATAGGCGCAGGCGACTTTAGTGCAAGATACTAGCATTCGGGGAGAATAGTTGCGCCGATTAGTCGCCAGGCGACTAATCTCCCCGAAATCTTCCCGTGTGGCCTTACCCTAAAAAGCACTGAACATGAACTTCATCCCAAGGCAGCTGAAGAATTGGGCAGGTAGCATGCTAAACATAACAAACTAGAGCTGAGAAACCTTTTTCAAAAGAAGAGAGATTTAGGCAAACTGTAGCATTAGGTATATATGGTAAAATCACACTTTAATCTATCTCTGTTGGTGACTTGACTTTAATGTCACCAATATGGTGGCCTGTCCATAAGCACATCACAAGCCATTCCCATATGCATGGTTGGATTGTAGGGATTAAAAGGAATTTGTGTTTGGCAAACTATATCAAAGTGTGTTTAACTATAGGTGCAGATTCTTCCTTTTGCTTAATATGCAAATTACTATTCTGTGTAAGGACTGAATCTTTAGTAGGGCCTTAACTCTTCCACTAACTGCCCAAATTATGTTGATAATCTCTAGCTAATCCCTACCAAATGGTGGTATATTGGGTCATTTAGGCCATGATTAAGGACTAGTGTAGTCCGAAATGCGTCAGGCAATGATGCGGTCTCTGATTTTAGTAATTTGATAGCCAAGCAATAAAGGATTTATTTTTATTGGATGTGCGGTTTGTATTTTTCAAATTTGGCTTGTGCAACTTCAACCGGAACCAGCACTCCAACACTACTGCACTACATATCTAAAGGGGAATGATATTACGGCATGGTTTGAGCTGTTCCTTTTTTCTGTTTTAATTTCTAGTTAAACCCTACCAAATGGTGGTATATTGGGTCAATTAGGCCATTCACATGAATGGACAATTACCATTATTCATTCATTGGAACCAGTGACCAGAACAAGCTAATCTGATCGGCAGTGAAAATGCGGATGCTTCATAAATCAGGAAATAAATAATTTTGGACCACCTGCTGTTTGGACAGGTCTGTTGGTGCCACCTATGTGGCATATAGGGCCTATTTACGTTGGGGTGGGGAGGTGCAGATACAGGTCCATGTATGGGACCTGTAATACAGAATGCTTGGGACCTGGTGTTTTCCAGATAACAGATCTTTCCATTATTTGCATTTTTCATACCTTACATCTGATAGAAAATCACTTAAACATTAAATAACCCCAACAGGCTGGTTTTGCCCCAATAAGTATTAATTATATTTTAGTTGGGATTAAGTACGCATGACTGTAATCTGTATAATCTGTACAAAGCACAATGATTTTGGATTCTGTGTGTGTGTACTATCTATAGGTGCAGCTTTTTAGTCTTGCAATATGGAGTGCATAGGGCTTATGTAATAATATGCGCAAAACTTGCCACAGGTATAAATATCTATAGCAACCAACCAGCAGGCAGCATTTACTAGCCACCTGTTTAAATAGAAACTGCACGTGGGCAAACTTTGTGCCTTTGGTTACAGATGTATGCATGTACTTATTTAGGTAATGCCACAGGGCAACATTGTGCCCCTTCACATTTCACCACTTGCACATGTACCTGTGATAAAGGAGCCCTCCTGTATGCTTTTGCACTATAGTTGTGCATTTTACTGCTCAAGCCCAAGTATAATTGTGAGCGCCTGGATCCATTTCAGGGATATACTGAATAGACACAATTACTCTGCTACTATAATTTAGATTGTTTTGATATGGTATTATTGTTCTTCAACAACATCTCCATATAAATTGGATTCCTGATGCACAATTAGGGCTTTGTTTTGTGAATTGAAAGAAGCAAGTTTATACTTGGACTGAGTATGATTTAAATTCAGACAATAAATTGTGAAGAGTGGATTGAAGAAATTTCCCTCGGGAGACAGGGCACACACCTTGGCATTAAACAAATGAAGTCATGTAACAGTAATGCAAATCAGATGTACATTAAGGATCATACTGTCTGAGCAAAGACTGGTGGGTGCTTACAATGTTATATGATGCATTACATAATGTACTGCATGCTATATGCGACCACAATCATTTTTTAACAAGGCTTAGCTATGGGGAAATGTTATTGATATCTTGTGCTCAGATACCTGGGAAGTGACTATTTTCAAGAGAATGCTTTCATCTCTTTTGCCAAGTCTGAATGTTGTACATTTGTGTTCATTGGCAGGACTTTCATTTTCAATCTGGGTTTATGTAGTATCTAGTTTCGTAGGATAACATCCCATCTGTACTGATAACTTTATGACCTGTCAACAAAATTATGCTGAATTTTTTAAGCCCCACCTAATCAAGGTCTCTTTGTAGGAAAACTTGTTATATTTAGGTCCGTATACATAGTATATTGAATGTATGATTGGTGGCAGAGAAGGGTGACTGTGGGGAATTACTGACTTGGAAAGACATTTATCATGTAGCTGCATACAATAATCTCGTGTAAACATAATTCAGCCGCATTGTGTTGACTGCTAAACTGGTCTCCAGCTATTTGATGGCCCAGGTCACATGCAAAATAGCGGTCATTTTTACATAATAAAAAAAGAATGATCTATACCCCAAAGTTGACATTTATATTCTCAACACCATATATATAGTGAATGTCTTTTGTATGATCTTTGCATTCAGAACGTCAATTGCATTCAGCACAATGTTTGTGTTTTTCTTGGATTTAAGTGCCCTGTTTACATTGAGCACTCACAGCAGGTTTTTAAGACACCAGTGAGACCGACTAGAGTACAGGAATAGGATCTGCTATCCAGAAACCTGTTATCCAGAAAGCTCTGAATTACAGGAAGGGCGTCTCCACTTGACTCTAATAATACAAATGCTTAAAATTCATTTTCTTTCTCTTTGTAATAACAAAACAGTAGCTTGTGCTAGATCCCAACTAAAATAAAATTAATCATTATTGGTTGGAAAACAAACCTATTGGGGTTATTTTTTAATGTTTAAATGATATTTAGCAAATTTATGTGATGAATTTTCCACATTACAGAAACCCCTAATCCTGAAAACCCCTGGTCCCAAGCATTCTGCAAACAACTGGAAAGATCAGGGTACCCAACGGTTTTATAGAACATCCACTGCAACTGATGATTAAAAAATCCATCCAACAAATAAATACTTATGTACAACTGTAAGGGGCTAAATTATGTGCATATATATACTTGGAGCATGCACAGATATTCTCAGTGTGCCTATGTGCAAAATAAGGGGCAAAGATCACAGTAGTTTGGTACAATGGACCTTTGTATATACGCACTTTCCCTTAGCATGGAGGAATTTCAGGGTTCCCTTTATATGCTGTGCTAACTTGCTCCAACTGAATCTCTCACAAATACTCATTACTAACCCTTCATGTTTGGGCATGGCCACATTGGCAACCCCACAACTAGCACAGGCATCAAGAATTTTGGAGCAAGCTGCGTCACACACAGACTTTTGTGCTATGTAGTTTTATTCAGCTGTTATATTGTAGTCTGCATAACAAACAATGTATTATTTAACTTTTAGCATGTTATAGAATGGCCCTTGCTAAGCAGATTTTCAATTGGTCTTCTTGATTTATTTTTTTTTAATCATTTGCCTTTTTTTCTGACTCTTTGCAGCTTTCAAATTTGGGTCACTGGCTCCATCTAAAAACAAATGCTCTGTAAGCTGCAAATTGATGATTATTGCTACTTTTTACTAATTATCTTTCTTTTCAGGTCATACCCTATTCATTTTCTGGTCTCTTATTCTAATCATTGCATGTTTGCCAGGTTGTTTTGGACCCTAGCAATCAAATTGCTTAAAAATCATAGGAACTTGCCAGTATGAAGTAAATGCTGCTCAAGAAATCTTTTCCAGAAAAGCCGCCCAAAAAAACACCCCCAACCCCCTGAACCTATCTGTTGCCGAGCGCTCACACCACTAACAGGCTTCTGGGTTGCTTCAGCTACGCTGGGCTGAGGGCAGAGCGATCCATCCATAGGCTGAATTCCTGTTTTGATTCATAATCAGCCTAACGATTGCGCTGCCCCCAGCCCTGCGTCAGTGAAGCGGTTGAGGAGATCTTTTAGGGGGGCCGGAGCGTCAGGTGAGTGTGGCTTTGAGGGGGCTGCTTTGTGGGGAGCTTTTACTTCATACTGACACGTTCCTATGAATTTTTTAGTGTCAGTATCGCTTTAAATAGTAATCTGGAGAAGTGTTGATTAAAAAGCTAAATAGCCCAAAAACTACAAATAATAAAAAATTAAAATCAACTGTCTTAGAATATTACTCTCTACTTCATGCTAACAGTTAACTGAAAGGTGAACAAAGCCTCTTAAACATATCAATGCAATCTTTGTAAACTATTAAAGGGGTTGTTCATCATTGAGTTAACTTTTAGTATAATGTAGAGAGTGATATTCTGAGACATATTGCAATTGGTTTTCATTTTTTATTGTTTGTGGTTTTATAGTTATTGAGATTTTTATTCAACAGCTCTCTAGTTTGCAGTGTCAGCAATTTGGTTTCTAGGGTACAAATTACCCTAGCAACCCTGCATTGATTTGAATAAGAGACTGGAATATGAATAGGAGAGGGACTGAATAGAATGATATGTAATAAAAAGTGACAATAGCAATATATTTGTAGCCTTACAGAGCATTTGTTTTTAGATGGGGTCAGTGACCCCAATTTGAAAGCTGCAAAGAAACAGAAGAAAATTGCAAATTATTAAAAAACCATGAAAAATAAATAATCAAGACCAATTGAAAAGTTTCTTAGAATTGGTCCTTCTACAACAGGGGTCCCCAACCTTTTTTGCTCGTGAGCCACATTTAAATTTAAAAAAGAGTTGGAGAGCAACACAAGTATGAAAAAGTCCATGTGGATGTCAAATAAGAGCTCTGATTGGCTTTTTGGTAACCCCTATATGGACTGGCAGCCTACAGGAGAGAATGTTTGGCAGGACATCTGTTTTTTATGCAACCAAAACTTGCCTCTAAGCCATTAATTCAAAAATAAGCACCTGCTTGGAGGCCACTGGGAGCAACATCCAAGGGGTTGGAGAGCATCATGTTGCTGCTCGCGAGCTACTGGTTGGGGATCACTGTTCTACAATATACTTAAAGTTAACTTGAAGGTGAACCACCCCTTTAATGGTAATTAATACCACAGACTTGCTTCATGGTAGCTATATTTAAAGCTAATGGGAGACTTTAGATTTTCGTTTAAGTACATGTTTTAGGGTAGAGGCACACAATGCTATTTTGAGGAGATTAGTTGCCTGGCGACTAATCCTCCCCCCCCCACTGCCTCCCCGTCGGCTAGACTAAAAATTGCCACTGGAATGACACTCGGAGCGCTTCGTTTTCACCCAAAGTCACCCAAAACTGCCTCACGAAGAAAGTTCGGGCGACTTCAGAAAACAAAGTGCTCCAAGTGCCATCCTGCCAGCGATTTAGATTCTAGCCGTCAGGGAAGCAGTTCAGAGAGATTTGTCGCATGAGGAAGAGGTGATTTGTCACCAGGCGACTAATCTCCCCCAAATAGTATCATCTGCCTCTCCCCTTACTGGACACACTGCTAACAGCCTGTTGGGGTCATCTGCAATGAAACTGAACATAAGTGGTAGAAGACTAAGGGGTGCAAGCACAGGGCTACATTGCATCTACTGGAGCTGTGCTCTGCATCTTGCATCAAACATGAAATACATAATGAAGCTCCAGTGAGTGCACGGCCAACCTGACCGTACTGCCAACCTTTGGGAGCACAGTAAGTACAGAGATCATTTATATCCTCTGCCTGACAAAGAGGTACAGAGACCTACGTATGTTCCCCCAACGAATAGAAAGAGGTGGATTTTTATGTTTCACTGAATATTATGTACAATTTTTCAAGCCCCTCAAATTGTAAAAGTGGGATTTTACTGTATTTCTGATACATATACAGTATGGGATCCATTCTCTGGAAATCTTTTGTCCAAAAATCTCTGAATGAGGGGAAGGGAATTTTCCATAAAATTCATTTTAAGAAAATAAATATTTTAAGACAGATTTTCTTTTTCTCTGTAATAATAAAACAGTACTTTGTACTCAGTGATAACTAAGCTGTATGAATCGATATTGTTACAAAACAGTCCTATTGAGTTTATTTAATGTTTAATTCATTTTTAACAGACTTAAAGGAACAGTGACACCAAAAAATGAAAGTGTCAAAGTAATGAAAATATAATGTACTGTTGCTTTGCGCTGGTACAACTGGTGTGTTTACTATAAAAAGAATGAGAAGATGGAGTTCTGCACACAGTGTTGCTTTTAAAATCTTTATTATTCCATATTAAAAGACATGCTGCATAGTTTGCTTAACGCCTTTCGGGCACAGCTGATCTTAATCATAAAGGAACCTTAACCCCAATGTTCTTTTATATTTATGATTAAGGGTGGCTGTGCCTGAAACTCATTAGGAAAATGATGCAGCGTGTCTTTTAATAGGGAAAAATAAAGATTTTTTATTTTAAAAGCAACTGGGTGTGCAGAACGCCATCTTCTCCTTCTCTCCATTTTGTGCGTGTGGAACACCAAGAGAATCCTGCTCCTGGTTGCATGCTAGCAGGCTGCCAGATTTTCACACATAATTGTAGTGAGTCGAGGTGGTAACTCTTGTTTACTTTCAGTTTACTCTAGAAACACCACTATAGTTTATATAAACAATGTGCTGTGTAGCTATGGGGGCAGCAGTTCAAGCACAAGATACACATTAGAAAACAAGTTCTGAAGAATCCCATTGTATACTACAGAGCTTATCTGTTATCTGCTGTGCATCCTGTGCAGTCTTTTCTCCCTTTTCAGCTTTGAATGGCTATCCCCATGGCTACACATTAGCTTTTTTATATAAAGTATAGTACATAGACTATTTAAAAGTAAAAATATCCTTTGTACTGGGCACAAATATATACAGTATATACTGTGACCAGACATGCATAGATGCACAGAACATATTGATTGGATCACCCCATTAGATAATTAACTGAACAGTGAAAGATAGGTCTCAGGCTACAGAAACTATGAATAGTGATGGGTGAATCTATGTAGATTCGCTTCGCCGAAAAATTCTCGCGCGCGTCTCGTTTTTTTTTTCTCAGGCGAATTTTCGCTTGTGTGTCATGAATTTATTCGCCGGCGGCGAATCGCAGGAATTCGCAGTGAATTTGCCACAAATTCTATCCTGCCGAATAAATTCACTCATCCCTAACTATGAAGATTCCAAGGGGCAGATTAACTAAAGGGCAAAGTTACAACGCCCAGCGTGACATAATTTCGTTACTTTGCCGATTTACTAACGAGTGCAGGCGGCCATTAGCTAGTGAAGGAGATGTACGCAGCTATGCTTGTCACGCTAACGCCAGGAGAATTTTCACTCTGGCGAATGTACGTAGCTCCACAAATTCACTAAGATGCAGATTTTACTGAATGCTACCGCTTTTGCCAGCTCTGACCAGGTGAAGAGCATTGGAGTGCATAGAACTTACTCAATCTTCAGTTACTTACATCATCATTTTTGAGTGTAATATCTTCTAAGTAGAAAAACCGCTGGCATATTTCAATATTTCAGGGTGTTAGGCTGCGAAAGTCATAAAAAATTTTTTTCCGGGCCCCAGGTTTCTCCAATACATTTTATAACATATGGCACATTATTTAACAGTGGGCTTATGTGTAGGGCATTAAAACAACTCTATTGACTTTATTAAGGTTCCCTTGGCATGGCTAGTTATCAGTGTAAATGTAATGTATTAGATGCACCATGTAACATAAATAGCTCCATTCCACTTTAAATTGCCCGCTGTATCAGTGGCGTAGCTACCAGGGGTGAAGGGGGTACAACTACAACAGGGTTCGTGACCCTGCACCCCCGATGGTACCCACCTTCTAGAAAGGGAACCAATACACCTGTGGAAGTTTGCTTAGGGTCAGGCCCCCTTTCCCATTCAGCAAAAATTGCATGCGAGGACCAACACATAGAAGATGCAGAGAGATGAGTATGCTCAGGTAATAACAATCCGTAAGTATCTGCACCTGGGGGAAATTACCAGTAGTTACCAGCAGCGCGCCTTGTACTCTCTGAAATGGAAAACAACGCAACGCTATGACGGAGATGCTGGTGGTGTGTCTAGCAGCTGCCCAGGGGAGTATACTCAATTGGCGTCATCCTTACTCCCTTGGCAACCAATCAGCAAGGGCGTAGCACGGAGCGTGGTTGCTTGGGGCAGAGGTGAGCGCTTATACAGGTGTTCAAAGCACATCTTAGAAAATGCGAGGCTGCTCTTGCGGGTACGTCACCACCAGTCTCTCACGCCTTCCATTTGTGATTTGGGAAATATTACTTCAGGTTTAACACTAGGGGAGAGCCATTCATTCGCCACGGTAGTTTCCAGCTTTGAACATTTCATAAAACCATGACCGCTTGTAGTTTCTACCCAAAAACAATTCTCTTCTGGGAGCGTACTGTACCACACGGGTGCACTGTACATACTGTACATAATTGAACACTAGCGCAGTTTCGCTTTGATTTGCTCACTTTGCCAAAGTAACGCTAGAGAAAATCCGCCAGTGTTCGGCACCCTGGATGCAACTTTGCACTTTAATAAATTAGCATTGTCTGAGTGAATTTTCGCCTGGCAAAGTGTTGCTGGCAAAATTACACTCTTTAGTCAATTTGCACCAAGAATGTGACAACTATCTTAAAAAAGTTCAAATTTCAAGGGATGCTGATCCTGCTACTTGGCAACCACATCTCCAAGAAAAACAAAAAGAATTATCTGAAGTTTTAGAATGAACGAATAAGAAAATTTTATCATATTATACCAGCTATTTGTTGGTGAATGCGCTCTCTTGAGAGGGGCAAATCTGTACCCCAAACAAAGCAATCTACCTTTGATGCTTTGGAAATACTATAACTGAATCAAGGCAAAGCGTGTATTGATACAAGGAACTGTTTATATAAATTGCCATAGAATCCAGCATTAGCTTTAACCTTTAAAAAAATGCTAAAAAAAAAGCCCTACATCGTATGTATATAGTTAACATTCAGTGAGGATAATACAGGGCACTTTATGCGGAGAGAATCTTCAGATCACAATGTGTATTTCAGTATTTAAGTTTAAATCAGGAATGTTGGGGGGTATGACCTACATGGTTCGAATCAGACACATCAAGTGTTAAACTGTAAGTCACTTTACTTGTTTCCTGGACTCAAGTCACGGCATTTAAACTGTGGCATTTATGTTAATTGATTTGACATATTATACAATAAACAGGATATTTTTATTTTGCAATATGTATTTTTCCATGATTAACACGGAGCTAATCATTTATTGCAGCAGATTAAATGTGGGAGGATGATTAAAAAGAGATTTAATTATAACAGCAATTCAAGCCAAGCCACCTGCAGCAGCGTTTCAAGGGCCGTTTTACATTTACACTTGATTTCCATTGGGTTCCTCTAAATGGAAAATAACACCAGGAAAATGTATTCAGAATCAACCTTCTTGCTACCAATGGTAACTAGACATCGTATTTTACATAAATTGCTGAGCCAACATAACTAATGCATCCCTGGGAATGCTCCACTATCTGCTAGGGGGTTGCAGTTGAAAGGAAGTAAAAGTGTCTCTTTGTGTCACAAATAAAGGGCATTAGCAGTGCTGGTTCTTGCTGTCATTTTGGGTAAGGGATAAAATACATGCTCCTTTGCCCTTTCATTAAAGTGATTTCAGACCTTACAGCCTAATTTTCATTTCCTACAATATATTGCTTTAACAAGGCAGAAAGATTATGTTTCAATGTCACAGTAATACATAAATAATGATGCGTCCTCTGCTCAGGGATAATACATTGATTTCAGTTATGCAGCTGTAGAGGTTCTGCTCAAGGGTTGCACACAAGGAAGCTTGGTTTATAGCCTTGCTCAGTAGAGTGTACTGCCTGATAAGTTCAACTGGAACAAACATTTTTTTTGATTAGTCACAGTTTTTGACCAGCCTTTGTGCAGTATGTTTACAATTGTGAGGTCCCTGTTAAAGATCAGCCTAAAGGTGG
>CM044439.1:127456993-127476241 GCA_024363595.1 Xenopus borealis
TCATTTAAACATGAAATAAACCCAAGAGCATTGTTTTTCCTCCAATATGGATTAATTATATCTTAGTATGAAATACAAAGTACTGTTTTATAATTACAGAGAAAAAGGAAATACATTTTAACATGTTAAATTAGTAGATTAAAATGGAGTCATTGGTAGATGGCCACCCTATAATTTAGAACTTTCTAGAAAACAAGTTTCTGGATAATGGATCCTATACCTGTACTTTAATTATAACCTTTTTTTAACTTTGCATTGTTTAATTCCTGACAACAGAAAATCTTGTTGGTTATAACTAGCACTAGATGCATAAAGAATTAAGGATGCAAACCACATTAATTCTAGCTATTTCTGGATATATATCAGTGTGACGTAAATTGATTTGAAGCATAGCTATTTCTGTCACACAAAGTCATAACAATAATATAAAAAGAACATGCAAAATAATTCAGAAATAAAAGACTGCAGCAACTTTAGCTTTGTAACATCAGTGATTGATTTGACTGCAATGTTGGCAAATGAAGAAGAGTTATGAGGAAGGTTAAAAGGTGACTGTATTGTCATGAATCATTGCACAAGCTAATCACTAACATTAAGATTATTTAAAGCGTTATTGGTCTATAATTTGAATCTTGATTTTCCAGCTAGCCATCTGCTGCCTGAAGGAAAACCTGAAACAAGTTAAAAATTAAATCATCGTTAGCAGATCATGCTACGATAAACAAGATTTAGTGCTGATTTATGGTAATGTTTTAAAATAATATCCAATATTTCTTAAATATGAAATATCTTACCTTTTTTCTGTGACGGGTCCTTAATATATTTTATTTAAAGTAATACATTTCCTGTAGCTGAATGCATTTAGTATGCAAAGGATCCTGGGCACCGTAGTTTACTGGAGCTGGAGGACTATAACTCTGAGACAGCTGTTTAGATAATCATACGCAAAATAGTCATAATAAGGCACAGAAGAACTGGAAGAGATGCATTAACCATGTTGAAAAATGTAAACATCAAATTCAATATAAAAAAATTAAATGCGTTTATAAAACAGTAAAGAAGGTTTGTCAGAAAAATTGACCTCAGTTGCCAAGAAAGTACCAAGTGAAGATGACAAGCAGACCCTAGAGAGGCCACTAAAAGAAAAGAGTACTTGAATGGTATTAAAGAAGTAACTTGAGATTTCTTGAAAATCGGCTCATTTGGTACATTGGATTTACTCATTTTCAAAGTGCAGTTTCAATGAATTTTATGCATTTCTGAAATACAGGTATGGGATCTGTTATCCTGAAACCTATCATCCAGAAAGCTGCAAATTATAGAAAGGCTGTCTTCCATAGACTTCATTTTATTTGAATATTCCAAATATTTAATAATGACTTTTCTTTTTTTCCTTTTTCCTCTGCAATTATAATACATACCTTGTACTTGATCCAAACTAATATATAATTAATCCTTGTTGGAATTGGGATTATTCAATGTTTACATGATTTTTTTTAGCAGAAGTAAGGTATGAAGATCCAAATTATGGAAAGACCCCTTATCCAGAAAACCCCAGGTCCCAAGCTTTCGCAATAACAGGGCCATACCTGTAGCTGAAATGGAGCACAGAGGCCTACTGTCATTCTTGAAAAATTGTCTTTTTTTTAACTTTGCCCACTGTATGGGGCATTGTAAGGGCAGTGTAAATGAGCCCTAAAGACTTGACTTAACATTACATAGATAAAGATGTAATGGGGTGGGAAGGGGGCAGTGTAATGGAAATGAATTAGTGTCACTGAGGTTACTAACAATCAATAGTCACAACTGAGCTTAACAGCAGCAATGTTTTTTACCTGTGAGTCACATCCAAACGTAAACAGAGTTGTGGGGCAACACAAGCATGAAAAAAACTAATGGAGGGGTCCAAATAGGCTGATGGGTGATTGGCTATTGGGTTGCCCCTATGTGGATTGGAGCCAGGA
Source organism: Xenopus borealis (assembly GCA_024363595.1). Lineage (NCBI taxonomy): Eukaryota > Metazoa > Chordata > Amphibia > Anura > Pipidae > Xenopus > Xenopus borealis. Next base: position 127,458,958 of record CM044439.1, read on the forward strand.
ATTCAAAAATAAGCACCTGCGTTGAGGCCTCTAGGGTGGCAATATGTTGCATGTGAGCCATTGGTTGGGGATCACTGCCCTACAGTATAAACTCACAAGTAAGCCATTTTATATAGAAAAGGCAAACCACAATTACAAATGTAATCCCATTACTCGTTGGTACCACTGGTCTTCTCTAATAGCACACAAATACATCTACAAGTGAGGATCTGATTTGTAAATTTCTCATTTTCTGGTGGAGCATTAGCCTCTTCATCTTAAATAATTCAGATTGCTCTGACGACTTGCATAAAGGGCATTTATATTTCACAAGCTTAGCTTAGCATCATACCTTCCCATTTTAAAACTCAGCGATGGTGGGGGTCTTTTTAAATACAGTGCAGAAGAGCTTGACTCCTGTACAGGGAGGTTACAAAGCAATACAGATGTCCTATCACAGGCCTAAGGGGTTGCCAGAAACAGAAATCCAGCCCTGACTTTATCCCTGGCTGACTGAAAGTTACATGTGCTATTGTTCTCCTTTGCTATCACAACTTCGCTTTGCCTGGTAAATTTTCACTAGCGCAACTTTGCTACCTTTCGCCTCCCTGAGCGAAACTTCGAATTTGAGTAAATTAGCAGCACACTGGTGAAACTACGCATGGAGAATCGCGGCAAAAGCCAAATGGAAAGTAAAAAAAAAGGAAGATAAACTGTTGTGGCCCTTTAAGATCCTTATCCTTAACATATGGTACTTCCATTGAATGTATGAAATCTCTTTGGCATCCAGAAAGTTAAACCACTGCTGTTTTAAAGAAAACTGATGCAAAGATTTACACATCGCTGCACAAAAACAATTAACTATTTTAAGCTACATAAAATAATGTTAGAGGAGCAGGCTTGGTTATTGTTTGGAACAGTGAGGGATATTTTCCTGATTGTAGTAGTTTCACAAGAGTTTGAGCGTAGGTTGAAAGCTTAGATGAATATTTTTAGCTCCTTTCTTTGACCATAATATCTGCTTTCAAATACTGCATGCCACACACAGACAAAACGAGATACATGTGACTTGTACCAGAAAGATATATGATATATATATTATTATTAACATGTATTTCTATAGCGCCAACTTGTTGCGTAGCGCTGATATATATATATATATATATATATATATATATATAGTGCACGAATTAAGACTTTTTTTTTTTCATGGATAATGCACAATTGCAAGACTGAATTATATTTGCTGCCATAATAATACAAGGTACTGGTATGCAATCTTTTATTCTGTAAGCCCATTATCCAGAAAGCTCTGAATTATGGGAGGCTGTCATAGACTTAATTTTATCCAGATAATCCAAATTTTCCTAAACCTTTTTCACTGTAATAATAAAACAGTACTTTGTACTCGATCCAAGCCGACTGGAAGCAAAAACAGCCTACTGGGTTTAGTTATTGGTGAAAGGATTCTCTAAAAGATGTATAAAGATCCAAATAACAGAAATATTAGATATGCAGAAAACTGAGAGTTATGGATAACAGATCCCACGTCGTTATTATTTCATGAAAAAAACTGGCAAATTTATCAAAATGTCAGTTTAAAGCACAATAAATAAAAGGTCACCCACATTCTGTTCATTCTGGGATTTTTAGAACTGCATTTATCAAATTGTGAGTTCAAACTTTCACCCATTTATAAAATAATTCTAAAAATCCCAAAGGAATGAATAGAACATGGGTGAGTTTTTATTTATTAAGCTCTAAACTCATATTTTGATAAATCTGCCCCTTAATAAAAACAAGATCCTGTTGTAGCGCTATAGTAAACTTGAGTGCACCTATCTCTACTATAGGCTCCACTCCCAATATATGTTGCTCCGGATGAGACCTTAAATCTTAGGGAGTAAGCCCTCGCAGCGAGGTGGAGGCAGGGTGTAGTGCAACTGTAATAATATTCAGGGTGCAAATAATTGGGCGCCAGTGGTTCTTATAACTTAACTATGGAACACGTTTATTGAACATACAATTCACATTGGAGTGTACAGCAGTAACATAGCACAACAGGATCAACAATGGATAGGCAATACTCACAGCACCTTTGGTCAGAGACTGTCCCCTTCACACATGGGAGACAATGTAAATGCAGCATAGAGGAGGTACACCCAGCTTTCAGCCTTTTCCCTAAGTGGAACCTGAGGAGACACTTTCAATCCTAGGTCTGTACACTTAGTCCCTACTCTGGGCAATTAGTACCCGGGATCTTAATCCCACTCACAATCCTCGTAGGAGCCTCAGACTGCTCAGCTAAATAATCCTTTCTATCTGTCACTCCTAGAGCGACCTATTACGGTGAGTAGCCTATCCTTACTAAGCCTGACCTGCTTAGGTTCCACTCGAATACTCTGCCTGCCTGCTCAGGCTAGAGCCAGCACAAGATGGACACTGAAAGCATGGCTTACAGTCCTTTTATACATTGACACAGTGCCATCTACTGGTCACTGTGTGTAACAGCAAGGGGCATGGATTAGAGCAGGAATGGGAAACAGCTCCCCCTCCTAACTGTATTTTAGGACCCACTTAGGTGTCCATAACACTTGGGGACTGCCTGCTAAATAAACTAGGAGGTTAATTTAGTAGTCCCCTACACTGTATTTCATGAAAAACCCATAAAACCCAACCAGATCATTTCAATTTGTCTTAAAATATGCCTGATATGATAAGTCCTATGCTTATCACTGTATACTGTTAAACTATCATGTCAAGTTTGGGCGCACTAGTGCAAGGTGCCTGTAGGTGTTACTGTGCACATGAGTTATACTGTGTATACATGGTACCTTCTGGACTACTTAAATGTGATAGAGTTTATGTTACTGTTGTGTATGAGCCTGCTAATAAAGCACTGTTATACTATGCTCATCCTCGGCTATCAAAACACAACACTATGGACCCCTGAACTCACTGGAAAGTATGGTACTAGGTATTGGGATATTATTTATTTAATGTGTAAAGCGGATCAATGAGAGAATTTAGGGCAGGCAAGGGAACCGAACATGCATAGAAGGAACGGGGGAGCAGGCAGTGTAGTCATGGGACAGGCCAGGTCAATACCAAACAGGCAAAGCGGTACCAAATCAGGTCATAGTCGACACCAAAGAATAGTGCGGTACAAAATCAGGATCCTAAGAATGGTCAGTAACAGGAATTGGTCAGTACAGGCAGCAGATTAGCAAAGCCAGGGACAGACAAGAATCAAGGACAAGTATCAAACAATAAAAACACACCCAGGAACTATGAAGACAGACCTACGTTGTGCAATGTTGAAAAGGGACATGCTCCTTTAAATATCTGAATTTCATGTCAACCCTGATGACATCAGATGCAGCACTTGTGTCAAGCCTGGAAGTGGTGCAAGTGTGCGTCATTTACTGATTGGCTTGCGACAAAGAGGAAGCGGCGTGTATCAGAATGCAGAAGCAGTTACCACTCTTAGCGTCCATGCCGGCCCACTGGAGCACCTGATATTCTCTCAACAGCCTTGCGTTTTTACATAGTCTTGGTAACTTATAATATCTTTATGTTTTACAAGAGGAGGTACTTTATAGGGATGCACCGAATCCACTATTTTGGATTCGTCCGAACCCCCGAATCCTCTGCAAAAGATTCGGCTGAATAACAAACTGAATCCTAATTTGCATATGCAAATTAGGCATGGGAAGGGAAAACATTTTTTACTTCCTTGTTTTGTAACAAAAAGTCATGTGATTTCCCTCCCCGCCCCCAATTTGCGTCTGAAAATTAGGATTCGGTTCATCCGGGAAGAAGGATTCGGCTGAATTCGAATCCTGCTGAAAAAGGCCGAATCCTGGATTTGGTGCATCCCTAGTACTTTATTCACTATTTAATACTCCTTCACCAACTATATACAGATCTGATGAGGGAGTGTCCAAATAAACACTAAAATCCTCCATTTACAGGGCTAAACTCAAATATGCAGCAGCATTTCCTTCCAGCCCAGAGGTTCAGCAGCCCTATTGCAGTAATGGTTCATGCCTTTGACTTTGCACACAGCAATAATCCATGTTCTGACATTGTTAGGCCATATTTTGAGTGCCAGTGACAACCCATATGCTCAGTGTGCTCCAGGTTATATTTGGGAATTGTGGGAAGTCTTCAAAACATCAGCAGTAAATAAAGTTGCATCTGCCATAGAAGCTGGTAGTACAAGGATAGTAATTAATTATTTGGGATAACTTCTATTTCAACATGTAAAGTGCATCTGAACTAATTGCTAATTATGCTTTTATTATGAATTTTAAATTCAATATATACTGGATATATTGAGATGGTACCTTACCTCAAGTAACTGTAAGCAGCCCAGCGTTGCGTTGCGAATCACAATAAAGAAAATGGGGGGCTACTGAAGGCATGTTCAGAGGTGCAGTTCTTTACTCCTAAAAGTTCTCCTTTAAAGGCACAAGCAAAAGTTCAAACATGATTAACCACCTCAAACTTAGCATTTATTTCAAACCTAAGAAATAAAACCTTGCTATTAGGCATCCCTAGTACACATGAGTGACACCTGGTTATGCCAGGTAGGTCTTGTTCCCATTATTCCCCTTTTTCCAATAAAGAGGATGCCTTCCTGGATTTTGAGACTGTCATTTGTGATTGAACTGTTCATTAAAATGAAACAGTTAGAAATATACTGTGGCTGGTGGTACCTAAACACAATACCACCACTTGTTGTTGGAGATGTGAAGGTTTAATACATGGCCTGTGTCTAATTCATTAGGAACAGAAACCTGATTTATAATTATTTTTTTATAAAACTAAGGGATGGGTAACATTGTCTTACTTCCCAACATTTTGGAAATAAAACGAGGGACAAAAAAAAGTTGGCACGCTTTTGGGTTCGCTAACGTTGTCAGTATCGTGGAACTAACAGTAATAATTTTCGAATAGTGATTGTTTTCAAACTCAGTTATTTTTTCTGGTATTTATAAGGTTAAAGGGCTCCAAGCATCGAGTAAATGCTGTTTTATCATACAGAGTAGAGATATTTTTCTCACATTAGCAGTTTTCATCCCCGGAACTGAAAAAGAAATAATATGAGCATCATGAGTATAAGAGCATCTAATAATGAACGTCTGTGCTGCTCAGCTTTGGCCTTTAGTCATAGAACGTTGGAATGGTTCAAACTATTATCACAAGTATATATATATATTGTGTGTATGTGTTTTACACAGACTGAAGTCATTGGAATAGAACATTGTGACATGTACAGCAGAGGCACCATGGCAGCACAGCCTGGACATGTATTAGTCACCAACATAATTAAATCACTATCAATAGCACTGAGGCACAGAAGACAATTACAAGGCATCTGTCACTGTCAGAAACGGAGCTTGGAAAAACTCTAACTGCAAATGCGATATATATCCAATATCTCACCATATGTATGTAATGGTGTGACAAGCGTAGGAATATTACTTTATTATAGATTCAGAAATATATGCCCATAAAGTATATAACATATAATAATGTATGGGACCTCTTATCCAGGAAGCCCAGGACCTGGGTCTTCCATAATTTATACAAAAAAATTGTTTAAACATGAGCTAAACCCAACTGGATTGCTGTGCCTCCTAAATGGAGTAATTATATCTTAGTTGGGCTGAAGTACAAGATACTTTTTTATTATTACAGAGGTAACGGAAATCATTTTAAAAGTTAGAATTCTTTTGTTCATTGGTTATTTGGTAATTTGGCGTTTTCAGGATAAAAGGTTTCTGGATAACGGATTTTATGCCCTTTTTTGTATTCAGTTATTCAACAGAGTTCTATCATATTTACTTTCAATGGGGTCTGTTTAGATGGGAGAGACCCGAATGCATGTCTGCGCATTACAGGGTGTGGCCATTGCAGATAAGGGCCTTTTATAAAGTTTCTTTTTAAATTACATATGTAGGGACCCATAGAGTTAACAATGCCTCTATGGCTTTAATTACCTAACTTCCTGATCTTCCTAGTTGCTGGGCAGATGCCCATGTAACTAGATGTGATTTGCATAGTTATGCCATTGACCAGGAGGGGCTGTGACCAAATCCTGTCACACCTTGTATAGTGATTGTGAAGGGGTGGATCTTGGCCTTTGGCTCCTGGAGACTAATCAAGCTGGGTGTACCCAGTGGGGCCTGGGTACAGCAAAGCCCAGTGAAGCGTGTGCCCTAGAGGGACGAATATCTGTAGAAGAGAAGTTGGGAGTAGGGCCCTGTGAATGAGGCTAATGAGTGGCAGGGAAATATCTGTAATAGACTCTGGGAGAGTGAGATAGAATGTACAGATAGTAAGAGCAGCTTGGCTCCAATTGGGAGGGATAGCAAGGAGGTTGCTCTCATCTCAGGCAAGAATGGCCTGTAGATAGGGACACAGACTAATGGGTATTAGGTCAAGTGAGTTCCCTGATCCCCTGTGTGAGGATCCAGGTCAAAGTGCTGAGATCTGGAGGGTGCATCTATCCAGGTGGACGCTAATTCCCCGACATCTACCCTGAAAGCTCTGTTTGAGCAGGTGTGCCTGTTTATACTGCCAAATGCCTCTGTACCACTATGAGTAAACCTGTGGATCATTTGTCCTGGACAAATAAAAGTTATTCTGTTATACTGCAAGAACCCCCTGGCACCCATTATTCTTATTTCTGTTGCACAGTAGTATGATAGTTGTAGTTAAACTACACCATTCCTGAATTCTTCCGTTTAGCGAAGGCCCTAGCCTGAGGTGTTTGAGTCACATGTAACCCTTGCTCTAAGCACTAGCTGGTCATTAACCTCTTTTTGGTTTGCTTAGCCAAGTTAGTGTTACACTTATATATATGGGCATAACTTGAAATGCCTATTCTGAATCCGAGTCTAGGCCAATGAGCATCCCCAACCCTGTCCCCTATTTTTTACATAAATATTCTTTACATATGGGCTGTTTTTTTATTTATCTTTATAAAGCGCTCAGAGATATATTCCCTCTTCAAGATCAATAATAATAACCCATCCACCTAAATGCAACAATTATACTACAGTACAATGTAATATTAAAATAGCTTTATGTATATTTTCTCCTAATAATGCATCATGTTACGCTGATTATGATTCTCATTTATTTATTGTCAATATATATTTTCACAACTTATGCAAAATCAGATTGTACATCAAACTATGTCTGGACTGTGATATATCATGACGAGATATGAGGTGTGTAGCTAAGCACGCATACACTCAGAGAATACACTCTCTCTCATCTGGACAAAAAAGAGACCTACGTTCGAATGCTGTTCATAAACTTCTGTTCAGCATTCAACACTATCATTCCTCAGCATCTGATCGAAAAGCTGAGGTTGCTTGGACTGAACACCTCCCTCTGCAGTTGGGTTCTGGGCTTCCTGACCAAACAGACCTCAGTCAGTCAGGATTGGAAACATCATCTCCAGAACCATCACACTGAGCACTAGAGCCCCTCAAGGCTGTGTGCTTAGTCCTCTACTGTTCACTCTGCTGACGCATGACTGTGCAGCCACGCACAGCACAAATAACATCATAAAGTTCGCTGATGACACAACTGCGGTGGGTCTCATCAGCAATAATGACTAGTCACCGTAAAGAGAGGAGGAGCAGCGGTTAACAGACTGGTGCAGAGCCAACAACCTGTCTCTCAGTGTAGACAAAACAAAGGAGATGGTTGTTGACTTTAGGAAGACCAGGAGTGACCACCTGCCACTGTACATTGATGGCTCTAATATGGCTCTAATATTGTCAAAAGCACCAAATTCCTTGGTGTCCACCTGGCTGGAGAACCTCACCGAGTCCCACAAAACCAGCTATTTAGCCAAGAAAACCCAACAGAGCCTCTACTTCCTGCTCAAAGCTGAGGAAATCCCATCTCCCACCATCCATAATTACAACTTGGAGTCATGGAGCGCAAGACCCTACAGAGGATAGTGAAGACAGCAGAGAAGATCATAGGTGTCTCTATTCCTTCCATTACAGAAAATTACACCACTCACTGCATCCATAAAGCCACCAGCATTGTGGCTGATCCAACACACCCTTCACACTCACTGTTCACACTCCTGCCATCTGAAAAAAGGTACCAAAGCATTAGGACCCTCACTACCAGACTGTGTAACAGTTTCTTCCCCTAAGCCATAAGGCTCCTGAATACTCAGGGACCGAATAGATCTCCCACACACACACTTCATCTGACCTTTTCATTTACCACAACATTACACAGCCACTACCAGACTGTATAACAGTTTCTTCCCCTAAGCCATAAGACTCCTGAATACTCAGGGACCGAATAGATCTCCCACACACACACTTCATCTGACCTTTTCATTTACCACAACATTACACAGCCACTACCAGACTGTGTAACAGTTTCTTCCACTAAGCCATAAGGCTCCTGAATACTCAGGGACCGGATAGATCTCTCACACACACACACTTCATCTGACCTTTTTATTTACCACAACGTTACACAGCCACTGTACGCCATTGTATAAATAAATAGCCATTGGATACAATTGTTCTCTATGAGCACATCTGCACTTATATTGTTGTTACTACTATCATATCACAATGATACACTCATCATGTCTGACGTTTAGCATTATTTACTTTACATATTACATCTGCTGAGTGTGCACTGTATTTTCCTGTCACTATGCTGTCCTGTTTTGCAGTAGTTGCACATTTTTGCACTTGCACTTTTTGTCTGTTGTCCAGTACTTCCATGTTGTGTGTAGCACCATGGTCCTAGAGGAATGTTGTGTTGTTTAACTGTGCACTGTACAAACGTATATGGATGAAATTACAATTTCTTGTTGATTTATATATAACTCCTGCCTCATTTGCCTGCAGTACAACTGTTGAGAGAATATGATGAAGGTGCTTCTTCACACATCTTAGTCGAATGTTTAATCACCCAGTTGGCAGGTCCCAAGCAGTTTGATTGGAGAATGAGGAAGGAGGCAGTTATGAATAAATCATAGCCACATTAAGTTATTTCTGTAAGGGCACAGGGTCCTGGGAGGTTCATAGAGAATGCATATAAGGGGTAGTTTGGAACTGCACTGAAAACATCTTTCCATTGCCAAGATTCTCCCACCTGATATCCTTGAGGTTGCAAAATCTTAGTTCCCCAACTAAAACAGGTCTGTTAATCACCTGGCTTGTCTTGCATTGCATCAACAGTCTGAGCCATCAGGGTAGAGAATAGAAAGGGACAAACACTGCTTTCAATAGCAACATACATACAAATAACTTAAAAATTATAGAACTTTTGTAATGAATGTATCTTGCAAAGTTGCTTACAATTATGATTTCTGTTATTAGGCAAAATAATATTGTTTGGTTGAATATTATTCAATTCAAGATTATTTAGTGTGGCCTTATTTCGCTCCCATTGGAACATTGCGTGTGGCAGTATGTTGACAAAGTTATGTGGCTGTTTTCTTAGCGTGAGTCATACAAGCTTTATATAAGTGTGTTAAATACTTGACGTTCCTGTTCCCAGTAAAAATTGTTCATTGTAATTAGACTACAGCTGCATGAAATGTGTAGATCAAGGAAGATCCCAAGCTTTTGTAGATTGGCTAGGATTAAATGTGGAGTCTGGTGAACACGTGCCTAAATTTGCTTCTTACAACCCTTTATTTTATGGCAAAATAAGTTATCATAATACATTTCCTGACAGAGAATGCCACAGTTATTTCACAGGACTATCTAGTAATCCTTTAAGTAGCTGTGCTAGCACTGAAATATGCTACAGAAATGCATGTCTCGATTGGTACAGAAATGAATGTCTCCATTACTCGGTTCCAGACTCACCTGCTTTTTATTAGCAATAACGTAGATAATTACATACTGTGTAGATTGTATCAAGCATGTCAGTTTGCTGTGCAGTACTATAGTACTAGGGTATACTGTTAAATAAAGAGGGAAGATATAATATATAATATATAAATAAATATGGAAAAAATGTTAATTACACAAGAAGAAAGATTTGAATGTAGATCATTAAGTTAAATTCAAGGTAAAAGTGGGCATTCAGGATATCAAGGAATAGTCCTTTGTTCCACTGAGCCTTTCAGAAGCAAGCATGGCCAAAATATTGCCTTAGTATGATCTGTCTCATGCAGAGTTTAAAACATCAACCTGATTTGCTGTAAATGGAAAGCAAAAGGAAGGGAAGTGAAAAGAAAGAAAAGGAAATAGTTGGTATGCTATGATGTGCGTCATAGTCTAAAACAAGTGGACTTGCTGAGTAAGCTTATATATGTTTCATCACCAAGCACCTTTTTCAGTTCAAGGAAAGTTACCAAGCGAGACCAGTTTCATTAGACCTGTCAATATTAGGTATTGTATACCATGATACATGAAATCCTTTACAGACAGGTAAGAATTTTGTTATGATGATTCACTACCAGAAATCACTGCTAATTTGTAGATGCATGGCCTTCAGTGCCAGGTCAGCATGGCTGGCCCCATCTCCCCCTTCCTTGCGACTAGGGCTCAGACTAGGAGTAGACTACAGAAAAGTTACTTGCCTAGTGATCTACCAACATTGCACCTTAGGCATGTACCTATTTCGTCTTCTTCTAATGACCCTAGAATGGAGCTTATAGGGTTGCACCCCTCTCTGTATGTGACGCCACAGAGGATTGGCACATGTGCAATCCTTGGCAAACCCATAGCTTGTTTGTTTTTAAGTGTAGGGTACCCATAAGTAATTAATAATATGCTCATCAGACAGTGCTGTAAGGAAATTAGAGTGATACATGATGTATGAAGTACAATACAAATATGACCAAACATCTCCAAACAGCTCCTTGTACAATTCCACATATGGAGCAAAGGCCTGGGGCAGCAGATGTCTAATGCGGAATGCCATTCACTGGCCACAGCTGCACTGGGGACTGGGCAGAAGATTTTGACAGACATGTAAATCTCCTGCCTGCCTAGTCCTCAGTGAAGATTCCGTAGCAGCGGGTGGCAGAAGCAGTGGTTGAAGGTGGTAGGTGGTGCAAGCAGACGTGGTTAAGTGCGGGCAGGGTGCTGGGTGGGGTGCAAGCAGCCTAGGAGGGCACAATATTTAAATACAGCCCTGATGGAGTGTAGGATGAGGTGAATAAGCAAATCACTCATATACAGATATTTTCAGGATATCCCTTTCCTTTATAAGTGTGAGCTCACCATCTAAATTAGGTCACACCGTGAAGACCAAAAGTTTCAAACATTCGATAGATATGAAGGTGGCTCCAGACATCCACAGTGCTGTGCTGCAATCTTTCATACATTCGATAGATATGAAGGAGACTCCAGAAATCCGCAGTGCTGTGCTGCAACTTTTTATTCCATATTCACCACTTTTCGAGTCTACAACGACCCTTTTTCTTGAAAATGCGCCCTTGTAGACTTGAAACATGTTGTGTTGAATATGGAATAAAAAGTTGCAGCACAGCACTGCAGATTTCTGGAGTCTCCTTCATATCTATCGAATGTTTGCAAATCACTCATCTATTGATCATTCTTCCTGTAACATCATGTGCTTGAATTAAATACGTAGATGCATTATGTAAAGGGCTGGAACTGGAGGAAGGCAGAAGAGGCATCTGCCTAGGCAGTAACAGAACTAGGTGGGGGGCGGGCCCTGGTGAGCGCCTTGCAGCTGGACCCTCCCCACCCTCGTTTGTGACAAATTTCTGTGCCGCTGCAGCCGACCCCAGCTGGCTGCAGCTTGTGCACGAATGCCGGGGGGCCCTGCAGAGTGCGGACCCTGGCCCAGTTGCACCCCCTGCAATGACCTTTGTGTCACCAGCCATGATGGCTATATCCATTTTCTGTCTAGTTTTTCCTTCTAGGCAGAGTACACCTAGCTTGATTCCAGGTTTCAGATTATCCAAACAGTATCATTGAAAACTCTTAGGCTTTGCTGATTCCCTCCATGTAAAGCAGAGCACAAATGCACATAAATTATTTACATCACATGTTTTTATCTGCAGCTGAACTATATGACTATCTGTTTTTGTCCCTTAACCTGTAGTGTGAACTCATGATAATGGATATTCCAACAAAAATAAAGAGGCTTACCCATACCCTAACTTAAAGTGTGTGTTTTCGGCCATTGGTCAAATAATCTGCTAAACCAACAAGATCAGTGCAGTGAATATTTGCTTGTGTATCCCACACCCTAACCATCCTGCCATTACATGGCAGTTGGGGGAACTAGAACTCCCTGCAGTGAAGTCTATATGATGTATTTAATAAACATTGACTCCTGTAATCTTGATGCAATTATACATTTTCAGCTTTATTTTTCCTCTGCACCAATCTTACACCAATACATGAAGTTTTTTGGATCACAGGGGTTAATGTTACATCCATTTCTGGAAAGAATATAATTGTTTGCTTGTTTACTATTGTATCGATGAAGTACTGTGGCGGGTCAGAATGTCCTACACTCTGAATGTGCATGCCATGTTGGTATGAGCTGTAAACCTGTAATTTATATATTCTTCTATCCACAATATAAAAATAAAAAGCTCTAGATGTATGTCTCTGTTAGACTCCTACTAGAATAGAAAGGTTTCTTTTATTACAGTGAAAGAATAAACCCACTCCTCTTTGGTACCCTGGAAGTAACCATGGAAACAACGGCTGGTCTAGGTTGCGCCAAGCATGTGTGCACTCACTTCTCTCTCTTCCCTACCCTCAATCTTTCCACCCTTTCCCTCTATCTGCTTCTCTTTCTCCCTCCCTTTCTTTTTTAACATTTTAAGAGAGAGATGTGAATAGAATTTATGAGATAGCTGGAATACCAGCAATTCTGTATTTAAAACCAAGCAGCTGCAAACATTTACGTTCCCTCTGCTCATACCTGCCTCCAGTGTAGACTAATTAAAACTGATTTAAGTCAGAGCAAGGGCAGAGCAGCCAATCAAAGTGAAAGCGATAGCTAAAGCCTCAGCAATCGGAGCTGCACTATTGTTCTGATTATTCTTATTATTAGTTGTGAGCAATGAAGATTCTGTGAAGGAAAAATAAAATTTGTTTCTCAAGGCTGAGAGCGCAGGCTCAATGGGTTACCAGTGGTCTTGGGGTGTTTATATTGGTTAAAGCTGTTACAGCACGTTAGAAAAACAAATGACAGAGGAGTCACAAGAGATGTTTCTGTATTGCTTAAGGAGACCTGTGTTTTTGTTTGTATTCCTATTTATTCTATGATATTCTGTGAATGATAAATGTATTTTATTTAACCTATTGAGGGGTCATTTACTGACACACCTACCTAACAAAAGTGCAAAAGTACTACAGGACACAGAAGCACTCCCTCCCCTTAGTGCTAATTTATAATCATGTGTGCCAGTGGTCTGGCTGCACTGTGCACCTCACAGAGGATAAAACATATTGGATAAGGTGCAGCGTGCAATGCAAGTGAACATAAGGCAGTCCTGTCCTTACTACCTTCCAAAGATCATGTGGTAAGTAAAGTGGGTTCTTGTATTCTGCACCTAACTAACTCACTAAAGCACAAGTTAGGAGGTATATAGTTGTTTTTTTTTTTGGTAGGGGGCACCTACATCACCATCACCTGTGTTGTTTTCATAGGAAGTTTATTCTGGATTGTGCCTGCTTTTTGCACTGTTTGCTGCCCTGTAGGTAGTAAATTACTGTTTTTAACAAAGTTGACCAAAGCATTAAATGTCATTGCTGTGCCGGACTTGGGGGAAAGGGCTTAAGGTATGCTGTTGCCCCCAAAAGCCCACCCTACATATGCCACTTGTGCAATGATTCCCCCCACAGATCTGGTGTGCAGGACTTAGCTATAGCTAAACCTTGGGAAATGGAGGTGGAAGAAACCCATGTCTAGCACCCTGTTATGGTTGCACCAGAAAAAACCACCATGGACCAGGCCAGTAAAGGACTCACCCCCTGTTAAGCAGAAGGAAGGAGGTCAGTGTTGTGCATGCGTAGGGTAAGTTTGGAAGTTGGGAGGAGGGCCCTTGGTGTTGCAGTCCCAGCGGGCCTCTAATATATCAGTCTGACACTTGGCAAGTGTCTCAAAATTGATCACACCTTGCATCAGATTAGAGATATAAAGGCAAATTATCATTTTGCACAAGTTGCAGCACATATTTTTTATATCACCAAACACATGCCATCTCTTTCCTTTGGGTCTAAATGCAAAACTGGATGCAGTTTATAAAAGTAGACTCAAATTAAATATTGTGTTTTGCTGTAGAATTCTAAGCATTGTGTATAGACGCAAAGGATACAGACTCAAAGCTTGCTCATTTTTCCAGCCATTTTACTGTTTCTTTTCCCTCACTATAGTTCCCCACACTGTGCACATTCCCCCAACCAGCATTTGTAAATGAATCTACGTATATAATGTTTTGTTTATAAAGAAACACCATTCCATGTAATCTGTGCTATAACTTTATATTTTATTCATTTATTTTATATGTATTGCATTATTCTTCCTTACTGTACTTTTCATTTGTTATGTATATCATTGTATAGGTGAAACACAACTCTGTTAACAACAGACACATATATCTAATCTTGCTCAGAAAGCCATATGTATGTAAGTAATGACAAGAGAATGAGAGTTTCCACACATGCACACAGGGGATTTTTCCAACTATGCAGATTAGCAGGGGGGCAATTCCTGATCTCAAAAGCATTTTTCCCACGCACATTCAATCAAAGCACAAAATTAACATCACTTTTATCAGAATTTCTGATGAATTCACTTAAATATTTCCTCAACAAACCTGATAGAATCAATGTTGAATAAAACTTAAGAGAGAGAAATATTAATCAGGCAAGAGAAATGGATTCCATTGTATTTTGTTAAGGCACAAAGGCTTATGATTAAGCAGGGTTGGGGGCTGGAGACTGTGCCGTGGAGTTAACGGGATTAAAATATCTAATTTACTTAGCACATCTGCATGCAATTACATTCACTTTTCTCAGCCTGGAATAAAAAGTCAGAGCTAACTTGCAATTTAAGGGAGACACTGATTAGATTAAAACACAACAATAAGTGCATAAATTGTCTTCCGTTAATGGATTTGCTATTGCCAAAACTACACAGGGGCTTTTGTTCTGCCTGGATTACAGTCAGCAGGGAAACATCCAAAACCATCCCTGCTTCCTCCCATAGAGTTAAAGAAATGTCAAATTCACAAAAGCCTTAATCCGTTTCGTGAATACAGCGGTGTTGTATATCTTGGAGTTCAATCGTGGATTTTGAATAAATGTTAATTTGGAGATTTGGAGCACCAAATTTCTTCTTAGAAATGGAGTAAAATTTACGCAAAGCTGACGTTGTTGTATGCTTTTTTTTTGTTACATTCACCACATTTTGTTGCAGATTATAATGTCAATTTTAGAAAGATGAAAGTGGAAAAATTGCTTTACTGCAACTTTTTTGACAAAAAAAGAATATTGGCTTCAGACAACTGTAATATTTTTTTTGTTTCATATTTTGTTTGATTATTGGATCGGATAAACTGGATAACAATGATTGAAAACTTCAATTTTTGCAGACTTTTTTCCCTGATCACTTAATTTTTCCAGGTTTTTGCCCAAAAACCTCAGATTAATAGGGTGATGGAGCTAAACCTAGCACAAACCATGATATCTGGGATAGGGACATCTCCCATTGACTTATCTATCATGACCATGACAGATCTGAGATGGCGGATTTTCAGATTCAAGCTTTTTGCAGCATCGGGGTATAATAAATCTCAAATTTCAGTTTTCTTTTCACTGAAAATTTGAGTTTTTACCTTTAAAAGCCAAACCAGAAAAATTTGAGTTTTAGTAAATAACCCCCTACGAGTGTTTTAGCAGAGGCGATTCTCAACATTGTCTATGGCAGGGTATTTACTGGTGTTTTGTAGCCAAGACAAGTATCTGCTTCTAGTAGTCTTCACCCTAAAAAGGTATAATTTGAATTGCAGTAACTCTCTGATAAATCCCTAATATACACCACATTGAGTAGGTAAAAATACAATAATTACATTAGGAAAAAGGAAACTCTGTGTAGCAGTGATACAAGATTGCTACAAAGATTTGAGTGCTTTTAGGATACTTCCCTATATCCGACTAGTTCCGTTGAGCTCCATCTGAGCAGTTCTGGGTTGATTCCGGCTATGATAATGTGAGCCATGTTTCTTTTATTTTTTCTTAGAATTTTTTTTATGTTAAAAGTACCAGTACCACAATGATATAAAATCACATTATTGATTACACTTTCATGAATATTATGCTTTTGCCTAGCACTTTCTATCTCATGTATGTTAGATGGGATCATTGCAAGGGGAAGGATAAGGATTATAGTGTCTTTAACAATAATGCAAAACAAAAGCCTTATAAAACAGGGAAAAAGGTAGAAACACTGATACTAATAATACCAGACAAGAAACCATATAAAAGTAGACGAGGCAAGTTTAGAAAAGAATCGAAGCTGGCTTGCAACCTTATACCCAGCAGATAGCAAAACAAATACAAAATACAATTTCTGTACTGGTTAGCTGCTCCACAGTCTTTATATGTAACACAACAGAGCAGCTAAATGAGCCTAGAAAACATTTTTGAAACATGTGCTTCCTACTTATGTGCCATATGCATCTATTATTAAGATCAAACGATTCAGCTGAACCAAAGCTTTGGAAAACAAATTGCCTCTTCATTCAAATAAATTTAACTTCAAAGCTTTAGAAGACATTGACATTTTTAGTGGTGAATGTCATTTGAAAGTAAGTGCCTGTATACTCAACAACAACAAAAAAAGTTCTCTAAGTAAGCTAAATACTGTAGTCCTCTTCCTTTATGGCATAATGTTCAGAGACCCATTATATATCAGAAGATATCCCGGGGGGAACCTGATAGACTGTGTTGCATACTAAGGGGCAGCTTTATCAAGGGTCGAATAGAAAATTTTAATTTTCAAATAATTTTTTTGTTCAAAACAAGATTCAAACATGATTTGAGATTTATCAAACCTTTACCCTGGGAATAATTAGAATTTGACTATTTGCCACCTAAAACCTTACAATTTCATGTATACAGTAAATCAATGGGTTATACCGAGTTTTATGGTGTCAGTAATATTTGTTCGAGTTTTTGATGTTCAATTTTTCTCTTAAAGGAGAACTAAACACGAAAAATGAAAAGTGCCATTTTTTATATACTGGAATTATTACACCAGTCTAAAGTTTCAGCTTGTCAATAGCAGCAATGAT
>CM044439.1:127482164-127494136 GCA_024363595.1 Xenopus borealis
ATTGACCATGCCTGTAATCCAATACTATGGCCAATCTTCCCACATGGATCACACTGACTTGTGAGCAACTCCTATAGATAATGTCCAATAATGATTTAATTGAAACAAAGTAGTTTTAATGTTAAATCAGAAATACAATATTCAATATTCTCAGTGAAGTCATGTATAATAATTGTCAATATTTTATAGGTACACACAAACAATGGTGTTCATGACAGTGGTTCTAAAATCAATTAGGATTAATGAAAGATGACGCTATTAGCAGCAAAATGCTTTTTTTCTTATTTAGAGACATGCCTTGACATCTCACATTTACAGAATTACTGAACAAAGCAGTTATCATCTCTGTCCTCTGAGAACAAGTGAATATAAACTAAATTACTGCTTCTGCGGCAATTAGTTCCAATCCACCCTCTGTTATTGTAGAAATTACTTTTACCATATGTCAATGTAGAACAAAGCTGACATTTCTCTCTGTGTAATCTGCATGCTGAAAAATGTCCCTTCCTCTCTGAATTTATTGAAATCCTTTGCTGAAATGAGTAATAATAATAAAGTCAACTTAAATTCTCCTTTCAACAAAACGTTTTAAAACAAAAATGTATTGAAAAGTTAAAAAGAGGCGTAATCAGACAGCATATTATATAGTCTTGCACAGTTGAATGTCCCAATGTCCTTCACTGGGGTAACTTTTGTTTAGTGTTCCAGTACTTATTTCTGGTTGCTTGTATGAATAGTCTCTCAGCACCCTTCATATTCCCCCACATGTAAACCTATCCAGATTGCACTGTATTGGTTTATTTTATATATCAGGGAGGTCAGGACTCTACGGTATGTACAGCACTGGGGAAAATGTTGGAACTTGATAAATACATGATGATACTAATGATGTGAAGTTTCAGTATAAAATGGTAATTATTGGGAGCATGACCAATTTCTAGCTCACAAAGCTGATTTATTGATTTAATTTGGATCCCCTAGTAGAAAACGGTCAAAAATATTGCTCATTCAGTTGGACTTATGTAGGTGCATAGACATTAGCTGAAGTTCCAAAGATAAGAGGCCGATTTCTTAACGTTCATAATTTTTTAATTTCCCTGAATCAAACTATTTAGTGCTGAAAATTGTGTATTAGAATTACTATAAACTACAAAAAAGTCATTAAAAAAAAAAAAAGCACAAAAAACTCTAATACAAACTAATACAAGTCTAATACAAAATGTCTCCATGTAAAGGCTGGCAAGGTAATGTAGAAGTCATTTGGAGCTGTCCTCCAATTTGCTATGAGCTTTTAGAGCAGGGGCATCCAACCTGGGGGTCCATTGCCCAGTTAGTAGTAATGATGATAATAATAATAATAAAATAATAAGACTATTTAATATCCAGGTATCCCATATTCCAGTGTATAGTTCCATCTTGTTATCCAACTGGTATTGTTAATTTCTTTTTTTTACTTTTACAAATCAAAAGTGTTTGTGTATTTCATGTGTGGCCCCAGACAATTTCTTTTTCCATTGTGGCCCAGGGAACCCAAAAGGTTGGATACCCCTGTTATAGAGGTTTTTTGGGTTTCTTCTTTCATTTGTAATTGCACAAAAATTCTTACTGAAACAAGGTTTTGAGGTTTTAATATTCTTCTTAGGATTTGTTCCATGTTTTTTTCATTAGTGCTTTTTATATACAGGTATGGGATCCGTTATCCAGAAACCCAAAATCCAGAAAGCTCAGAAACTTCAGAAACGCTGTCTCCTATCAACTCCATTCAGATAATCCAGATTTTTCAAATTGATTTCCTTTTTCTCTGTAATAATAAAACATCTTACATTTGATCCCAACTAAGATATATCAGCTCCTTATTGGAGGCAAAACCAGCCTATTGGGTTTATTTAATGTTTACAGGATTTTCTAGAATACTTAAGGTATGAAGATCCAAATTACAGAAAGATCTGTTATCTGGAAACCCAGGTCCCAAGCATTCTGGATAACAGGTCCCATACCTGTATTTGGACCTTCTAATAAGTGACTAGAAATTTGTGGTTTGTTTAAAATGCTAGTTTAGTTGAGGTTGAAAAAAAAACCTCTAAAACTACCAACTTTTAATAAATAGGCCCTAAGAAAATATTATGTTTTTATGTATCAGAATCCATCACTGCACACTAGGATAAGGTACCTTATAGAAACAGTAGTATTGCAGCAGTAACAGTGTATTGCATTAACAGAAAATATGCATAATGCATCATAACAAAATTAGACAGGGGCATAAATTTGGCCACCCCAACAGAGATATTACATCAATACTTAGTTGAGCCTCCTTTTACAAATGTAACAGCCTCTAGATGCCTCCTATAGCCTTTCATGAATGTCTGGATTATGAATGGCGGTATTTTTGACCATTCATCAATCATTTTCAAGATATTCAAATTGGGGGGACTGGCCTTTCTAGAATATTGTACTTCTCCCTGTGCATAAATGCCTTTGTAGGTTTCGAAGTGTGTTTAGGGTCATTGTCCAACCCCTGTGTAACGTCAACTTTGTGACTGATGCTTGAACATTATCCTGAATAATTTGTTGATACTGGGTCGAAATCATCCGACCCTCGAATATAACATAGGCCCCAGTCCCTGAACTCGCCACACAGCCCCACAGCATGATGGAACCTCCACAATACCTGTATTTATTGATCATTTGATTTATTTACCTACCTTATATTAATTACCAAGCTGAACTGAAATACACATCATGTCTGACTTATTAGCTATTTACTGTTGATCAACCCTGTGATTTCTATATAATATGATGGCAACTGGCTGTGTGCAAATACGCTCTTCAGTGGGAGCATATATTTGAATAGGTAAGTAAATAAAAAAGTCAGCATCCAAAGAAAGACTACATAAACAATGAAAACATGAGACAAAGCCTAAAGTCTAACTTTAGGAAGGAAGAGAGCACTTTAAAAGCATATAATTTTATAAGATGAATCCGAGCTTATTCATGCATCTAGCACTAAAATGAATGGTGTCAAAGCTATATTAGATGTAAAATCTGCCCCCTTTCTCATATCATAGAAAAATTTAAAGATCTCAGGGAAGTGAAAAAAGCTGAGGAGAATTTAATCTTATAAAATTATTCTGAAATGAAAATTCTATTCTATTTCTATTCCTGGGAATGATTTGGTATTTGCTCCTTGTAGGCTTGGGCAAGCTACCTAGACTTTAAGGGACAGATGGAAATATGGCACAGACCTAACCAGTCCTTATTTTTAAACACTGGACAAATTTGCTTCACTGCAGTAACCCATAGCTGCAAAAATGTATAATGAAAGAAACTGTTTTCTTTCAGGCACAGGCCTTGGGCAAATTGGTCCAGTGTTAGTAAATGGTCATATTGTTTAAGGAAATATACATAAAATAATAATTATATATGGCATGAATTGAGAAAGCAATTCTTGGAAATGGTGATTATATATTCAACACCCCCCCACTTCGTAATCATGAAGAGGCACATCATCTTTGGCAGAGAAGCACCTAATAAGTAACTTATATTTTATTGATTTTTGCAATAAGATGCATGTACAGCATGAAATCATTCTTTGATTTATTAGATATAAAGAGGTATAATTATTTTCTACAACTACTGCGCCACTCCACTATTAGCAAAAAAGGGGGTCTGCTTCCTTGAATATCACCGTTCACACCAGGTTAATGCGACACAGGAAATCTAACAATAGAATGCAAAAGGAAGTGCACACATAGGGGCAGATTTACTAAATTTGTGTGAAGGATTTGAATATTCTCGCGAATAATAGTCGAGAATAGTCTCAATTTGATCGTGCGACTATTCGAATATGCAAATCAAGTATTTTGGACCATCGAATTTTGAATATTCGGTCGTATCGAATTGATCGAATAAATATTTATTCGATCGCTTGACTATTCGCCAGTGGAAAAACTTGCCCATTAAATTTTATTCGACTGCTTACTTTGCCTGATTGAACCTACGGAATTGCAATAGAAGCCTATGGGAATCCTCCATAGGCTTTTTTTTAATGTCTTTTGCCAAATTTCAATCGTACAATCGAACACTTCGGACGTTCAATTCGTACAATTTTGGTGAATAGTCGAACGTTTTTCTGTGACTTTTCGTAGAATCGTTCGATTGTACGATTCTGGCGAATAGTCGAAAACGCACTAAAAACTGTTCTTCGCCTAATAAATTTCCTCCAGTCAGCCACCAAGTAATGTAAAATATAGTATGATATTGCTTTAATAAATGTTAAAAATCACCATAAAACAACCAATTTTCTACTCACAAGGATCGCCCGATCATAAAACATGTAGTACCCAAAGTCCAGACTTCTCTGGGACCAGAAAGGCTTCTCATGTTGAGTCTGTGATTGGTGAATAAATCAAACTGCTCCAATATCCAACGCGTTTTGCAGTCTCCCTTGACCGCTTCCTCAGGGTAGGTGTGATGATCACACAAGTCCTATTCTTTGATTTATGTGTACAATATTGTTACTGCAGACACAAATCATAAACAGAGAGTAAACATACATATACACAAAAAAACAGAGTGACATTAATACTCAGGAGAGCAGAAATATATCTCATTCCAATCATAGGGGTATAAATAGCTTAACCTCATTGTTACAGTTCTAACATTTTACATGTTCATAGGACAGTTATTGTAAAAAATGTGGTATGAGTCATAAAAATATTTTGTTATAGAGTTGATGATAGATGCTGGTCCAGAATCAGCCCCTGTGCTAACCTGACACATTGGCTCTGCACAGAAGACAACTGCTTCAATCATAAGGGCTGATTCCTGGCCCATGAATAGGGAACCTCAATATTGCAGTTTTATTGACACAAATGTATGTAATTGAAAAGTTAGGATTCTGTCTTCCAGTTTAATTCATTATTTGCCCACTGGAGGGCAGCTTTTATTATGGGTGGCCAATGAAGCTTCCTCGGCAGATCAATCATGGCTGCTTTCATTAATATAAATAAACACAACTATACAGATGAGTGATGCCCCAAGAAGAATAGTCTAGGCCCATATGTTTATTGAAAGAAAAATTGTTTATGTGTATGATTCCCCTATCACGTTAAGACGTTTAGTGATGCACTTGCAGTTAAGCGCATATTTACAGCAGTACCTTGCAGACCTTAGCTTTCTTGGATGAATTACAGGTAAATTCCATTAAGATGCTCCATCTGTTACAAGAGATTTAGTGTAAACAAATTAGTGTTCAGTCATACCTTCTGCTCTATTCTTGTTTGTTAAATATTGTAACCAGTATTCCAGGTGATTCTTACTGCCAACATTTGTAAATATCCACTTAAAATAAAAGCTCTGTAGCTGCAGTAACTTACATCCCCACCAAGCCCCGTCATAGACATTTTACTGCACTAAGTACAAGAATTCACTGCATTCTTGTAAAATGCTAAAGAGCAATCGTAAACATAGGTTGCTGAGAAACGGAACTTATATTGCCTGTAAACATGCATTTCATTAGAGCACAAGAAGTGGTTCTTCTTGACTTGTACAAATATGTTGCCGATCTAATTAATACGCAGATAATGAATGATGTCATTGTGGAATCTTTCCTATCTTTCCAATTGAGGAGGTGGAAATGTACTAAATATTGGCAACAAAAAGCCAAGTTTTATAACCCTCAGCAAGAAATTACTAGGATTTTAAGGTTAAGGTTAATGCAAGGGTTTTTAGACTAGGGCAGCCTATTTAATAGTGGTCACTTAGGCAGAGGGCAGACAGGACATAGGATGTGCTGATTAGTACAAAATGCAGACATAGAGATGTAAAGGCAAAAATCCTATATTTACTTTCCTTAATGAAAAAGAAATCTATCTCCAATATGCTTTATTTAAAAAAATGTCTATCATTTTTATAAGAAACCTGACTGTATGCATTCTCCCTTAATTTACCTCACCCTTCTATGACTGCTGCAAATAGGAAACCTTAGATGATCCCTAACCACTCTGCAGGGGAACAATCTCCCACACTACTTCCCAGAACTGGAGCAGCTTTTTTGTTTCCCTGTAGGGCAGCCGGCGACCGTTTAGAGATTTGTATCCACAGACCAGACCCAGTGCAGTCTGTTTATTACTAATCAGTCTTGCTGTTTCAGCTTCTATGGCAGATATTATTTTGTTTTGATCATTTATGACAATCCCTAAGTGTAACCTGCCAACAGAAGCTCAGACCACACTGAGCATGCACAGCCTTGGTATTGCAAATATGTATAACAAAGTTTAAAGATGACAGCCCCCCTGTTACTGTTTATGTTTAGTATACAAAATACAGCATTTCTAGCATTATTCTATTTTAGATTTTAGTTCCCCTTAAACCCAAAAATTGTTATAGCTTTTAAAGATGCACAAGCCCATACACATGCCTCAACACAAGGCTACAGCATAGTATTTTCAACACATAAGATTCAAGTACAACCTGAGAGGTTTCCACCTGAACACAATTGGGATATAATTAGGCCAAGATAATAAGGCACATATTATAAGCACCATGTAGGCTCCCTACTGGATCCCTAACAGCTGGCTCAGTTGTCTTTGTTGTAAAAAGATTGCTCCTTTTTTTTCTACTATTTCAACCTGTAAATATAATTGTTTTATAGTTTTTTTTAACGACTTTTTATGTAAATGTATTGTTATAATCATATCAACACCCATTTACATACAGGTGGTTTAAATAGAGAAGATCTCAGAAGGTCATGATACCATGTAATGGAAGAGCTATATTTATCTGTAGTTCTAATATATCAAAGGCAGCAGAAAACCTTACTCTGAGGACTAAATTATGACCTCTGGCTTTGGCGTTATTTAGAGCATGTCTGTTGCCTTTCAATGGGTAATCCAAAAAATAAAATGGGCTAGGTTTGTTCTGCTTCAAGTAAAGATTAAAAGGGGTGGTTCACCTTAAAGTTTACTTTTGGGGGGCAAATTTACTATTTTTCACCTAAAATCCCTCGAATCCCCTCAAAATTCAATATGAATTCGACTATGGAATGCTTATCGAATAGTTCTAGGCTATCTTTTTCCTCGATATTCGATGAATTAATCAATTAAATCGTACGATCGAATACCGATTTCACGAAAAAATCGTCCTCTTTCCTTCGAGCCTCTGAAAAATTTGTACGATTTGAATGACGAGGCGTTTGATCATACGAATGGTGTTTGCAAAAGAAGCCTATGGGGGGGATTCCCATAGGCTTCTATTGGTATTCAGTAGGTTCAATCAGGCGAAGTAGGCATTCTAATACATTTTAAAGTTAAAATCCTTCAATCATCGAATGGTCGAATGATCGAATATTCGATCTATTCGATAAATCGAATTTTCAGTATTCGATGGTCAAAGTGGCCAAATTAGCATATTCGATCCTCCGAAAAAATCGTACGATCGGAATTCGATCGAATTTGATCGAACTTCGATCTCTTCACACAAATTTTGTAAATTTGCCCCCTAGTGTTTTATAGAATGGCTAATTCTAAGCAGCTTATCAATTGGCCATAATGTTTTCTATTTTAACATTTTGGAACTGGTTTCCTTCTTTTGACTCTTTTTATCTTTCAATTTGGGGTCACTGAACCCATCTAAAAAACAAATGGTCTGTAAGGCAACAAATGTATTGATACTTGTTACTATTCATCTTTCTGTTTAGGATTTTGCTTATTTATAATCCAGTCTATTATTCAAATCAGTGTATGGTTGCCAGGGTAATTTGGACTGCTGAAATTGCAAACTGGAGAGCTGCTGAATAAAAACCTAATTAACAAAATATACAAATAATACAAAATGAAAAGCAATTGCAAATTGTCTCAGAATATCACACTCTACATCATGCTTACATAAAGACAAACAACCCTTTTAAGTAATGCCATCAAGATATAATATTGGTATGGTGATTTTAGGATTGAGGGCCACCATGAGAAGCTGTCAGTATTTAAATAATAGTTACCAACATAAGGCTAGTGGCAGACGAGCAGATTAGGGGAGATTTAGTCGCCAGGCGACTAATCGCCTCTACAGCCCTGCGACAATCTCCCTGAACTGCTTTCTTCCTGCCTTCTGTGTGCTTGAATAAGGAATCGCCTGTGCAAATACACTCACGGCGCTTCGATTTCCGAAGTCGCCCGAAGTTTCCTCATGAGGCAACTGTGTGTTTACTTTCCTAGACATGAATTAAATAATAGCAATTAAATATATGTATAACATTTTACATTCATGCAAACAGAAAATGTCATAGTCACGAAAACCAATCCAGTAGGGTCCAGCTGGTATGAGGTAATAATTCTGCAAGTATTGCCACAAAATCCTGATTTTTCCAGCTCCTACTACATTCTCAGGTGACACAAGAAACCACCATATATAACATTAGCAAATTGCCCAAGGGTTATTTTTGGATGTGTACTTGAGCTAGCAGCATAGTGGCACTAGTAAAAGTGTGAAGAAAGATCAGTGACATGCAGTCAGCAAGAATTCCGTGTTGGTATGAACTCAATCTAAATGATTAAGAGCAGACAAACTGAGAAGGCAGAGGAGATGCAGCACAAAGGCACAGTAAGGCAGTAGGCATAAGGAGGATACAGAAGAAATGATAATAAAATGTTTAAATGCCATATACAATTTAAAAAATATTAATTTGTTGTTAACGTTTTACTCTTTCTTATTAAAATTTAATCATAAGAAAATGGCATTCAAATAAATGGCAAATCAGGCCAAGTCATTAATATTTCCCTAAATTCAGCTGAGTGCATATTAATATCTCACTAACAAATGACCAGGGGTGCTCCAGCTAGGTTTCCAGGTTATCGGCAAAAAAATGCTCTTGGTGCCTTTAAGAGTCGAATTTCCGGTTTTTAAGCCGGAAATTCGGCTTTACTTGTGTGAAAGAGAGCACAATTGCACTCTCTGCAGATTCATTTTGAAAAAAAACATTTTTTCCCATGACAGTATCCCTTTAAACCAAAAAAATGAACTGATGTAAATTTTGTCTTCTTTGGGCACTTTTGCAGTTTACATGTTTATATTATTTTTAGTAGTTTCTGAAATATTTTCATTTGAACACTGCTAATACCAGGCTTTTCATCCCATGGCTTAACTTAATACAGGAAGTGCCTATAAAGTGCAGAGACTTTTAGGGTCGCTGTCCTTCCTACAGAGCTGTTGAAAGCCTGTTATTACCAGTCTAAAACTGTGTAAAACTTCCAATAGGTCAGAAGCCACTTAAAGTAGAAAAAATGAATGTAATTAATGCACAGAGGACCATTGTCTTTATTGGTTCAATGCAGTAAAATCATGTGACAACAAGGGAGTTTTAGTATGGCTGAATGCTAAGGGTCAGTAGAGTCCAAATTTAACAAAAATCCGGAGAAATCAAAGAAAAATCAGAGCATCCTTAATGAGCAGGCACTAGTGTAATAGGTGCTCTGCATGCATCAAATGATATACTCAAATGATATACTCCTATGAAATGTGATAACCATAATAAATGGTATAATATGTGGTTTGCCAAGTAACGCTTTTCAAATTAAGCTTCTCAGCAGCTTGGGAGTGCCCTTATTTTGGCAAGTAACAACAAATAGAATTTATTACATAATATCTTTTTAAGGCACTTGTCACGGTACTCTCAAGAAGAACCAGAGTGCTCAAACCTCGCATGTCATAAATGGGAAAAACTCTGCCCAAGCCAGACACAGTTTATAAATGCTCACAACGTGTGCCGTAGCCCTTATGAAAGAATCAACACAGAACAAATCCGATCACATGTAGTGGAAGAGTAAAGAAAACCCTCTCTGTTAGGGCATGGGTGGAAGTAATATGTGGGGGCTTGCACAAGAATTAGGGGCTTTTAAAATGATAAATGATAAAAAGAAGTACTCAAGCCAAATTAATGTAATGATTAAACCCAAAAAGTATTCAGTTTGTTAGGCACAAAACAAACAAAATCCAGATACATTCTTGGCAATCTCATGTTTGGAGTGTGCTTAAAGCAACTTTAGGAGACTGCTCCAGGCAAGAAGCTTAGAGCGTCAGTATCTGCCTTTGACAGTTCTAGCTAAAATATATAAAGAAGCCTTTCCATGAACTTTGTTTTTTTGTCTCATCACTCAGTCATCCCAGCGAGCACAAGCATACCATGTGCATGGCTACTTCCTGTCAAATGACGGTGGAAACCAGATTGAACCGAAAACTGTATCAATGTTATTATTTTAAAAAAAAACACATTTGTTCCCTGAGGATGAAACCATGAAATGTATCACTGATGTGTAGTTTCACAGATGGAGAAGAAAGTAGAGTCAATGATCAAACTTATTTCATGGATGTATGGAAAGAACATCACCTGTTTCACATTTAGACAAAGGACCTTTTCTAAAACATGTACAATGGATATAGTGATTCCAGCCAGTGGGTGAATCTGCAAGCTGTACATCTGGACACAAGCAGGATGGGGTTGGAAAGAGATAAAAACAATAAAAGGGGGAGGTTAAAACTATTGGCTGAAGTTCAAGGAAGCCCCGCTACACTGTGCCCCAGGGAATATGTGGATCTGGGGACGTGGAATGTTCAGATATATCATTTAATACAAGTTAGGCTTCCTGCCTGGAGCACTTTCATGCTTTATTGTGTCCTGTCATGTCCTGTGTCCTCAAATCCATGTTACCCTTTGAAATCAGCAGCCAATCACATCCATTTCCGTTGGACTTTTGTTTCAGTTAAAGGAAACAAAGTTTAAGTGGTTTCAGAAGAAAGGGCTCAATTACAACCACAAGTTCAGTGTGCAAGGGGCAATTTCAAGTTGCATGTTTTTTTAGCCATAGTTTTTTCCCACTGTTCCAGTGTCATGTCAGCTGTGCACAATCTTGCGTTCACTGTAAATGTATCCAATACATGAAAATGAACAAAATTGTGGGTGCGCATAGTGATGAATTGGGCACAGTTACCTCCAAATTGTGATGGAGATTGTGTAGTTTCTGGTATTTGCATTATTATGACGTTTGCGCATTATTCACTGACCACATGTCTACTGAGCCTATTGATACAATCAACAGAGGGAACCCTGGAATTACTGGCAGAATGAAGGCAGAAGTAGCTACGCAGTTCCCTTGTGTCAATAGGTGCAGTGGCATGTGAGTCATAAGACAAAGCAGGACACATTTACAGGTACTGAACACAACTATAGGGAAGTGCAAGTAGAGTCTGGACACACAAATAAATGTCTTCATTACACACTAGTTGCATTTGCCACAACTGCAGATTTTGGACATTGGGCAGATTTATACTTCCTGCTTCGTGCACTTTTGTGCTATGTTGAGTACTGTCTACATGGGTGCCAAAATCCACAATACCCTGTGCAAACAAATATATCAGTCCCCAAGCATAGATGCTTGTCTTAAATTTATTTTTACCTTTCTGTGCATATTTATTTTTACCTTCCAGTGTTCTGCAGTAGACAACAAAAGCCAGAGGGAGTTGGGGCGGGTGGTTTATTTCAGCTAAATACTAATAAAGGCCAAGCAAACCACAGTACATTACTGTAATAGCCTCTGTTTGGAAGTATGAGTTGTATGTAAGTTGGGTGTATGTAACTCAAAGCTCCCTGTACTCTAATCACATCTATTTCCTGTGGACTTTTGTTTCATTCAAAGGAAACAACCCTTGAGAAGTATAAGGGGGAATATAATTAAAATCGCAAGCAATGTCTAGAATCACATCTTGGAGAATCTTTAGCACTGCTTGCAATGTAAAATCATTCACTGGCAAATATTACCCATTGTTTCTAAGCAAAGGTTAGCATCAACACCTGCTCTGGGGCGTTATAAAAATTCTGTGATATACTTTGCATGTTCGCAGAAGTTATTTGATCTCAAAATTTGTTAGGAAGTTGTTTGAAGTCTGACGTTGGGCAGCAAACTGGAAAATGAGGTTCAATGTTG
>CM044439.1:127502431-127515128 GCA_024363595.1 Xenopus borealis
GGTTGGGGAACCCTGGTCTATGGGATAAAGCTGCAGGTCCATGAAGGGGTTGAGTCTGCCCAACTAGACCCAGATTCTTAGATTATGATATAACCATGTCAGTATAGTTTTGCAGTCTGTTAATGCAGCAGAATTGTGTTGCTTACATTGGAAATGTAATGCTGTTACATCTATACAGGAGCTCAGTTCCAAGTGCATACTTAAAATGAAATGTTTCTAACATATATAAACTTATTTGTCCAGAAAGCTCTGAATTATGGAAATGCCATTTCCCATAGACACCATTGTAATGAAATAATCCTATTTTTAAAAAAGTATTTCCTTTTTCTCTGTAACAATATATAAAGTATATATAAGTTGGCCAAACCAACTTATTGGGTTTATTAAATGTTTACATGATTTTCTAGTAGACTTAAAGGGCAACGAAAGTCTAAAATAGAATAATGTTAGAAATGCTGTATTTTGGATACTAAATATAAACATGAACTTACCGCACCAGAAGCCTAATAAGACAAATGATTTATGCTTTCAAAGTTGGCGTAGGGCTGTCATCTTCTAACTTTGTTATACATCTCTGCAAGACCTAGACTCCGCACATGCTCAGTGTGGTCTCTTCAGTTGGAAGGCTAAGCTTAGGGATCGTCATAAATGATCAAAACAATATCTGCCATAGAAGCCAATACAGCAAGACTGAATAATAATCAGTATATTTAGACTGCACTTGGTCTGTGGATACAAATCTCTACACAGTCACTGGCTGTTTTACAGGGAGTTCTGGGAAATAAGGTGGGGTCTCCCCCCCTGCTGTATGAAAGTATGACTGTTTCCCTGCAGAGCTGTTAGGGGCTGTCTGACAATTCCTATCCACAGCAGTAAATGAAGTTGGAATTTCACTGCATACAGTCAGGTTTCTTGAAAACCGTAGACATTTTTTAATTTAAGTTTATTGTAAACAGATTTCTTTTTCATTAAAGAAAGTAAAAATTGGATTTTATTTTTTGCCTTTAGATTCCCTTTAAGGTATGAAGATACCAATTACAAAAATATCAGTTATCTGGAAAAACCCAGGTCCCAAGCATTCTGGATAATGGGTCCCATGCCTGTATTTTCTATGCCAGAATTCCAGCATAATAGCAATTGCCCTCAACTTCCCTATTATTTAAAATTTGCATTCAATCTGGTAAACAGCAGAAGTAACCTCTCCTCTAGCCATGACTCCATTTCCCACAATCCCTTCCATGCTTCTCGACAGATCTGTCAATCAAATAGCTGCCTTCTGCTACTTTGTTTATATTATCAGAACTGCAGAGAAAAGCTAAGTACAGATAGATGATGATTTCAATAGCAATAGCATTTACATATGTCTTTAAACCGACTGAAAATTTGTAATGAGCATTGGAATTTTGCTTGGAATATATTTTTGAGTTTACACCCCTACAAGTCGTGTAGGCAAACTTTCCTTTTATGGAACATGTGTAACATTCTGGGTGGTTCCTACAAATACAAAATGATGTGTTATACTTGTTTAAGAGCACTCACTCTTTTCATGTAATAGTATCACACCTTGTATTTGCATATACAAGCACACAGCTTAGAGGGAACATTGCCAATAAAGTCTCATGCTTAAGGGCTGAATAATTATCAGTATTAATATATATTTAATGGTTTCTATACAGCCATGCACTGCATAGATAAATGCATTTATCATAAAGGTATAGCATTGCCAGATATTTCCATGCTTCATGGATGATTAGTAACTATTTCAGCTGCATACTTCATGGTTGCTTAGAAGCAAATACAGCTGAGAGCATGTATCTCAGTGTGGAAAGGAGCATGTTTATATTTCATGTTTACTCAGCAGATGACTATTTAGCTGGGGATACCTGCAACAAAGTCAGTGGGATAGAAAAAAACAAGATGATCTGAAAGCAGTTGAGGTAGGACACAGTAGTAAGAGTGCATCTGTGGGAGAGCATGAGTCTCTAAGGTTTTAGGAGATAATCGAGAAGAGAAGGAGATGGTATAAAAATAATTTTGAATGAAGAAGAGAAATTACCAAGATTAGGGTTTGCTTCATGGTTTATAGTACATTTAGAAGCTGTGGAGGAGCTAGTGGAGGCCAGAAAAGCTTGCAGTTGGCAAAAGAGAAAATGGTTGCAGTAGTAACAACGACCTACTGACTTTATCCATGTAATGCTACCTATGCAAAGGGACTTTTGCTTCTTTGCTTTGATCTTGTATGAATAGGTCAGTATTTATCTATATGGTCTTATCGCTACTGCCAAATGTTATTTATATAGGTGCTACACAAATAATATAGTAAACATTGTAATTGCAAAAAAAAAAACGTGATAATACAGAATGGCCACAATAAGTAATTGTCTTTTGCCCTGTTGACATATTGCTCTTTATGTGAAAGGAGATGACATCACACCATTGTAATCCCCTTCACTGAATCAAGACACTTTTTTTTAAAAGCTGATTAACACAAGGGGCTGTTATGAAGATCATTGTGAAAGCACAAATGAAAAACGATTTACATAAATGTTCTCCCACGCAATGACACTTGCTGGACAAATGACCATTGACGCATTATGATGCGATTGAAATTCTATCTTCTGAGATGTTCATTCATTGTAAATGCCCTGTTTGTCTTGGATATTATTTGCTTTAATGTTTGTGGAGAGCAGAGAATATCTGTGAAGGCTAATCTCAATTTGCTAAAGTGACACTCGTGCTTTACAGCTATTTTATCTTTTCTTTCCCTGTCTTGGTCTATTTATTCCCCCCAAAAATATTCAACTTTATGATTTTTGCCACATGTGCATAAAATATAAAAGTTAAAAAAGTGAAAGCTGTCTTGAATTGACAGTGAGAATGTACTGAAGTCTTATTTGCCCCAGTCCCTTCCATACTGTTTCTGATCCCAGACAGGGATAAAATATTTGCTGATTCTGTATCTAGAAGTCCAAACTTAAAGTAGACATGGATTAATAAGTAAATCAAAATAATACGATTTTTTAAAAATATCCTACTAATGCCAACGCATTGTCCCAGATTTGTAAAAGAGTAAGGTGCACTACTACAAGCAACTAGTCTGAAAGAAGCCAGAAATAATGGTATAGTAAAAATTCCCAGTATACTGTAGGTCCTATGATTGTTGATATTACAATACAACAATGAAGTATATTAAATATATTAAGGTGGTAAGTTGTTTCAAAACCATATGTGGCTATTGGCTTTCAGTTTTCTAAATAAAATACAGCAATACTCTTTCACACTTTCCCTACATAAAAGTATGTCAGTTTGGCAGTAAACAATAAAAGCAATTATGTAACAAGGCCTATTATATATTGTACTCCCTAGGTCTTTTTTCTTCCTTATTGTAATATTGACATGTAGCATTTTCATAGGTAGCTTCTACAAGGTCATGGCAGACTAAAGGGGAGTGTAATTAATAATGACAAGTTTAAAATTGCCTTTTTGTGTATGTTTAGCGCAGCACACAATGTAAAATAATAATTTGCTGGCAAATATTACATCACTAAGCATTAACACCAGTTCTGGAGTTTCGCTAAAATACACTTTGCAAAATTTTATTGCATACATTTTTCTGGCCTACACATCACTAGTGACAACCCCCTAATCGACACATTTGGCAATAAAACTCCAAGAGGCACAACAAGAGCCTTTAGATGCAACATTAAAAGGAGGCCCTGTAGTTACTGCCTATTTATGGTAGGTGTTAAGTAAAGGTCTTTATGTGTCTCATACAGCAGTGCAGCAACAACTAGCAAACTAGTTCAATTGTTGTTCAAGAACATGTAAGCAGGATCAAACTGGATTAGCACCATGAATAAATAACAGTTAAAACACCTTTATTGCAACATACAGGCCATAATGCCCTAAGTGTGCAATAAAGGCATTTTAATTGATAATTATTCATGGTACTGTTCCAGTTTGATCCTACCGTTATGCAGCAGCAGATAGTGACCATTGGAGAACGCACACTGCTGAGAAATGTGAACTAATTGCCATGCTGACTATTTGCTATTCAAGAATAGATAAGAGCAAATAGGCAAGTGATTTGTGTAACATTTTTATAGGCACAATTTTTGCACCTAGTGATATCTTGGCTAAAATGCATTAGTTGTCAATAAGCTAGAGTACAGATCGGCACCCAGCCTCTACTTGATTACCTCCAACCCACACCCTCTTACCTGCATTCATGTCCTCATCATGAATCACCCGAAGTGGTGTCACGCTATCACTTGTTTTCCACCGAGTAAAGAAAATTGTACTTTTTGTCCCCCCAGAACTGCTGCCTACAATTCACCCACCTGCACCAAAAAAGTGCCTGCAGCTCTGCTCTTCTTGGAACTTGGGCCTAGCACCAATTTGCCCATTCAGCCTGCACCAAGGTATTCTTTTCTGTTTATGGCACTGCGTGCACTGGTGCCAGAATTGATGCTATTTACACTTACATTGACTAAGAAAATCCTATCAAGTTTTATTGCAAAATTTAGCTGTCACTAAAAATTATGCTGCAACTTTTCTGGCTAGTGATTGATGTGCAAATCGGGGACAACCCCTTCCAACATGCACCCCTTGTCTCTGTATTTTGATGTCAACATCACTTTATCAACCATTTCTCCTATCATTCACTAGCATACAGTGGCAAATAGGGGAAGGTGTACCTGGTTAAACCTGAACTGGAATGATGAATTCTGCATAGTTTTTGTAGAAAGCTTCCAGCTTTTTCAGATGTCTGACAAGTTGTTTGCCCAAATCATTTGGTTTTTCTCTTTCTTTTACTTTTTATTCCTGTAGAGCAGTGGCTTGCAAGCAACATGTTACTCACTAACCCTTGGATATCGCTCCCAGTGACCTCAAAGCAAATGCTTAATTTTGAATTCTTAGCTCGGAGGCAAGTTTTGGTTGCCTAAAAAACAGATTCACTGCCAAACAGAGCATCCTGTAAGCTGCCAGTCCACATAGAGGATACCAAATAGCCAACCCAGCCCATATTTGGCACCTCTTCCAACTATTTTAATGCTTGTGTTGCTCCCCAACTCAGATTTTCATAACCGATTTTGCCAATAAGCATACCACACTTGCCCCAAAAGTATCACAAGCAATAGGGATTGGATCAGTAATTTTTTACCAGGCAGTAACAATGGACAACGATATCAATCCTGTCAGATTTACCAAGATCTATTCTGAACTTGAACAATTCTTCAAATAATTACATTCCCATATACACACACATACATACAAATATATGTGTGTGGGTGTCAATATTGACACTCATGTTGCCATGTGAAAGCTTGCCTGGGTGCAGTTCATACTTGCATGCAAACACCACAGCAGAAAGCCGCACTTACTGGGACCCATATACATATATATTTATATAAACTAGAATAGCCTGTGTGCAGTGCGGCATATATCTACAGATTGACAAGTAACAGGTCTACACTAGCAAGGCCTATAATGAAAACAATAAGGTGTTTCCATCAATAAATTCCTTATTGTTTTCATTACAAGCCTAGTGCTAGTGTGGACTTGTTATTTACCTGCTGATCTATCTCTCTCTTTTTCTACAAGAGCCATTAAAATTCTGTAAACGAAATCCTTATAAACAGTGTTTATTGATGTCACCAGTTATAATCAGTGCTTAGTGATGTAATTGTGGCACATGACTCTATGGGGTAGATTCATCAAAGAGTGAAGTGAAGAGTGAAGTTCCGCCACTAAAGTGAAATTCCGCAGCTCTCCATTAATTTCTATGGGATTTTGAAAGGCATATTTATCAAAGGGTGAAATTTCACTTCACCCATTGGTAAATAGGCCTTTCAAAATCCCATAGAAATGAACTGAAAGCTGTGGAAGTTCCCTCTAGTGGCGGAACTTCACTCTTTGATGAATCTACCCCTATAACTCTTGTGTATTATACGCTAATGGACCTCCTGCATGAAATATGAGTGTAATAAATGTCAGCTCTGTGTTCCATGACCTGTACAAACTAGGCCTGGTGCATTTATATGGTAACCTCTAACAACCTTATATTTTACAACAGGGGCTGCATTATTTCCTATATAATCTACAGTCTGGTCATTTCCCTATGGGACTAGAGTGTAAATTATATCCTGACGTCAGAACGTGCCATTTTATAATTGGGGTCCACAGCCACCGAATTTGACGCAGCGCATCCAAATTTGACGCAAGGCCTGAATATGACACTGTCCATCCGAATTGGACTCCGGCACGACCATAATGGACGCCGACCCCCCTCCCGACATTTCACTGTAGATTATAGGGATGCACCAAATCCACTATTTTGGATTCGGCCGAACACCCAAATCCATTGTGAAAGATTTGGCTGAATACCGAACCAAACCCTAATTAGCAAATGCAAATAAGCTAGGGGAAGGGTAAAAGCGTTGTGCGTGGCCGAAATCTTTTTTACTTCCTTGTTTTGTGACGAAAAGTCACAAGATTTTTTGGATTTGGTTCGGCCAGGCCGAATACCGAACCGAATCCTGGATTCTGGGCATCCCTAATTATAATGCATAATGTACCTCCTACTGAAATGTATAAAGATATCAGAAGTCACCTCGGAGTTATGTGAAGTTGTGTGAGTTATATAAACATAACTCCTCGATGACTTATAATATCTTACAGTAGGGGGTACATTATCCACAATATATATACTGCTCATAACACTTCAATTTAAGATATCTAAAGGGCGATACTCATACTAAAGATACATAAGTTATAGTAAATAGTTTATAATGATCATAATATAGACAGGTAGACAGATGCAGTCAATTCTCTTCAATTTCAAAAGACAACTTGGAGTTCATTTCCCCTGACTCCTATTAAAAGCCTTTACAAATGATGTTACATGTCAACATAAAAGCATTTGAGAGAGCAGATCTGTGGAAAGTGCCAACTGCTATAATGTTATCTGATCAGTCACATTCTCCCTCTCAGAGGTCTGATAAAAACTTGATTAGAAGCAGGTATTATCTACACCCACACGGAAAATGATATTTACTCACACAAATAGAAAACTTCAAATTGCATTAACATAATTGCTCAACTGCCATATTAGAGGAAATGAGATTTTCACAGATGAAATCGTCAACATATTTCTTTTATTCTTCCATTAAATGTTTGGTCTTTTGTATTTAAAGTTTGGTCTACATTTGTATAAGAGAATAAGACATAAAGAATGAGTGCACCAATAAAGTGGCCTGCTCTATAGCCACCTCTTAGCTGTAAATAAAGGGGAAAAAAAAAGGAAAAGAAAGAACGGAACAGAGAGGCTTTAAATTTTAAGGAGAAATAGAGTTGAGTTTTCAATATGAAAACAGAAAGCATCTCATTATTCAGTTTCTATTTTGTACATCTGTTTTCCTGGAAATATGCTGCAAAGAATTTCAAGAGTCGTTAGGAATTAAGTAAATATGAGTTTCTGCAATTTCAATGATGAGATTGCATGAAGAAATGTATACATTCAAAATTGTATAGATTGTATTAACCACAGTATTTGGCAATACGATAGCTTTTCCTGTTATAATGTATCTTTTAAGAGTAGGAATGGGATCAGTTATCTGGAAACCCATTATCCAGAAAGCTCTGAATTATGGAATGATCATCTCCCATGGAGTCCATTTAACCAATTACTTCTAATTTTTTTTAAATTAATTCCCTATACCTTTTAATAATAAAACAGCACCTTGTACTTGATGTTTATTAAGCTGCATGAATTCACATTGGTGGCAAAACTATCCTAATGGGTTTATTTAATGCTTACATTCATCCAAATATTCCTAATTCAGATAACCCCAGGTCCCAAGCATTGCATTTAAAGAGCTGTAGGGAGGTTTATTTAATAGAACTAGGGAACTGACGTACCTCAGATTCTGGACGGAGATCCAAATATCCCTAATTCAGATAACCCCAGGTCCCAAGCATTGCATATAATAGATTAAATACCTGTATATTGTTTTTAGAGAGGCAAAAGTATGGGGCAAATTCACTAAGATCCGAAAATTCGCTAGCGTTAGCTTCGCTAGCGCTCGCCGCACTTCGCCAGGCAAATTTTAGCCAGCGGTACGCAAATTCACAAAAGTACGAATTTACGCTCAGGTCGGCGAACGGTATCTTAGCTGCGCTAGTGTTACTTCTCTAGGCAGAGCGCTGTTATGCTAGCAAAGCCTAATTTGCATACGGCGGGAACTTTAAGTTATAATAGAAGTATATGTTACAGCCATTGCATTCCACTACACAAGCCCAGGAAACCTTTAATAAATTAAATAAAGTTGTCCTATTGCCCTACATGTGCCTCCTGTATAGTTGTGTTGCCATATGTTAGGAAATGTAGGGGGGAAGGAGGGTAACCCCCCCCCCCCAAAAAAAAAATATCAGACTATCACCCTCCTATGCTAAAATATGCCAGCGTTTTTTTGGGACTTAGAAAAATTTAAAAATTTTTTTTCAACCTCCTATCTATTGTATTGAACTTCGCCTGGTCTGACGTCTAGCGTAAGTGCTAACGTTCATCTTAGTGAATTTGTGAATTTACGATCCTTCGTAAAGGGGTACAACATTTACACAGAGATTAGTCAATATAATGGGGGGTAATTTGTATTGGGTTTAGTTTTCCTTTAAAGGGGAAATACATATTGACAAAGCAGCTACAAAATGGACATGCTCTACACAATATGGGGGTAATGCAAAAATGTAAACCTTTGCCCGAACAATTATTCCTTTACGTGAATTTAATATGACTTTTGTAACCCAGAAACTATTCCCCATTTGTAAGTGCAGGATTCACAGTGCAATAGCTAATATCACATTGCCAAATGTACATCTTTATTCTTATTTATACAATGTTTTTGTGTTTAGGACTTTTATTACATCCATCATATGTGTGTGTTTTTAAAAACATTTGAGGTAATAAGGACACATGCCATGGTTTGTTCATGGATTCTGAAGTTTGATTTGAAAATGGTGGTAAAACTAAAATAGATAAATAGAATTGTGCGAGGGGTAGTAGGTACATGCACTGACCTCTGCCCTTCAATAATTTGAAAAATAAACTTTCAATAATACTTTCAATATCTGTAGTGGGGTGCTCCCAATACTTTTTTTTATTCAGGAGCTCTTGACCCATGGGTAGGCATCTAACATTTTGGGACAGCACTCTGCCTCTCCATACATGATAAAATATATCTCACAGCCCCACGATGTGTATGTAGATACCAGTGATGGGTCACAAAGCCCGTTAGTTATTGCCCCCTTCCCCCAGCTGGCTGCATGCTAAGCTAATCTCTGATTGGTCGCTGTTAGTGATGGGCAAATCTGGGGCTTTTAGCTTCGCCAAATTTTTCACGAATTTCCTGAGAAACTCACGAAATGGCGAAAAATTTGTGAAAATGTCAAAATCAGAAAATTCACGAAAAATTTGTTAAATTTTAACTACTTCACTGTAAATCCGTGAATTTCAAGCAATTTCCCTATAAATTCATGAATTTTTAACTATTTCACAAAATTAGTGAAATTCAAACGTTTTCACTATAAATTCGTGAATTTCGAACATTTTCACGAAAAATTTGTGAATTTCGAATGTTTTCACTATAAATTTGTGAATTTCGAACGATTTCACGAAAAATTGTTAAAACCGGAAATTGATGCCAGCGAATTTTCTCTGGCGAATTTTCACGGCAATTTGCGAATTTGAGCTAGGCGAATAAATTAGCCCATCACTAGTCGCTGTCACTGCCCAGGCGCAACATTAGGAAAGAAGCCCCACTGTCACTATATTTAGTGAAGTGTCAGGTTGCATTATGGTTGCACATTTTGAAATCACTGTAATCTGGATTTTGCTGGGAAGAACACACCTCAGAAATCCCCATTATGACTCAGAATGTAAGAATAAATATGCTGATAGTGGTTAAAGAGAAAAGGGATCAGTAAATTTCTTCTTCTATGGTGGTGTTATTACTTGTATGTTCAAACTGTTCTGCCTCGTCGTATGCCTTTATGCTGGAAAGCACTGTGGGAGAAACGCCACTCTATAAATAATAATAATACAACATTCCAACTAGGGATCCATAAGAAATTCCCAGTAGTCTAAATGTTTCCACAGTTATTAACGCTGTCTTTACTGTCAAGAATATTTTGTGGACAGGAAAGTGGCTTTAACAGCTCGGCACATTTGCCTTTTTTTTAGCTATTTGAAATGTGCCAGTTTGTCAGATTGGTTTTGACTGTTTTAAATCTAATGGTTCCTATGGGGTGTTTGGAGTTCAGCAGCGGTGCTGAACTAGAACAGACTTATTTAAGAGTTGCCGCAAATGAGACCAGACCAAAGAAAACGTGTTGAAAGTGTGCCCAGCAGCCCTAGGGTTAATCGCCTAGGTCGGAAAGTGTTTAATACCCAGGAGAACACTCAGACCTTGCTTTATACAAGATTCCTTGTAAACACAGTATATACAGTAAAAGAGCACAAAATAAAGCTAATAAAACATTACAATTGACAGAGGGAGGGGGGCTTTGCTGGATTTCTCTAACCTAGAAATAGCAACTTTACCAGCAGTTGTAAATGTACATATCCCAGTATCCATGGGAATCATCCCTCTGTTCTTTGCCATGTAAATCTGTCTAGTCCTGCAGTGTTGGGTTTCCCTACTGGAACCCCTGGGGAAGTATAGCGTGTTGTTTATTTCCTTAACTTATGTCACATCCTATGTGCTCCTGTGCGGATATCCTGGCAGGCTTACTAACAGCAATAGTTACCTAACAATGGATTTATTTGAAATATTAATAATTTAAATTGTTCCTTTAAATGGAAGTTCATATTACAATTCATTTTTTGTAACAATATTTACACATTGATATTCTGAAACTGGTCTTCTGCATATTTTTTTGTGTGTTTTTGATTACTTGCCTGTTTAGTCTTCCTTTATCTCTCTCACAGCACGGACATCAATTAAGGACACATATCATTCAGGATCCTGT
Source organism: Xenopus borealis (assembly GCA_024363595.1). Lineage (NCBI taxonomy): Eukaryota > Metazoa > Chordata > Amphibia > Anura > Pipidae > Xenopus > Xenopus borealis. The sequence goes on from CM044439.1 coordinate 127,513,460, forward strand.
TAAAAAACTTCACGCGTTTCATGCCCCATTCCCAGGCACTTCCTCAGAGTACAACACCTAACTTTATAGATACCACTACACCCTAACAAGTCGTTAAAAAAAAAAGTTACCCCCAACCAAAGGTGCAGGCTGATAGAGCTTGCATTCCGGTTGGGGATAACAGTACTTTTTAAAAAAAATTATGCCACCGCGTCCGTTAGCAAACTCAAACGGGGAGGGAGCTCCCGGTGTGAGCCGCGATGACAGTGGAAGCGCAGGTGCATTATGCGCTTGTGACGTCAAGCGCATGCGCATAGTGAAAATGTGGCCGCTTTTCATAATGCGCATGCGCTTCCACTGTCATCGCGGCTCGCACCGGGAGTTAACAGGATCCTGAATGATACGTGTTTTTATTTGATGTCCGTGCTGTGAAAGAGTTAAGGAATCCGAAACCAGGACGTAGGACTAGTGGGGGAGCTCCACACTTGCAACAGCAAAGTTTGAAATCTTCCTTTATCCTCCAGGGTCCCAGAAAGCAAACAGATTCTTGGGGGCACTAAGGGTTGAAGTTTTTAAAATTCGAATTTCGAAGTAATTTTGGGCTACTTTGACTATTGAATAGCCCATAATTCGATTCGAATTGAAAAAAGTAATACTGTCTCTTTAAAATCCTTCTAATCCTATTGAATTGCCATTTTAGCCTATAGGGGACCTCCTACAGCCTGTCCTGAAATGCTTTCTAAGTGCCACAAATTCGAGGGATTTTTGTTAAAATTGTTCGAATCGTTCAAGCTGAACAATGCATTTGAACAATTCAAACAATTTCAATTCTAATGAAAACAGACCTATTTGGTCCATTTTCGATCAAAAATAGCCCCCCCCCAAAAAAATTTGATGGTCGAATTTCAAAGTTTTTAACTCCGAAATTCGACCCTTAGTAAATCTGCCTCTTATTATTAATATTTATATTATCACAAATGTCATGTGACCTAACACCATGTTAGTAAGTCATGATTACCCATTAATTACTAGAAAGCTGCAAAGAATAAAAAAGGCAGATGTTCTTGAAATATTGTCTGCATCGTACCAGAAGTCAGTGTTGCGGTGAATATCCCCTTAAATAGTTGAAGTAACTGTTAGTAAGATATATAATGTCCTATTTCTAACAACTTTGGTTGGTCAATTGGTCATTGTTAATTATTTTGTAAGCTTTTTAATTATTCACCTTCTTCTCTAACTTCTTTCCAGCTTTGAAATGGACTCAAATAGCCACCTACTGCTGTGAGCTTACACTTTTATTTTTTACTTCTATATGTTTCTGTTCAGTCCCTCTCCTATTTATATTACAGTCTCTGTTTTAAGCTTTTGCCTGGTTGCTAAGGTAAATCAGATCCTAGCAATGAGATAGCTACTGAAATTCCAAACTACTACACAAAAAAGCTAAATAACTGAAAATATCTGTGTCTTACTTAAAGTTAATTGAAAGTTGACCAACCTGTTTAATGCACAATACACTTTCATAGAACTGTAGCACAGGTAATTAAGGGTGCCTTCTTTATTAGTTCCACTTCATGGGAACACGGCAGATCAGGGAGACCAATAAGTACACAGAGATGTTTCCCAAACATTAGCCCCTGAAACAACAACATTGTAACTCTGACTTTTCAATAGTAAAAAAACAAAGTGGCAT
>CM044439.1:127529047-127551103 GCA_024363595.1 Xenopus borealis
AGCTTGATTCAGCACCTTGCTGTGACCCATGAGGGCTCTCTGGGGCAGGGGCTCCCACGTCTGTTGGTTTGGGTTCGTGGTTTAGTGCTTGGGCAGATATAATCTCAGGATTTTTAGGGCAAGGGAGGAGGAGCACTCTGATAGACATCTACTTATACTGAGCTGTGGGCCACGCCCCCACATACCTAAAATGTAATTATAACTGGCCCAAACTATTCTATGTTACCTATTTATCTATTGTTTTGCAGCACTATAATGGTGTATCATTGGCCTGGCAAGCTCATAATACTGTAACTGTGGTTTTTAGGTGAGAGCTTCAAACAATAGTCAAGCACAAATAAAAGAAAACAGCTTCTGTTCCATTAATGCTGCAATGCTTAGCCCTTGTCATTAGCATAGTAAAAATTGTATTTCAAATTATAACAGACTTAGGTGCTTATATTCTCTGAGTATTTGAAGAATAAGTTGCACATTAAATTTACATAACATTTTCCCACAGTTTACACTATTTTTTCCTGGTCCCATGAAAAACATAAAAGATGGATTCTACTGTATTATTTCAACTTATGTTTAATGATTTGGGGGTCATATAAATAAACCAAGCTCTTAACTGCAACCTGTTTGAAATATGTTGGCACTCTAAAAATACATGGTAATAAGGCAGTGGTCCCCAACCAGTGGCTCAAGAGCAAAATATTGCTCACCAACCCTTTCAATGTTGCTCCCACTGGCCTCAAAGAAGAGCTTATTATTCAATTCCTGTCTTGGAGATACATTTTGGTGGCATAAAAATCAGGTGTACTGCCAAACACAACCTCCTGTAGGCTGACAGTCCATATAGGACTCCCCTACATTTAAATATGGCTCACAGGTAAAAAAAAAAGGTTGAGGACCCCTGGTATAAGGTAAACTATTTCATATAGAAGTAAAACAAGTTGAGGTGGCCATACACTAAAACATCTGCTCGTTTGGAGACCTTGCCAAATAAGAAAATCTTTTTCCAACCTTGAGGTCAAACGTCTGGCTAAATGATCGTATTGAAGGGAAACAGGCCATTGGGGCAAAGAGTGCATCAATGAGACAAAATAGTCCTCACTCCAACAAGATTTTCAAACATATCTTCTCTACAGCTGCCCAATTTTCACCCAGATATTGTTCAGGTAGGCCTTTGGAGGGCCCCATACACAGGCAGCTTTGTGGAACTTTCCTCTGCTTGTATTGAAATGAATATATCACTGGCTAGTTTTTTAGCCCTGTGAATATTCTGTTTTATAATGCAACATTTGGGGACATCAGTGCAGTGTAAGTCAGATATATCCTAAAATGATCTCATATAAAGAAGTCAGAGGAGACAAGCAGACTGGAAAACATATCTAGCCTGCAGGCCTCTAACTAGACTGCCCAAAGCTACAAACTGACTTTACAAACAATAGGGTTTATTTAGCTTAGTACTGCTCAAAATGCCCCATTGCCATTAACTACAATTTTCCCTCAAAGACCTTTGTTACAGAATTTGCAACACATTATTGGTGCTGATCAACATAAAACAAGTGATTGCCCAAAGCTCTACAGAGAAAACCTTGTTGTTGAAGCAGACACATTTTAAGACACATCTTATCCGTGTATTCAGTATTTTGTATTGATTTGTATTGTATTTTGTACTTATTTGTAATTATTATTATAATGACCCCATTTGTTGTACTAATTTATTTATATAGTACTTTTCTCTCAAGTAGCTCTATACAAATAAAAAATATACATATATTTGTTTACGTCATTTGCCAAACAAGCAGACCTCTCACCACGCCCACCTTGAGGTTGGTGATATTGGGCTGATCCGATCATGGGCCCTAGGGCCCAAAAATCAGATCATAATGAATGATTGGATCAAGGACCGTATGAATGAACCATTGAATGATCCAACAGGCTTTTTAAGCCTGGTCAATCGATATTGATTGGGAAAGCCCGTCACTGGGCAATAAGCTTCCGACAATCTGTTGGCAGCTCAACAGGACTTAAAAAAGGGTCAGCAAACCCTGAAACGTTGTGTTGAGATCTCAATAAAACACCTTAAGGATTTCAGCACATTTGCTGTTGTGAGCATCATCTTTCCTGAAGCTACATAAGCGAGGAGCCATAGAGTTGTTTGCAGATACTGCAATGTCCTTTGCCCCAGTAGCACAGGTTTGTGTAGCTGCAAGCCAATAAAAGGCCCAGACAAAAACTTCTGTTGACTTCCCAGAGACGTTAAAGTGTGTAGCCCTGCCCTAAAGCATCCATTGTTTGAAAGATATATAGTGTAATAATAGAAGTCATTAAAGTTAATGACATGGTTTTGTGAACTTAGATGAAACCGATTACACAATCATGCTCCTTTATGGGTTTCTGGTGCAAGGTTGTATAATGAGCACTCCTAAGGAAACAAAACAGGGTTCCATGCACTGACTTACCCCAGCCAACCAAAAGCTACACCAGCTCAACTTAGTGCAAGCTACATTAAATAGTAACTCCTGAATCCATAAAATATATATATTAGTGTAAATGGCACCCAGTGAGATGGGACATTTAGATAAGAATCATCCTATGCTGCATATGATCAAAATCCAATAAAAACACTTGCTATTGTTTTGCTAAACTATCCAGAACAGCAAATAAACATTCACCCTTATTACCATTCATTTCATTTCCACTGTTTTGAGCCACTGATACAGGCCAGCCCCACAGTTGGAAAACCTCTGCAATAAAATGTCTGTGCTATTTATAGTGGTCATAGAATGACAATGGTCTCCATGAGATAAGCTCTGCCATAAAACATTAAACAGGCTCTTATTTTCATTAGTGGGACACAAGAAGTGTGATACCAGACTGAATACTGCTCCGAGGAAACACAAATTGTACGACCTTACTCTGGGACCTGTTTAATCTAGAATGTTTGGGACCTGGGGTCTTACGGATAATGAACCTTTCCGTAATTGGGATCTTTATACCTTAAGCCTACTAGAAAATTATGTAAACATTAAATAACTGAATAGGCTGGTTTTGCTTCCAATAAGGACTAATTATATTTTAGCTAGGATCAAGTACAAGGTATTACAGAGAAAAGGGAGTTTTTAAAACATTTGGATTATTTGGATAAAATGGAGCCTATGGAACATGGCCTTTCTGTAATTTGGAGCTTTCTAGATAACAAATCCCATGCCTGTAATAATTTACACGGAATGCCTTTCCCACACGATTCCAAAATGAAAAGTCTGAAGTGAACTCCTGGGTGCCCTGGGATGTTGGATATTTGTTTGTACTGCCAAATGCCTCACTATTATATTCCAGTAAATAAAACCTGACATTTTCAGCTTCTTTACAGTAACATAAAGCCTGTCTAAATATAATGTACATTTCAGAAATAAATCAAAGAAACTGTTGTTTAGTCAGGTTGGTTCTTGGTATACAAGATTCCAGGCCCTACTAGAATACACGAGTAAAGCCATTCACTCTGACAACCATAATGAGTTCACCAAAAAGGAACTCTGCAGCTCTCGGTTCTGATTAAGGGGATATTTATCATAAAGTTTTCTTTGTTTGGGCAAACATGTCCCTGGAATCTGATGCAAGTAAAGAGAGAACTGTGAAATTACTCTGTGGTGATCTCTATTTTCACCCCTTGATTAATTTACTCCAGTCTGCCCAGAGAACTATATATTATATATATCATTTCAGAACTGTCAGGGAACACAGTGCTGAGCACAGACCAGTTGTTCCAATCAGGAACACTGTCACCAATAATCAAACGCAGTCAAGACAATTTAAACTGCTGCCAGTGGAATAGTATCATAGGACAAGTATTTTACATAGAGATTTAGGCCATGAAATCCTGCCATACAGAGACTACAATCTATTTTGAGGTAATGTACTATATTGGACATTCTGCACAGCAGTTGCATATTTATTTTTCCATTGGGGATCCATTTAAAGAGACAAAATATGTTTTTACCCCAAATGTCACCCTGACCTTTAAAGGACAATGAAAGTTAAACTAAAGAAGTAGCTAGAAATGTTGTACATTATGTTTTGTACTTCTGTCCAAGGCAACCATAGTCCTTTAGCAGTAAAGATCTGTGTCTCCCCAGTAGATGCCCCAGTAGCTCCCCATCTTCTTTTCTGCTGATTCACATACTCTGTGCTGCTGCACTTACTGAGCTTAGGGACCCACTCACAATATACAGTGCACATAAAATAGAAATGTCAGAATATAAAGCTAGTAACTCATACAGATAATTACAACATGGCAGCACAGAAACCAGTACAATTTGCATCAGAATTTAATAATCAGCCCTGAAGCATCAGCTTATATTACAGACAAACCTTATTTTCTGTCTGTAAATTAGTGACGACCCCTAAGCTTAGCTTTTCAACAGTTGCTCAGAGCCCACTGAGCATGTGAGTGTCACAGACACTTTCCAAGATGGTGGAAAGACACTTTCCAAGATGGTGCAAAATGTAGGTGTTTCTCCTCAAAACATCATAACTGGTCTTCAGGCTGAGCCCCCCTGTCATGTCTCCAAGCCCCCCAAGAGCGTCAGCACAACAATTTAGAAACCAATTCACTAAAGCTATCTGTGCAGAGCATACTGGAACATTGTGCCCCTAGTGATTGTAAAAAAGCTCTTATCTTTGCCTTTCTTGTGAGGGTTCATTATGTTTTACAATGAAAAATACAGCTAAGGGCCCTACAACATTTAAACAGGAAGATAGCACCATGGCTATATGAATTTCAGTTCCCCAGAACTGAGAAAAAGAAATTCATGTAGGTTCTGTTACAAGATACATTGATGGCAAATTACATTTGACATTGACCCACATTTGTAATTAAAAGGCATAAAGTTTGCTCATAGGCAGTAACCCTTCGTAAAGGTCTGCTTTTCAACAGATGACTGGTAAATTCTATTGATTAGTTGCTATAGGTAACAAGACCTAACATAAACTTGTATTACGTAACCATAGGTACAATGTAGTAAAAGATGCAAAATCACCACCAGTTCTAGTAACCCACAGCAGCTGTTTGGTGTCCAACACGGGGGCTAGTAAAAGCTTAATTTTGTGTGGCTGCTATGGGTTACTATACATAGTGCAAACTTTGTCCACTTTTATCACATTGCCTCCATAAGTAATGTAAAGTATGCAAATTCTGTCCCATAGCAACCAATGAGTAGGTAGAATTTATTGGTCTGATGTCTGAAGGCAAACATCTGATTGGTTGCTATGTGTCACATATTTTACACTGTAAAATCACCATTGTTGCACTGTAAATCCAAGCACCTTCTCTAATGCAAAGAACAGTTAGAAGGTGCTGAGATTCACAACATACACTGTGCACACAGTAAACTTTCAAATCTGTTTAAATTATATTTTTTTATGTTTTCTATCTGCTTACAGCCTTTTGAAGTGGTCTCTGTGCAGAAAAACAAAAGCAGTATCAGAAGAGGCCATTTCAGGTATCATGGTTGCGTTAGGAACTGGGGAAAATCCATGAACTCAATGTAAGAAATACACACTAACACCCTTGTTCAACTTACAATTTGCAATGGAATCAAAGGGAAAAAGAAACTGAAATTAAAAAACTGTGGGTGCCTATCTGCTGCTCATGTGATTCATGCCTGGAATTCTGTTCCTCGCCAGCACAAGCCAACTTCTTGCTAAATACAAATAAACCTTCCCTTTATTACAACTTTGGAGCAGACCAAGTGTTATTCACCCTCCCCCCTTTAAAAAGAAGCAGGAAGAGGAACACTTAGTGTCTGTATTAAACACACTTCCTCCTTCACTCCAGACACATGATCACGAATCCGTATAGGGGAGAGTTAACCCTTCCTATGCTAAAGCACATCTTCTGCATTATTGCAGTTATAGCTCACACCACCTAGAACCACTGCCATAGGCAATATATGAGCTAAAACCAACCAACCAGTTAGCTCCAGGGAAGCTGTTGCTGAACTAGAATTACAAAAACCCACAATACTAAAAGCTTCAATGAAAACTGTAGATATTTCCAGGCTGAAGATGCCTACAAAGTTATGGACCCTCTGGCATTGTTACTTATGGTGTATTGACTTCATATGTGTGGACATATATAGTAGAACATACAGTGGAACCCTGTATACAGTGCCACATTATGGGATGGAAACACACTCTGCCTGGACTGTAACTGCAGCAAGATCAGTAGTGTTTGGTGAGTCAATTAAAGCTTTTGTGATGCTACTACAGTATGGCTAAAGTGTGTTCCTATAATACATACAGACCCTGCTTTGCAAAAATTATAAAAAGTACAGATTACCTATGCATCGATATACACCAGTACCTTGCTACAGTACGCCGAGCTACAGTATGTTGCAACTTTAGTTGAAGTAGAAACTGGCCCAGTGGTACAGTTGTTCAGTACCCCATCAGCAGCATTATATTTTAGAAGGGAGCGATTGGAGCGGCTACGACTGCCTATATAATGCAAGTAAACATGGAGGCATTTCTCTAAAACAAAGCAGACATTACGGATTGGCATTGCCCCTTTAAGATATTCCAAATCCATCTGATATTTTTAAACAGGATATATTTTCTTTTTTTTTTTGCAAGGCCTATCTCAGGCATATGATAAAAAATTGTTGACAGAGAAGCACCCAATCAGGTCTGTTTAGTCCAATATTCGTTTAAAGGACTCCGCCCGTGAGAATCCCACCCATGTGTTATAGGCTTCATGGCTCAAACTTAATTAAGAATTAAACAAACTATCTAATTTGAGTCCTTAGTGGGACCCATAGCAACAAAGTATTAAATAGCCAAATGAATATAATGCTATAGGTTGCCACTCCTGTTTCCTCATTCAACCCACAGAGAAATCATGTTATGCTTTTGACAAGCAGCTTCCTGTTACACTGAATAGGAAGTACTTAAGTGTTCAGATGGAATTTCTTTCCCATGAGCATTGCTTTTTATGTATTAAATGCTTAAAACACAAATATTTAAGAATAAAAAAGCAGTCTCCTATAGAATCAAACTGTTTGAGTAAAGCTTCCCCTTTAACAAGCTTAAAGCTTGTTAGATCACATTCCCTGCATATATTAGCCCACCAGAAACATCAACATCGTATTTTGTACCAGTTTCTGCCCATTATTAGAAAAAGCCACCCAAGTACACTCCCACACTGCCTGTATCACATAATTTATTCCTTTTCTTACACTAAATGTACAGGCAGTTATTAACAGGGGGTGTCCTGTGCACTGAATGGGAATAATCAACATGAAAGGAACGAATTACCAGTACTTTAAACTGCCAAAATAAAAAGAAGACACACCATATGATGTCACAAAGGGTTTTGTATTGAACTTAGTTTAAAACAGAAGAGGCAGGCTTTTTTGGAGCCTGCCCAGAAAATAAAATAACACATGTTAACGGTCTTGGTACATCACAATTTGTAATCTCTGGCTGATTTGCAATGTTCGACACTGCTGGTATTGTAGGAACATAAAAGAGGGGCGGAACACATACTAAAACAAATGCTTAAAGCCCCTTCCTGTGCCAGTCTACATTCTTGTTGGCATGGTCTGCTAGACATAGAAAAAGGTTAATCGCCATCCCCTCCAAAAATGTGCAAGACATGGAAATAACATTGACAGGCTCAGAAATAGGTTCCAGGGACAATAGATTCCTTTGTCCACGCTTGTTCAGTGTGATTACCGAGAGGAAACTGTTAAGTAGTTTTCAGAATAGAAGATAATGGGATTTTGTTGAGGATTTTCACAGGTTGGCACCGGCTGGAACAGCTGAATTTTGAAGGCACTCTTAAGGACACAGGGCACTATTGACCCTGGCTCACAATTAAATCAATTCACTGTATATTAAATAGCTAAGCATCAAAAATCAGTTATTGCCAGCACACATAAAACAAACATCTGTAACACTTTCACAGCTGATAAGAAAAAATACTAATAATCTTCCCAGATCCCCATATGATACAGCAGGTAAACAAAATAGATTTCTCTCACACACACATACCAGCTAGGGAACCACACTGGGGCACCCAAGCCACGTTGGCATTTTTTAATCTAATTTTAGATGTACAATACTTAAGAATTGATACTCTGTAACAATCATCCAACTTTGCATAGAGATACCTAAAATAAAAGTCAGCAGGAGAACTGCAAGTCTTGGGGGGGGGGAGGGGTATGACTCCATTTCAAATAGGGCAATTCTGTGCAACTTTCAGAATATAATGTAGGGAGTGGGTCTCAAACACTCATTCCCAGGCCTGTCTTTAGTGGAGGTGGGGCCCAGGATTAAACACCCCTCTCCAAGGCCCCATCCTCTGTAGTCAGAAGGGCTCAACAACTTGTGGCCCTGCAGCGGTTTCTCAACGACAACTCCTAGCAGCCTCACACACAGGGTGCTGCCGGCCATTGTAGTTAGAAAGTAGCTGGAAGGCCAGAAGTTGGGATAGTTTTCACATTGCCACTCTACACCCCAGTTAAACTCCTATCCTCGGGCAATCTTTCTCGGTACTACTATAGGTGCTGCATAAACAGTCAACAGCTTTCTCCTTTTTCTTCCTTCCAAACACAGCGACTCAGCAGGGCCCTGAAAAGGCAGCCTCCCCAACTGCACCCCAGTGGTTAGCTCTGTCCATGTCTGTGTGCAATCAGGGCACTGGTGGGTGCTGAGGCGTCTCCATGGTTTCTCCAGGCTTTCAGTGTGTTGTCTGTGCATCAGAGGCCAGGGCTCATGTGAAAGGCCATGAGAGGCCCCCACTATAACTCCCGCTGTATCACGTGACCCCCCAAGACCAACACACGCCCCTGCCAGTGGAATAAGCCAAGTTGTGCCGGGGCAGTGGGAGTCAGTGAAGAATATCGTCGGGTCCGGGGCTCAGAGAATGACACACGAGCAGCAGCGATCGTCCCCGTTGGGCTGAGAGGAGTAGTTCATCTGCCTGACAATCTCGGCAAAGAGTTCATCCACGGAACCTTTATGTTTGGCTGAAGTTTCCAAGAAGGGGCAGTTCCATTCATCCGCCAGGGCTTTCCCTTCCCCGTAGGACACTTCCCTCTCCCCTTCCAGGTCCACTTTGTTCCCCACCAGGATCATGGGCACTTTTTCGTAGCGTTTCACGCGTATGATCTGGTCCCGCATGGGCTTGATGTCCTGGAAGCTCTGCTGGTTGACCAGGCTGTAGACCAGGATGAAACCCTGGCCGTTCTTAATGTACAAGTCTCTCATGGAGGCGAACTGCTCGGTGCCCGCCGTGTCCAGGATCTCCAGCACTGAGGGAGACGAATCCACCTCGATCTCCTTCCGGTAAAAGTCCTCTATGGTGGGGTCGTATTTCTCTATGAACGAGCCGGTGACAAACTGCACGGTCAGGGCTGACTTCCCCACCCCGCCCGATCCAAGGACAACTACTTTGTATTCCCGCATGGCTCTCGCCTCCTGCTGCTGCTGCTGCCCGGCTGCTGGGAGAAGCGCGGCTTTCACTCCGGGACCGTCACTTCATGTGTTCCCCTGCGTACAATGCCGCCGCGGGGCGGGGAGAAGCACGGGTTTGTCCCCGGGTGTACGTGCAGCTTCTCGGAAGGGACCGGCCCTGCTGCTCCCTCTCTCAGACTGCGCTCCTCTCCATTCCCTTCCCTGGCAGCCCACACTGTACTTATCTTGTATTACACTTGCATTTTTTGTAACTGCCTCTTGCCCATTGGCTGAGGCGGCTCTCGGCCCTGATTGGTCGATGCTAGAGCCCCTTTGGTTGGCTCAGCCGTATAGCCGCAGAGAAAGTATTTTCATTAGTCAGGCGTGACTCATTCACTAGTGCACGGATCTCCGAAACCGGCTCCTTAGAGCTGCTTCAACTGCCGACGGCGGCATCTCTTGGCAACACAGTGTACATACTATACTAAGCATCCTGGGAGCCAGGTCCGGACTAGCAATATGTGGGGCTGCTGTAAGGTACCATAAAAAGCCACTATGTAGTGGGCACTGGGCTGGTGGGGGGCTGTTTGGGCCTCTCTTTAAAGTCAACCCCTCCAGTGCTAAAATCCATCCCTGCCCCCGCAAATGCCCCTAAGTTGCTATTTAAGGTGGCCATACACAGGCTGATAAAAGCTGCCGACAGACCAATTTGGCAGCCAGTGGCGTAACTACTCACTGGTGTGGGCCCTGGTGCAGGATTGGCACCTGGAACCCCCTATCAGGGGCGTAACTACCGGGGGAGCAGGGGGTGCAACTGGGCCAGGCCCCCCCCCGGTAGTCTTGCGCCGATGCAGCCAGCTGGAATCGTCTGCAGCAGCGGGTAAATCACACACGGACTAGGGTGGGGGGGCGCACAGCCCGCACCAGGGCCCGCCCCCACCTAGTTCCGTTGCTGCCCCCTATTGGCCTCTCCCCCTATGAATTGCACATTGGAGTTCTCCTAGCCACTCCGGCAGGCCCCGAGAGGGAGTGGGACCTGGTGCAATTGCACCCCCTGCTCCCCTGGTAGTTACGCCACTATTGTCAGCTTATTGGCCCGTGTATGGGGCCCTCCTACAGGGTTTATCGATCATATATCTGGCCGAAAGTCACTCAGCTGTCGATCGGGCAGGACTAAAAATTCTGACAGATTATCTGTTCGTTGATGTGGTCCCGCAATCCAACTCTATTGTGATCTGATTGTTGGACCCTAGGGCCCATGATCAGATCACCCCAATATTGCTCACCTCAAGGTGGGCGTATCGGGGAGAGATCCGCTCGTTTGGCAGTGTCTGCTGTATATTTTCAACCATCAAATCTTATTAGAAAAAAGTTCCCCTCTGTCTACTATCCCAGTGTCCATAGTTTTCATGTAGAAAGTTCAGCTAATAAACAAATATTGAGAAATGAGGGACAAGGCTGTGTGCAACCAGGAAAAAAAAAATTTCTAGTCAACCAAGATGCTGCTACTTTCCAAGGAAAAGGCCATAGCCTTGCAATAAATCTTGCATTAACATTTAAACCATTGTCAGGAAGTTCCTTTTCTTCCAGTGGTGCTGGCACAAAGTGAGAAATCGGGGGTGGCTTAGCAGGAAACATTTCCCCTGATTGAAATCAGACCAATGATTGGCTGGAGGTCCACCGACCAGGTGCAAACGGTGTAGGCAAAATCTGGCATAGATCTCCTCATTTAGCAAAAAGGCCATATACACAGATTTTTGTATTAACAGCTTTACTGGTGCTTCAAACAATATGCCTAGGGTCGGACTGGGGGCCTGGGGCCCAACGGGGCTGATGTCACAGGGCCCCCCCTCCTGAACTCTAGCCCTTTGCCCTCCTCCAGGAACGCGCAGTGAGTGTGCGTGTGCAAAAGACGTGATGCACATGTGCGGAAAACGCGTCTCGCCATTAACTTTATTTTCTGTGGGCCAGCTGTGGCCCATTAGGGTGGGGGCCAACAGGGTTTTTTCCTGTTCTCCCACTGGCCCAGCTTGACCCTGAATATGCTGACTCTAGAGTCACAATTTTTAAAACCTGAACCCAACCCAGACCCCCAACCTGCATTTTTACCCTCTTCGACCCACTACCTGATCCCCAAGTGCCTTATGCACAACCTGATCTGAGACCCACTGACCATCAAAAAACAGGAAGTTCTGTCGTACTAAACCAGAAGTGACATTATTAGAAGTAGGTGTGGTCAGGAAAAAAGTTTTTAAAACATATGTAATGGAGTAAAACTCTCTATTGCACAGAACCACAAACCCTTGTCTATACCCAAACCCAAAAGTTCTACCAGCAGGTCACCCTCTTTGTTGTGGGTAATCTGCTATAGCTGATTCAAGCCTGCAGTAAATGTATACAGTAGAGGATTGTTATCCAGAAACCCGTTATCCAGAAAGCTCAGAGTTTTAGGAAGTTTGTCTCCCATAGACTCCGTTTAAAATGTTTTTCTTTATCTCAGTAATAAGAAAACAGTACTTTGTACTTGATCCCAGCTAAGATATAATGAATCATTATTGAAGGCAAAACAATTCTATCGGGTTCATTTAATGTTTAAAAGATTTTTTTTTAGTAGACTTAAGGTATAGAGATCCAAATTACAAAAAGCCAGAAAGCTCCAGGTCCAGAGCATTCTGGATTATAGGTTCCATACCTGTATTAGACATGCAATTATCAAAATTCAGATTGCATATTTCTGTAAGCCTATCTGGCATATCCTGGGAGTGTGCCCACTGGCTAAATCCCTGACTATGCCCGGAATTGATAGTGGTTTCTGACACGAGTTGATCATGTGACACTAGGCACAATACAAGTCAACTTTTGTTCTGTTTAATATCACAGGTCCCTGGATAAGTTGTTGTCAATAAGGGAATCATAGTAAGATATTTATGCCAATAAGACTTCAAAGACATATCCCAAACCCACAGTCAAAAGCAATTAGGAAGTACTGCGCAGGCATTAATTCACTTCCATTTGATGATTTTGCTGCAAATGGTATTACACTTTGTGTACAAAAATATTCATTACCTTGACAACCCTGAATAACCACTTGTGTATTGAATCCACACCCAGACTGGCTCATTAAAAAGTGCCAGGATGAAAAGGATGAGCTCCATTATCATTTCAGACAATGAATATAACAGTGGGGGAGCTTGTTGCTTACGGATCTGCCTCTTCACACCAGACATGCCAGCTCTAATCCTGTTCTGACTGTAGAGATTGTTCTTCAGTTAGGCTAATGGCACGCTTAGCACTGCGATTCCCAGCTGGGAGCGATCCTGAGCATTTCTGGGGACTTTCATATAGGGATGTCTTATATATGGTATAATGAATTTGCAAACAACTGGAGACAAAATGTTTTAACAAGCACAAGAAAAGATTGGTTGCCTTTCTGGCATTTGGCACAACCCACAGATCTGCTACTGAACTCTTCTCTCCTGCTACTGAACTCTTCTCTCCTGCTACTCAACTCTTCTCTCCTGCTACTCAACTCTTCTCTCCTGCTACTCAACTCTTCTCTCCTGCTACTCAACTCTTCTCTCTGCTACTCAACTCTTCTCTCCTGCTACTCAACTCTTCTCTCCTGCTACTCAACTCTTCTCTCCTGCTACTCAACTCTTCTCTCATTACCTCCTCACATGCTCACATTCTAGACTTTGCAAGGACTGCACCCCTCCTCTGGAATTCTCTCCCATGGTCTGTCCGACGCTCTCCCAATCTTTCAGCTTTCAAGAAATCCACTTATTTAGAGAAGCCTACCCTCACTCTTAACTACCCAATGCAATACCACTTACAGTACCACATCTCTCTCCCACTTTACTCTGATTTTGCCCACTCCCACACATTGTGTATCATTCTCTTCCCTTTAGATTGTAAGCTTTTTCTGCACAGAGCCTTCCTCACCTTCTTTACTGGTATTTATTGTGATGTATGTAACTCCATATTTATTGTGATGTATATATCTCCATGTGGTCTATGTATGTAATTCATGTGATTTAGTTGTATAATCACATTCACTTTACAGCGCTATGAAATTTAATTATTAGTTATTATTAATAATAATAATTACCAGGCCTGACAGCAAGTCCATAATAAACATCAACAGGCCATTAAAACACTTGTACTGGCCACACACTGACTAGTGACCAATTTGCTCCCTGTATGACCTTCTTAACACCCTCTTAAAGGGAAACTCTCATGGGAAAACATGTTTTTTTTTTTAAAAAACGCATCAGTTAATAGTGCTGCTCCAGTAGACTTCTGCACTGAAATCCATTTCTCAAAAGAGCAAACAGATTTTTTTATATTTCATTTTTGAAATCTGACATGGGGTTAGACATTTTGACAATTTCCCAGCTGCCCCTGGTCATGTGACTTGTGCCAGCACTTTAGCAGGGAACTGTTTTCTGGCAGGCTGTTTTTCCTTCTCAATGTAACTGAATAGTACGCAGTGGGACATGGGTTTTACTATTGAGTGCTGCTCTTAGATCTACCAGGCAGCTGTTATCTTGTGTTAGGGAGCTGTTATCTGTTTACCTTCCCATTGTTCTTTTGTTAGGCTGCTGGGTGGGGGAAAGGGAGGGGTGATCACTCCAACTTGCCTTACAGCAGTAAAGAGTGATTGAAGTTTATCAGAGCACAAGTCACATGACTTGGGGCAGCTGGGAAATTGACAATATGTCTAGCCCCATGTCAGATTTCAACATGAAAAAAAAAAGGTTTGCTCTTTTGAGAAATGGATTTCAATGCAGAATTCTGCTGGAGCAGCACTATTAACTGATGCATTTTGAAAAAAATTTTTTTCCCATGACAGGATCCCTTAAACATCGTCTGATAAATGTCCTTTGCAGTAAATCTGAATGCACTTCTTGTACAGTAATTATTTGGTAAACATCTGCCAGAAGAACAAAAAAGAACAATAAACATATCTCATTTCCCTGTTTATTCTTTATTTTATAAGCAATTGGATCAGCATAATGAAATAGTCATTTATTAATGGATTAACACAAAGTCAAACTAGAAACATCTGTTCTGTCCTGTCTGATATACATTACCAGCATAAGGGCTAGTCTACACAGGAAGATTCAGGGAGATTTGTCGCCTGGCGTCTAATCGCCGTTTCTTTGGGGCGACTAAACTCCCTGAATTGCTTACCCTTGTCTTGCGCCTGCCAAAATGAAAAGTCGCCTGAGCCTATTCACACGCGGCGAGGCATTTTCCTAATTCATTGGAAATTGACTCACGAGGCAATTTCCAACGACTTAGGAAAATGTGAGGCAATTTCGAGTGACTTAAAAAAATGCTGCATGTGAATAGGCGCAGGTCACTTTTCATTTTAGTGGGCGTGAGGCACTATTTAGCAATTCAGAAAGATTAGTCGCCCCAAAGAAGCGGCTATTAGTCGCCAGGTGACAAATCTCCCTAATGCTCCCCATAGACGCAACGATCTTTCCCTGCCGAACGACCGATCTTGACGAAGTCCGACCAATCTGTCAAATTATCGCGCGGTTAGTGGGATACAAAAGATCGCACATCTTACGATTTTTCGTCCGACATCGGTCTGATGATTGATCGGCCAGGTTAGAAAATCTTTATCGGTCCCCATGCAACCTACTTATGTTTGCAGGGCAAGCAGGCTGCGATCCTTCAGTTTCGCTGCAATATCGCCTGAAATGGTCTTTTTAGTTAATGGACACATCGGACATTTAAACAATCGTTTTGAGACAATCATGGTCTCACGATAACCATTGGATCTTTCAAAAATCTTTACGTCTATGGCCAGCTTTAACTAACTAGTGAGAAATGAAAAAGATAAACAGATTACAAAAAAACTATAGACATGCCTGGACAAGGGAAGATACGTTCATGTTAATGTGAGATTCCCTTTGTGTATATAAAGCAAAACAGACTCCTTTAGCCAAGGGTAGGAATGTTTATTAAATAGACACTTGTGTTAAAATTCACCAAGATACACACACAGACTCATTTAAGTTTACAATCACTTAATCTCCCTCTTTCACAGACACAAACACATGTTTCCGTTTAGAGTCGCTTGATCTCCCTGAGCCTGAGGAATCAACTGCCTGGGATTGGTTTGCATATCAATGCAATGAGACTGGCCAACTGTTACATAACATCCAATTATGCAAACTCCCAGTCCATAGCCTCTAATGACGCATCGGTCTTCACATCTCTAAATGCATTAGACTATGGTAGAACCCCCATGTTACATCCCCTGATTTCAAGTTTTCCCTCATTTTACATTGTTGTTTCGTGGTCCCACTTATATATTATGCATAATACATTTCCTTGTTTTTCCATTTTCCTGAATTTTACATATTTTTTTTCTGGTCCCCTGAAAAACATAAAATGGGGGTTCTACTGTATGTGAAGATAACTCACCAGTACTCGTGTGTATGTTTCTTTTACCATGTGCCACTGAAACAATAATCCATTGTAAACTTAAGTCATATAATGATATCTGGTGGCTGACATTTTGCCAGATTCCCCCAGCTCCCAAAGAGGGGTTTACAGTATATTCCTATAAATGGAAACAATTATTATCCTTTATTTATATAGTACCAACATCCAGGCCTGGACGGAGAGTCAAAATAGGCCATGGCATTTCAGGTACACAGAGGCCCTTTATAGCAGCCCGGGCCTGCCAACATCTTTGCAGAACTTTACAGAGATTATACATCATCCGCTTCAGTCCCTGCCCAAGTGGAGCTTACAATCTATAACATTCATGCACACACTATGGTCAGTTCTTATCAGGAGCCAATGAAATGGCAGATGTGTTGCTTCAATGGATGTAGATGTCACACCAGTATTTCCTGTATCACATGCAGTCTTATTTTTCCAGCAGCAGTCTTATTTTGAATCACAACATTTCTCATCCTGTAGGTGTGTAGAACACCTTGGGTTACATATGACATTGGGTTTTCATCACTTAAGTACTAAATCATTTACTTGGTATGCAGGAGCCTTTCAGGAATGTGCATGGGAGCCTTCACAGCTGCAAAGGAGCTCATTTTTTACGATTGTATCTGAATTTGTATTAAAAGGTATTGGATCCGGAAACCCATTATCCAAAAAAGATGCGATATATGGAAAGGCCATCTTCTATAGACTCCATATTTATGAAATCAATCAAATTTAAAAAAATATATATTTGCTTTTCTCTTTAATAATAAAACTTTACATTATACTTAATCGGAAATTAGATATAATTAATCCTTATTAGGAGCAAAAGCCTATTGGGTTTATATCATGTTTAATTTTTTTAGTACAAAAGTCCGAATGGCAAAAACTCGATAATAATCAGTGACTTGGGCTGTCTTGCAGGAATTGCACGTTTGAGGTCTCCCCAGAGTGGCTCAATGATATTGAGTAGGGATGGGCGAATCTATCCTGTTTCGCCTAAAAATTCGCGAATTTCCAGCAAAATTCGCAAATTGGCGGGAAATTCCCGAAACGAGTCACGTTACGTTTTTGACGCGCGTCGCATCATTTTCAGTGTGCGTCTCATTTTTTTTTACACACCAGTGAATTTTCAGCAGGCGAATTTTCACTGGCGTTTTGCGAATCGCCGGCGGCAAATCGCAGGAATTTGGCGTGAATTTGCGCCTGCCGAATAAATTCGCCTGTCACTAATATTAAGGTCAGGAGACTGAGATGGCCACTCCAGAACCTTCACTTTATTTTGCTATAGCCAATGACAGGTCGACCTTGGCCTTGTATTTTGGATCATTGTCTTGTTGGAATGTCCAAGTACGTCCCATGCGTAGCAGAGTGCATTTGTATTCGTGAACTCCTATAACATCATAAAATATAAAAAAGGAAACTCCAAGTTATTAGTTGGTCATGTTTTGGGCAATGGTACTCCTATGGAAGCAAAATTAGACTCTAAGGCCAAGTCTCATAGGACTGCTTCATGACAATACCTGCACTTCATTTTGTAAACTCAAGTGCAGTCTACATAGCATATATAAATAAATGACTCCTATATAGTAAAGAAAGAATTATATTTAATGGGTGCAATAAATCACTACTATTGTCGGGTTCTAGAGACAAAACTTGAATAAAGAGCAATGCAGTGCAAATCATATTTTTTGGCATTTTCAAACCTTTTAGCGTAAAAGCAGTACCACAAGCAATGGCCATGTCAGAACGCATTTACACCCAATTCACAGCCTGACAGCAGATAAATACAATTGCCTTTTTCAGGTCATTGTAGGAAAAGGAATTTGCCCAAGGGAGAAATACTCTTGGCTGAAATTGCTGGGAATGTAGCTAGAGCGATCTCAGAGCATGAACTCACAAAATCCGTGGTTTGAAAGAAGCCCGAAAGTGTATATTTTTATAATTCTGCAAAAACTTAAAACACAAAGATTTAGGCACAGATGAAAACAACAGAAATTACAGTCCATCAAATTGAAACTAGAAAGCATAATTTAGTTTTTACTCTCCATGTCTTTAGTAGGAATGTTTCATACACTTAAAAATATGTATATATTTTTTTTTGTTTTAGATCTAATTTTCAGCAGCTGTAAGAAGGCTCACTGAAGGAAAGTATTAAGTATTTAAAGGGATTCTGTTATGATTTTCAGTTTCTATTTCTAATTTATACTGTTTACACTGCAGATAATTCACTCTGCCAAATAAAATGTTATTCCTGAATGAATGTGTATTTTTTAGTTGTAATATTGGTGTGTAGGCAACCATCTCATGTCATTTTGCCTGGTCATGTGCTTTCAGAAAGAGCCAGTGCTACATTATGGAACTGACAGGCTATTGTTTCTTCCTACTCAATGTAACTGAATGGGGTGGCAGTGGGACATGGATTTAACTAATGAGTGCTGATCTTACATCTACCAGGGAGCTATTACCTGGTTATCTTCCCATTGTTCTGTTGTTAGGCTTCTGGGGAGAAAAGGAGTGAGGTGTTATCACTCCAACTTGCAGTGCAGCTTTAAACAGTAACTGAAGTTTATCAGAGCCCATGTCACATGACTGGGGGCACCTGGGAAAGATACTATGTGGCATATATAACAAAAATAAATCACCACAGTCCAATAGAGTGAAGTACCTCCTCTCTCCATTCATTTCTATGGGATTTTTAAAGGTGTATTTATCAAAGGGTGAAAGTTTACCATTTGATAAATCATTGTAAATCATTTTCTGGGTACTTTTCTGGTGCACATTACAAGATCATAACCAGTGATGGACTGGGACATCAGGGGCCCACCCAAAAACCTTACACTAGGGGCCCACCACAAAATTTAGACCAGGGGCCCACTCTCAGTACTATTATTCTTCCTCTACTCATTCAACCTCTATTCTCCTAGTGTATTTTCTTTACATATTATAATCTATTATTACATCACTTTAGCCTCTAGAAATAGGGTATGGCCATGAACTTGGTCAAATTAGCAGCATGAGGGTCCACTGACAGCTGGGCCCACCGGGACTTTTCCTGGTATCCTGGTGGGCCAGTCCGGCACTGATCATAACTATATAGTCAGAGTCTTGTATTTTGTAATTTAGTATTTTTATTTCTCACTCTTATGAATGCATAATAAATGTACTGTTGTGAATTGTAAAATGTGTTGGATTTACAACATAGATGCAATTCAAATATTCCATATAATTCATGCGTGCAAAAACAGTTAATTTGCCACTGTCATATTTTCAACTATTTAAAGGGAAACTGTCATGGGAAAACATGTTTTTTTTTAAATGCATCAGTTAATAGTGCTGCTCCAATAGACATCTGCACTGAAATCCATTTCTCAAAAGAGCAAACAGATTTTTTTATATTCAGTTCAATCTGA
The DNA here is from genome assembly GCA_024363595.1 of Xenopus borealis. Classification (NCBI taxonomy): domain Eukaryota; kingdom Metazoa; phylum Chordata; class Amphibia; order Anura; family Pipidae; genus Xenopus; species Xenopus borealis. The sequence goes on from CM044439.1 coordinate 127,548,367, forward strand.
CATGGGGCTAGACATTTTGTCAATTTCCCAGCTGCCCCTGGTTATGTGACTTGTGCCAGCACTTCAGGAGGGAACTGCTTTCTGGCAGGCTGTTGTTTTTCCTTCTCAATGTAACTGAATAGTACACAGTGGGACATGGGTTTTACTATTGAGTGCTGTTCTTAGATCTACCAGGCAGCTGTTATCTTGTGTTAGGGAGCTGTTATCTGTTTACCTTCCCATTGTTCTTTTGTTAGGCTGCTGGGTGGGGGAAAGGGAGGGGATGATTTCACTCCAACTTGCAGTACAGCAGTAAAGAGTGATTGAAGTTTATCAGAGCACAAGTCACATGACTTGGGGCAGCTGGGAAATTGACAATATGTCTAGCCCCATGTCAGATTTCAAAATGAAATATAAAAAAATCTGTTTGCTCTTTTGAGAAATGGATTACAATGCAGAATTCTTCTGGAACAGCACTATTAACTGATACATTTTTTAAAAAATGTTTTTCCCTTGACAGGATCCCTTTAATTTGTATTAAGGCATGGCAAGCTGCACCTACTGTAAATAAAAAAAATATAAATGATTTGGCTCCCAATACCAATGACTGCAGTATGGTTATTTTCTTTAATGAGGCTGGAATAAGTGTGTCGGCAGGGGGGGGTGTCTAGGCCAATCTAACTGCTGAGGATTGGGTGGTCCAAACAGATGTGCTTTAGCATGATATAAAACATATATTTAGTCCTGACTACAGGGCCAATTAATAGCACTGGGAGAGTCTTTTATCAATACCATGCCACTTCACTTCGTAGCTCCGCTGCCTCCTTAATCCCAACTCTCACAAGTTGAAAAAAATCAAAAAGAGAAGGAAGTGCACATAGGGCAACACTGTTTTGTTTCGTCTGATATGGCCAATCCAGCCACAATAGGGTTAAAATGTGTTCAGAAAAAAGTTAAGTGAATCCACCCGAGGAGCACACACACACAAATCAGGCTTTCCTTTAGGCATGCTCTTACAAACAGATAATGTTCAGCTTGCATGTCATAGTTTTTCCGCAATAAAGTCATTACTCAATATATGGAGATAAAGGAGAAAATAATAGTATAATTATGTTTCATAAATAATTTTAATATCTAGTCGTGATTGTCTGTGTATGATGTGCAATACCTTCACATGAACTAGGCATAATGTTCTGTGCATGAACACCTCTTTGATTATATGGCAAGTCATTCTCTCCAATTCATCTCAGTGGTGACTTCTGTGCCTTACACCGGCACAGCAGGTGAGCACTTGGAGCGAGCCACAATGTCTCCCAATAGCACACTCTATTTAAGTTGCTTTTTAAGTTGTATAAAAATACAGTGTAAGGGCGTGAATTTCCAAGTAACTAGTGCCAGACTAGCACTGTTACAAGAGTTGTCAGGCAATTTCAATGTAAGTTTATAGTGACCTGTTTTGGGTGCTTTGGCATCATATTATTGGGCTACTCAATATATGATTGAAAGAATGGTCCCATGTGGCATTTTCCTGATAATCTGGGCTGGTGATCCTGTTAGCAGAAAACAGAGTTATCCTGTTCCAGCGTCTACCTTCTTCTTGCAAGCATATTTCAACAAAATAGCCAACCTTTTTAATGCCATATGTAGTGATGGGCGAATTTGCGGCAAATTCCCGCGATTCGACGCTGGCGAATAAATTTGCGAAACGCCAGCAAAATTTTGCTTGGCGAAATTTCGCAGAAAAAAAAGAGTCGCGCGCCGAAAATGACGCGTCACAACGGAAACAATGCGACCCACGTCGAAATTGACGCATATGTTGATCCTGGGCATTGAAGTAATCAGAAGCAGAAGAAAAAGAAGAAGGGGATCACTCAATAGAGCTTGCTGAGTAGAACCCTGGGCCAGAGAAATGCTCTGTTAACAGGAACATTGGCCCAGGCTGCCTGGTAAGTGATTTGCATCCTATATCAAAACACACTTTTTTTTCTTCGTCACACCACTTACTTCTTTAGGGTTCATCTCCTCTAGCAACTTCCAAGCCAATTTTCATGCACAAAATCCTATAAGGAGGAAGCACACCACGTTGCCTTTAGACCATTTATTTCAGCAGAACTGGCACAAGCTTTCAGGGTCAACCCTCCGGTGCAGTAAAAATCTAGTGGACATGATTGCATTAAATACCTTTAACACCATGTGATACAATTAACCCTTACATGCACAATCCTATTCATCTTTATAAGGGAATTATAGGACTCATGAAGAAAAGAAGAATCATTTCAGGAAAATGCATTGCCTGTAATATAACAATAAATACTATAAGTGGCTAAATTGTAACATCCTTGTATCAAACAACTGCATCAATTTTCAAATATACAAAACAGTTAAAATGATTTATTGTAACTGATAACGCTACATTTGTAGCCTAATAAAAAGTTTTGTTACATACTATAAAAAACATCTCAAATTAAAACTTTCATTTAATCCCATAGGTGTTAGGGAATCTAATCTTTTTATCCATACTGCTTCACGTTTCAGCGGCTGTTCTCTTATATTGCCACCTCTCGCAGTAGTTACCTGTTCCATTATACACCATCTTAGTTGGGTCACTGTGTGTTTATTATGAAAAAAATATTTTGCCAACGACATTTCAGATACATTTTCTTTTTTATTTTCTTGTTTCTCTATATCCGGCATATACTTTTGAATACTGCTTTTATGCTCATTGAGTCTAGTTTTTATGGATCTACTCATCTGTCCC
>CM044439.1:127574126-127588405 GCA_024363595.1 Xenopus borealis
CCAGGGTGGGTGGGGCCCAGAAAAATTTGTTGTGCGGGCCCTGTGGTTTCTAATGGCAGCCCTGCAGGTAACTGATGGGTATATTAGGTGTTTATGTGGGTCTCTTTATCAAATTTGGGTTTGGAAGCCGGAGTTCCCCTTTAAAGTAATGGGTCTTGGTTACTAACCACAATATAGGCAAAATACTTTTTGTGCTTTACTTCCGCTACAAAATTTTAAAAAAAGGTCAGCCTAGGGTAAAGTTATACATTCAATAAACAAATGAATGTATCAGTGAAATTAAATGGGCGGCAGAACTAGTGATGCATTGGAAGTAGGGTTGCCAATGTTATTAATAGGAAAAAAAGGTAAATATATAGGAAGGCTTATACTTACGAGTGCAAAGAATTTTCCAAGAAAGCTCCAGTGCAAGTTACAACACAGAAACACAGGAATTTTTATTACTGTCCTCTAAATAACAGTGCAGCACAACAATATGACATGCAGCCTGAAATAAGTGCTGTATATAAGAAAATACAGATATTATTATCTACTAGCATTATGCTTCCCCTGAGGGGAATAGGTTAATGGCAGAAACCTCTTTGTAAAATTTCACACTGACTCTTTCCTAAATCTGTTGTAGACTAGTATATGCGTGAGTGTAATGTTTGTAAGCGTCCACTTTTGGTATAAGTGATGCAATAGGTAGGTTGTGTGATGTGAGTATGATGTGAAAAATAGGGTGCAAAGTGCAAAAAATAAAGTGTCTTTGCACATTGCATGGTTAATGCTTCAGCGCACAAAATAAATAAATAAATAAATGTATCTTTAAAAAGTTAATTTGTGTGTAATCCCTGCATCACATAATGAGGGACCTGGGGCACCCGGGAAGCAGGGCACACAATAATGTTAAATCATTCAGAGGTAACATCTGAACAATTGAGGTGTTACAAGTGTGTGAACAATGTAGTTGTGGACCTTACAGTCTGAGTTTGAGGTGTAAACAATGCAGGGGCCAGTAAATCTCGGTACGGATACAGGGTAAGGTGGCCATAGACGCACAGATAATATCGTACAAAACGAATTTTCGTACGATATTCGGTGCGTGTATGGTGGGAAATGAGCTGACCGATATCGTCAGAAGATTTAGATATCGGTCGGCTGGTTGATCGGGTTGGACGGAAAATTTTGATCGGATGCCTTTGAAAGCAGCCTGAACATCGCCCATTGTTAGTGCTGAGTCGTCAGATACAAATAGAATTCTATTGTTTCTACCCGTTTATCTGACGATTCAGCTTGACACGTGTGTGTTGAAACGAACGATCTTTCTTGGAAAGATCTTTTCCGAGAAAGATCTAATTGTTACGTCTATGGCCAGCTTTAGGCCAGATGCAAAGATTCGGGGAGATTTGTCGCCTGGCATCTCCCTGAATGGCTTGCTCCTATCTCGCACCTGCTAGCCTAGACACCTCACCTTCAATATTCCAAGCAGCAGTTTATTTACTGAGCTCCACTGTATACATGTGCCTACCTATTCCCCTGCAAAGCAAATTCTAGCAGATTATCCCTATACAGATATAGAGATCTTTCTGATAAAGCTGAGTTTACTCCACCTCAGCCATGATATAAATGGCAGAAGAGTATGCTTTTCATGGTCACCAGGAATGACTGGGCCAAATTGCATGGTACCTCCTATACCCCCATGATAGTGCCTACAGTGGTTTAATAGCATCTGGGGTATACAGAAGCAGTAAATTGTACAGTATATTTGTTGCTATTCCACTCATCTCATCAGGAACATATTTGGCTGTCAGGTTCTATTGATAATTAAACTAAGAAAAGATGAAAATATTTTGCTTCACCCCACTTCATATGGCCTCCTGCCAGATAATATTATTCCAACCTGATGAATAATAACACAGGGTGAAATGAGAAGCTGTGTGTTTCTATACATGGCTCTGTAAATATGAACAAGTTGTGTCTTCTATGCAAGAAAACACTGTAGCTGAAATGTAAATATAACTGCCAGCTTATGATTTCTGGTGTGTTTATGAAAGGGAAAGCACTGTGGGTTTTTTTTCTCTTTTACCATTGAATATTATTCTGGCACTCTTAGGGTGGTGGCACATGCTGCTATTTGGGAAAATCAGTCGCCCAGCGACAAATCGCTTTTTCTTCGGACAACCCGAACTGCCTTCCTGCTAGAAATCCCGCCGGCGGGATGGCATTCGTATCTCTTCATTTTTCTGAAGTCACACAAAGTTGCCTCACAAGAAAACTTCAAAAGATTTCGGAAACCAAAGCGTTCTTAGTGTCATCCTGCTGGCCATTTACATTCTAGCCGGCGGGAAGGCAGTTCGGGGAGATTAGTCATCTGAAAAAGAAGTGATTAGTCGCTGGGCGACTAATCTCCTCAAATATCACCATGTGCCACCACCTGTATGTGAAAAAAAACCTCCCCTGTGTAGGTCCCCATCCCTCCTCCCCGGCCTACCTGCCCCCCCCCAGCAAATGCCACTAACTTATTACTCACTCCTCCTTCCAGGTCCTGTCCAGAGGAGTTCCATCCTGTCTCAATGGCTCTTCATCCTGTACTGACCGGTGTTTTTGGGCGCATGCGCAGTAGGAGGAATCTGCCAGAGAGAAGCTATTAAGCATGCGCCAAAAGTCACAAATTTACGGAAAAAAAGATTGGAAAGCTTGTGACTTTTGGCCAAATGATCAATTGGAGGAATCTGCCGGTAAGGAGCTACTGTGCATGCGCCAGAAAGTCATGGACCTCCTGAAACAAATGATTGGGAAGTTCTTGATTTTCGGTTCATGCGCAGTAGCTCCTTACCGGCAGATTCCTCCTACTGCGCATGCACCTGAAAACAGAAAACCCCAAGTCCTGATCATTCGGTATAACAGGTCCCAAACCTGTATAGGTATGGGATCTGTTATCTGGAAACTTGTTATCCAGAAAGCTGCAAATTATAGACTCCATTCTAATAAAATAATCCACATTTTGAAAACCTATTTTTTTCTTTCTCTGTCTCTATAAAACTGTAGATTGTACTTGAAACTAATATATAATTAATTCTTATTGGAAGTAAAACCAGAATATTGGGTTTCTTTAGAGGCACGTTTATCAAAGGTTGAATTTTTTTTTACGCCAATAAATTTGAATATACTTGAAATTTCAATTGGGGGGTTATTTAATAAGAAAAAAAAATAGAATATCTAAAACTCGAAAGAATATTACTGACCAGAAAACTCAAATTTGAATCAAATTTGATTAAACTGTAATTGAGTTTTTTTCTCTGTCAGAAAAGCCAGTAACATCTTCAAATTGGTCACTGGACCTCTCCCATTAGCTTTTACATGAACTCAGCATGTTTTATGTGGGGCAAGGGTTGATAAATCTCGAAATTAAAATTCGAATTAAAATTCAAATCAAGTTTGTATTATTCACAATTCGAATTTTAGAGTTGAGAGCTCCATACTGTAAGTGACCGTACTAATCAATGAAAAGGAATGCACCGTGCTTGCAAGCTACACCCTCATTTTACAGTCTTTTGAAAGGGAAACCAACTAAATATGAATAGTGTTATAAATACACACAGATCATGATGAAGTTGCATATAAAACTGATTTAACTTGCATAATCATTAAAATCAGTTGTCACAGCATAAGGGTTTATTTTTCTTTTTATGGCTTTAGTGCCAATTTCTGAGTGATTATGGAGAAATAAGTATAAATAACAGCAAAAACTTCTACAGGCAAATGTAACAATCTGGAAGTGATTTAAAAAAAAAAAATCTACCTAATGACAGGTAAGTAGGTAGCAAAGACAAGTCTTGGCATAATAATGCATTACGATAATAAGAGAGGAATAGAACAGTGGCAGAGTGTTATTCCTTATACATAGCATGGCCTTCAGTAATATGACCGAGCACCGAGGGCTTTTCCATGCATGCTGTGCGGCTCTTTCTCTGTACTGGAAAAGAATGCCAAATCAACACATTTATTGCTAGAGCAGCCTGTAACATGTATCCATAGATTCAAGCCTGCGGAATCAGGAGTTTAGATGTGCTGCTCACAGTCACTCCACTCAAATTTAAAACAGAGTAATATCATTTTAAGACTTGAGCTATGTCCAGTCGTATCCACAAAATGTAATTACTTTTTCAGAATTCAAGTTTCTCCTTTCCTCATTCGTTATAAAAGGCACAGCTGCCAGTTCCACTTCCAATAAACATCATCATGAGATACGAGGATATTTACAAAATTCTGCCACTAAATGAGTTCTAAAGTGGTCATTTTTCAAAGAAGCTGTATAGGCTAAGTATAGCTGCTCCTGCACTGTTTGGCCTCTGTTCTATAAGCCCTGTGGCAAGCTGATGTCAAAAGTTCCAAATCATGGATGAACACTGAATACACATTAATATGTCAAGACCTATGTTTCTGGGATCTTCTTCATGTGCACAAATACCCTGGGAAACAGGGTTGGACTGGGAGGAAAAAGCAAAAGTATCAAAGCAGCCCATGTATATTTCCAACCCCAGGTTAACTAGAACTAGTGTTTATTAATAGCTATTTGAACAGTCCATTGGCTTAGCTGTGACTGGCTATTATGGACAGCTCATTTACATTTCTAAAGTGATTGGCTCTTTTACATATTAAATACATACCTAATTTGCATTTTTTAGGTAAACAGACCATTTACATTTTTTAGTTGAGAAGTCCATTTACATTTTAAAGCATGCAGCCCATCGGGCATTTGCCCGAACACAAAGATTACCAGTCCAGGCCTGCTGGGAAATAAATTGACCCATTTATAATCTGTTTGCTGGCCAGGAGCATTGCACTACTGAGACAGTGCAGAATATCATCTCAATTGTGGCAGGCCAGTGCTCCTATCAGCAGAAAACTGCACCGGCTCAGGGTAATACCAGTGATCACCAAGGAACGCTTCTCTTCTGTCTTCCACTTTCTTTGCATGGCTGTGCATGTGAGGTAGAGCGAAAAGCCGAACTTTAACTAAAAAGTCAGCTATTTCATTCAACTTCGCATGCATTTGCCACGTGGTGCTCACTGGTATAACCCCGGGTCAGTGCAGTTTTCTCCGATAGGAGCACCGGTTTCAGGTAAAACAATACAATTACTTGGGGGGTGCCTAACTTTTGTAAGCAGGATGACTTTCCTTCTCCTTTAAGGGGCAGATTTATCAAAGTTTGTAATTAGAGTTTACCAGAGATTCAATTTATTCCTATGCGATTGTTAGAAGTGTATCTATCAAAGTGAAAGGAAAGTTACAGTTCACCATTAGAGTTCAATGTTTCAAAAAATGTACTTGCCCCATAGGATAATCCTTTGTTCAGCATGAGCTCAGTCAATATGACTTGTGCTGAACATAATTAAATCAGGCAATTAATTAAATTAATACAATCTATTATTTTTTGGATACCAAAAATGTTTTTATTTTTTTATGAATAAAACAACAGGAAAAATGAAGGTGAATTGCCCTTTAATCTGTGAGTCTAACTTTTCCCAAGGCCCAGCCCAGATCCGCACCCAGAAACTGTGCAACAACCTCCCTGTCTCTTTGTCGGGGGTAGCGGCTAAAACACTGCATGTGCGTATGTGTGCACGTACATGGTACAGCGTATCAGTGAGCATGCTGCGCCGAGAGTCAGCGTGCAAATGCGGCTGAGGACATCGCTGCACTGGCTCAGTAAGGGAGACAGGAGGGGGGCCCTGGGAGGGAAACCCGGTGGGCCCCGGGCCCCTCAGTCCGACCCTGATCAAGCATCATGCATGAAAGAGGGGTTAAGCCCTGAAACATTGCATCCGCAATAAACAAGCAAGGCTGTGCCTGTTAGTATCACCCATGCTGTGCTGGTGTTTTTAATCCATACCAAGAACCGGGGGAAAAATTGCACCTTATATTATATAAACCCAATATAGTTGCAAGGGAGAGAGGACTGTTGTCAGAAGATTTACTTGTTAACAAATGAAGAGACTTGTTACTGTATAAACATTTCCCAAAATAGAGCAGTATCCTGTTATTTGTGAGGTTACATCTCAGAAAAGGATATAGTAAAAGAGATGAGAGCGTGCAGCATCCTGGAAGTGGTAGTGCTGGCCTAGAATTCCCCAGAGAGAACATGTCAGACTTCCATTCATTAAATACATTGTCCCCAAGTATCAGTGGAAGAGGATCTACATGCTAATGATATATTTGTGTCTCTGTGACACAACAAATGACTTTCAGTTAAAAGAATTCTAAAACCAAAAATACACCATGAATCTCCTTTTGGGTTTTCATTTGAATGCAGGAAATCCTATCATATTGCCAACATGGTTTGCTGTGAGGGGTCATTTATAAATCAATCTCAGTATATAAAGTCCAATGGCGGCACATTAGAGTTGATCACCCAGAAACAGAGAAACTGGTTGGCAGATGCCCCCCACTGGCATGGGTATGTGTTCATTAGTGGCTTACACTGGGGTCTGCCATTAAAAATCAAGGGACCCCATACAATTAAATTATCTGTCCCACACCCCAGGAATTTAGTTGTTAAAAAACAACAAGTCACATTGGTGGCCAGGGGCACTAACTTACTTGGATTAGCTGCCCTCCTGTTGTCAGTGAGCTGCAGACTTGAAAGGAAAGGCAGGAGGTTAAGGGTAAGGCCACGTGGAGATTTCGGGGAGATCTGTCATCTGGCGAACAATCGCCGCAACAAATCTCCCCGATTAGCTTTGTAGCTGTGCGCACCCGCCTGGTTTTGAGTGACTTTTAAAATCGCGTTGATGCGTGTGAATAAGCGCAGGCGACTTTACGTGTAGCGGGTGCGCACCGCTACCAAGCTATTCAGGGAGATTCATTGCGGCGATTAGTCGCCAGGCGACAGATCTCCCCGAAATCTCCACGTGTGGCCTTACCCTTGGTGTATGCATATTTTCCCCTACACACCGGTCTGTATACTGGTGAGTTTTTTGGGACTTAAAGGGACTCTGTGATGAGAAAACATGTTTTGTTTTTAAAACTCATCACTTAATAGGATTTTGCACTGAAATTTTTTTTTTCAAAAGGGCAAACATTTAAAATAAATAAATAAATCTGACATGGGGCTTGTTGTCAGTTTCCCAAATGCCCTCATGTAACTTGTGATAAAGTTCAGTCACTCTTTAATACTGCACTGCAAGTTGGAGTGAGCATGTTGCGTCTGAACCTGCGTTCGGTGCTTACACGCGTCTCGTGGGTACAACCTTATTGAAAAGAATGAGGTGCGTCTAGTCCTGCGCTCCCCTGTGGCTGAATGCAGCCAAACGGAACGCAGGGGAGCGCAGGTCGCAAACACCCATGTGTAAGGGCCCTAATAGTGTTGCTCTGTGCTGCAACTGCTGCAAATAATCCAAGTATAGGAGAAGGAAGAGGAAGGCCAGCAGTATTACTGCAAACCCAGATTCACCCATTACTAATTATTTGATAACATTTATAACTCACTCAGCTTTTAAGCTTCATTCCTGGTAGTTCTTTGGCTTTATGTACTTCCTTCCTGTCTAGCAGAGCAGTCCAATCATGATTTATGATAGACAATCCAGCCAGAGGGTCAGTATGGTGCAGATATAATAATGAGTGGTATTGGTCAGGATTGGTCTTTCTGGGGAACGAAGAAACAAAGCAAACAGTTGTTACAGCCAGTGTCAGACTGGGGTGCCAGGGGCCCACAAGAAAACCTCATCTCAATCCCCCCCCCCCATGGTCGTAATAGCGCTCAAAAATAAATATCAAAATTAACATTTCTATTGAAAAAATGTAATTACCCCAGCAACCAGGCAGTGGTTTTAGTCAGAAGGCAAATCATTTTAAAACTATAAGAAATAAAAAATGAAGACCAATTGAAAAGCTGCTAAAAATTGGATATTCTATAACACAATGAAAGTTAACTTAAAGGTATAGTACCTTTGAAGTGGTACAGTCTATGCTGGACAACTTTTTGTCTGCTTAATTTTTTTAAAATTTTTCGAGTTAGGACAGGAGAAAGCTCAGATACTTTTTAAAATTGAAAAGGTAGACCAGAGTCCGTACCTGTGCCACCTTCTGTGATGCTGCAGTTGGACATTCACAAATAGAGGCTTCCGCTCAGCTTCAGCCAGTGCCAGTCAAGTCCTGAAATTGATGTGCCCCTTAGAAATGGTGTCACTGCCAAGCTCTGCTGACTACTAGTGATGGGCGAATCTATCCTGTTTTGCTTTGCCGAAAAATGAGCAAATTTCCAGCGAAATTCGTGAATTGGCGAAAATTAGCAAAACGAGTCGCATCTTGTTTTTTGATGTCACGTAATTCGCGTCATTTTTTGCGCATTTCGTGAATATATTCGCAGCAATTTGCCGCAAATTCGCGCCTGCCGAATAAATACACCCATGACTACTGACTGCACCTCTGGCCTTCTGCTTTCACTGTGATGTGACAAAAGTTCCACAAATGGTGCCTGGGGTCCCACAGTTTTCTAGCACTGACCCTACATGTGACCTTACACTCAGAGATTCAGCTGCATCTATAGAAGTGCACTTGGGCAGCATCAGACCGGGGGGTCCGGGGCTGCTTCCTTAGGACCCCCCACCCCAGACACAAATCTCTCTCTCTCTGGGCCCCTTTCCAGTAGCGGCCACCTGGCCCCCATTCCTACTTCTTACTAGGGGGGTAGGAAGCGGTTTCCATGAAAGGATGGATCTGGGCCGGTGGAGCCCACTGGCTCAGTCCAACACTGCACTTGGGGATAAGTTAAGCTACTGCCTCCTGCCTGAAATGTAGAATCTATGTACATCTGTGCAGACTGGCTGGTACAAAACAATTTATTATGAAAGGGGAACTATCGCGAAAATTAAAATTTTATATAAGCTTCAGCATACTGAAATAAGAAGTTTTCTAAATATAATCAATTAAAATTCTGTACCATTTCTGAAATGATCACGTTGATCTTCACTATTCCTCTCTCAGCATCTGTTTCTCTTCATTCTGTCTTCATGCAGGAGTTGGGTGTCAGATATTCATTGACAGTTACATCCGATATATCTTATAGAGGGGGGGCTTCCTTTCCTAGCAGATATATTAGAGCTCACTCTATTAAAATCACTGGACATGATGTCTGTCTACATGCAGGGTCTTAGCAAAAGACAGTCATTTTGTTAGATTTTGTTTGTACCCAAATCTTTGAGCTCTAATTCATATGCTAGGAAAGGAAGCCCCCTTCTAAAAGATATATTGGATCTGTCAATGAATAGCTGACACCCAACTCCTGCCTGAAGACAGAATGAAGAGAAACAGATGCTGAGAGAGGTATAATGAAGATAAAGCTTGATTATTTCAGAAACCATGCAGAATATTTAATTGATTGTATTTAAAAAGTTTCTTATTTTAGGATGATGCAGCTTATATATATTTTTTTAATTTTCACAATAGTTCCCCTTTAAGAGATGGTGGGAAATTAAGAGCATGGGCCTAGGGACACACAAAGGATAGGGACCATCAGGTTTTTTCCAGGGATCCCCGGCAGGTAAGTCAGACCCTGGTTACAGCACTGATAATATTTATATATAATTGATTATACAAAAACTATGGCTGCGCACTCTTCTATATATTTATCGAAGTTTACCTTGCCAGTATATTTTCTTTAGGAGGTGCGTGAGAAAATGAAATCGACTACAAATTAGCAGGAAGTATCTCATATATCTCATATATCACACTCAGTAAATTACTTCTATATAATTAATTTAATATGTTTATTAATTTATTAGAAATATTATTAGTGGTTTTCCAATTTAATACAAATTATTATAAACATTATTTCACATAAAAAAACATCATGAAGTTACATATGTTATGCACAACATTCATCAGTTAATGTTTTTGCAAATTAATTCATAATTCATTAATTGAGTATCAAAGCAGTGGATCTATAATACATTGCTAATATATTTAATTCCATCTATGTATGTAGGAATACAACCATGCTCACTTTTCAGGTCATATTCAGATGTATTCCTTGTAGGACTCGATTGGTGCTTTACACATGCTGATTGGCTCCCAGCTGTGCCGCATCTTCCAATGAAAGGGCTCAGTGCTGGACTGAAGACGTGGGCTTTTATTCACTTGGCTAACGGAGCCAAAGTTACAGAGTGAATGTAAGAGCCATCTGTTAAACAGGAGGCCTGGAAGCAAAAAATCAATTAGAGCCATATGCACCAAGCACAAGAGTGACGTCTAATGCTAAATCTCAGTAACAGTTGGGGCAGGAAACGATGCTAATCAAATCAACATTTGATTTCCATATGTAAGAGCCTTTTTTTCATAACCTATACATGCAGATGAGATTTAAATTAATATCATTATTTCCCTCTCACTCAGTAAACATCAATGAATTTGCTTTTTCGTCGTGATAGTCGGAAGATGGATCAGAGTGTTGTGACCATTTTACATCTGTAAATGTAAATAATAATGCACAGGAAAACTCACAACATCAATTATTAGCATCTCCCGTGAGTCTGTAGCGGCCCAGGCAGAAATGAGATGCTGAATAAATAATAAGGAAAAAAAAAAGCAGGTAAAAGCTGGCGGGGGAAAAAGAATATTTTGCACTGCATATGTGCTGTTTTATGTATCCAGGTCTGTACTTCTTCTGTCACTGAACTACAATTCCCAGAAGCCAACAGCTACATGTTGTTATAGTATGTTTGTAGTTTTGCTTCAAAGCAAATCAGTTAGAAGCTTCTTGTATAATGCACTGAATCCACTATTTTATGATTCAGCAGAATCCCAAACCCTTTGTGAAAGATTCAACTTAATTCCTAACTGAATCCAAACCCTCTTTTTCAGATGTAAATTATGGAAAAGAGGGGCAAATAGAATGTGCATGTGCCTACAAAAATTTGGACTTGTGACAAAAACTCACATGATTTTTCTTGGATTCGGTTTGGACAGGCACTTGGAGTTAGCCAAATATGAATCTAGGTGAAATTATAAACTGAATCCTGGATTTGGCACATCTATAGTATAAAGGAGGAGCAGAGAAACCGCTTAACCCCCCATATGTAATAAAAGAAACTGTTTGCCCAGGTGTAGTAGCCCATAGCAACCAATGAAATGTTTGCCTTTGAACAGCTGATCAGTTAATGCTACCTGCTGATTGGATGCTATAGGTGATTAGACCTGCAGTGAACATTACACCCTTTATTACAGAAAACATGGTATCTAAGTACGTGGTACAAACAGTGGTGTAAATAGTGTCACCCGGGTGCACCTGGGCCCCCGTCAAGCCCACCCCACCTTCAGTCTCACATGCATACGTGAAAAATTATATAAAATTCCACTACTGATATTGCTCTATCTCAACTCAACGTGCCCCAAGGGACCTTGATCCCACTCCCTGCACTATGAGTTATAAGTAAGTCTACTAGGAATGAGCAAATTCTACTGCCTGGTACAGGTCTGAGACAAAATGAGTGGTTTAGCCAGGGGCAACAATGTTTGTCCATGCCAGAATTTCGGCATGCATTTTACTTTGCTGAAAAGTTTTGCGCTGGAAAAAACATAGAGAGAGCAAATATCACCATCCATCATTTCTCAAAATTTTAAACAGAGTTAAAAGGGGCCTGGACTACAGACTTATTATTTTTCATTACTTTCTGCAGTGTATATGTGTCTGTGTGCAGTTCTTTTCCAAATGTGATGAAAAGGGCTTACATTTAGAGAAAGTGAAATATACCTTGGTGGGATATAAAATAATGTGGCATGGACATTATTTCCCAGAATTTATCATTTTAACATGGAATAAGGTGGGAGAAGGGTTGAATAAGGTGAGGTGGTAAAACTATTTATTTTGACAGCGTTCATGTTCCTTTTGCGCATATTATCAGAACTAGTGATGGGTGAATTGGACCCGTTTTGCTTCGCCGAAAATTTTGCGAAACTGAGAAAATTTGGCAAAATGCATTGAAGTCTAAGGGTGAATTTTTTTTTTTGATGCAAGAGGCAGTGCAACAATTTTTTTTGGTCTTGCAACATTTTTTTCCCCTCATTGGAGTTTATGGGCAATTTATGTTGCACCAAACATTTCACTCATCAGCAACCAGAGACTTGATGTTTCTAAAATAGGGGCCATCATTTATCTAAATATTGTCCCATACGTTTTCAAATATCAAGGTACTTGGATATCAAAGCACTTGGGGTTCTTTTAGAGGCCAATTTTCATTGCCCTCCCCAGGTTCTCCACATGCTGCTTCCTTCCTTAATCCACACAACAACACAAAGATGGCTAATGTGTTTCCTTACTTAAAGTTGAAGGAAAGCTCCACTCTTAAGCTGGCCATAGACGTAACAATTACGATCTTTCTCGGAAAAGATCTTTCCAAGAAAGATCGTTCGTTTCAACACACACGTGTAGAGCTGAATCGTCAGATATACAGGTAGAAACAATAGAATTCTACTTGTATCTGATGATTCAGCATTAACAATGGCCGATGTTCAGGGAGCTTTCAAAGGCATCCGATCAAAATTTTCCGTCCAGTCCGATCAACCAGCCGACCGATATCTTAATCTTCTGACGATATCGGTCGGCTCATTTCCCACCATACACGCACCGAATATCGTACGAAAATTTGTTTCGTACGATATTATCTGTGCGTCTATGGCCACCTTAAGGGAGATGCGTAATGTTAGGACATCCTCCAAAGATTGTAATGAATTACCTGATACCCCAGGCTGGTGATCCTGTTAGCAGAATACTGAACCAACCCTGGGCTTCCTCTCATATTCTTTCATCAAAATCTAACAGTCGCTGCATGCACAGTTGAGCAAATCAGCAGGTTTTTAACTTTTCAAATGTGTGCCCAAATGAGGGCCACACCTGGTACATTTTGCTGCTAGCAGGAGTATCAGCCCAGGGTATCAGGAAACTCATTACAATCTTTGTGGGGTGTCCTAACATTTGGCACCCCCCTTGGATTGGATATTACATTCTCCTTTAAATGGAATTCTTCTTTTTTACCCACAAGTGTCAAATTATGTTTGTTATTTTCCTTATCACAGATACACCACTAGAGATCCAGCAGTGACCCAACTCACCTCCAGACACCAGAGAGACAAATAAGGTTGAGCTACTGAATTCAAAAACAGACTAAAGGTTGGGGCAGACAGGAAGCATTTCAGACTGGGAACACGTAAGAATTGTTAAGCAGTGAAATCGACATAATCTAGCAATTCATAGAATTTATTGCCACATTTCTGTTTTTTTGTCTATTCAGGCCAACAGCTATGGCTCCCCTTGTATTGGCTAACAAGGCACATCAACTTTTCAAACCTCTCTGGCTGACAAAGCAACAGTGTCTAAGGTACAAGGATATCAGTCCGGTCCAGTTGGCACACATTGTCAAAAATCATGTTATACATATTTATTAATACATGTATGGCCTGCTGGATTCCTCCAGTCTAATCTGCTGGGCTCTCCTAATGACTTTTCATTCTCTTTCACTTTTCACCTAGGAACTGGCCAAGATTTTACCAGAAAACATTAAATTTCTTGCCTTTAAAGGGTTATTTATTTACTACTTTTTGTGACTTTCCTTATCATCCACACCAGTGGCTGTTCCATTTATTATTGATCTGCAGAGCTTACCTAGGGCATATTAGCACTTGTTCTCTAATATTAGGAAAGAACAACACGGGCATCTATTGCTCTAACTGGCAAAGTCTTCCCAGAATTTTCCGTTCCTAGAAATTGTGTTTCCATGGCAACTAGAAGACTTCACTGAATGGAAAGTGTGTGTCAATCAGCTCTAGTTGGGTTCATGTTTTTCAGCCTCACTCTCTGATTAGAAAACATGCAGTCAAATGGCAAGGTAATAAGCATTCCGGCTTGAGATTTACCTGAGTGATAAATTAACTGGCTTTTATCCCTCTTCTGGCTAATGGCTGTCTTTCTATTATCTATATATATATGATTGGTATTTACATATCTATTTACAGGGCCGGAACTAGTGGTATACAGAAGAGGCATGTGCAAAGGGCGCAAAGATAGAGGAGTGCCACACACGTACCTTCTGACACCTTCCTCTAGTTTGGACCGGCGTTCTGAAGCTGTGGCAGCAATGTGTGCAGTGTTTGGCAGAGTGTGGGCTCTGCTTTGCATGCACATTTGCTTGTCCTCGGCGCTTGCGCTGTTCCACATGCTTAGCGGAGGGCGATGTAGTTTGGTTGTCTAGGGCGCCCGGCTGACTTGGCCCGGCACTGTCTATTTATTATCTATCATCTA
>CM044439.1:127595101-127612452 GCA_024363595.1 Xenopus borealis
TTCTAGGTCCTCTCCAGCGGAGTTCACAGCAGCCATCTTCTCCTGAGCGCTCTTCTTCCTAGATGCATCAGCGTTTTGTGGCGTATGCGCAGTAGGAGTAGGGTTGCACCTGACTGGTATATATATGTTATTAATAGGAAAAACAGATTAATAGAAAGGCGGTATTTTTTTCAAGAAAAGGTGGCAACCCTAAGAAGGAGTCAATTTGCCGGTGCGGCTCTACAGCGCATACTCTGAAAGTCACAAAGTTTCCGAAAAAAGGAAACTTCATGACTTTCAGGCGCATACAAAATCCATGAACTTTCCAATCCTGTTTCCCGGAAAGTAGGACTGCAGCGAATCCACTATTTTGGATTTGGCCAAACCCCTGAAAGAAAGAATTGCCGAATACCGAACCGAATCAGAATCCAAATTAGGGGTGGGAAGGGGAAAATGTTTTACTTCCTTGTTTTGTGACAAAAAGTCATGTGACTTCCCTCCCTGACCCTAATTTGCATATGCAAATTAGGATTTGGTTCGGCCAGGGAGAAGGATTCGGCCAAATCTGAATCCCGCTGAAAAAGCCTGAATCCTGGCCAAATCCTGAACCGAATCCTGGATTCGGTGCATCCCTACCGGAAAGTTTGTGCATTTCAGGCGCATGCTGTTTCATAGCAGCATACTGGTGGGATATGCAGGTATGGGATCCGTTATTCAGAAACCCGTTATCCAGAAATCTCAGAATTACAAGAAGGCCATTTAACTTGTTCTTCATCCTACCTATGATATGTTTTCATTTAAAAAAAATAAGACCATGATATATATTCAATGCGGATATGTTTAATGAAGAATGTGTTGATGTTTGTGTCATGAACAGAAACACCAGGTGCAACAGATAATCAGGTCAGACTAGCAGGGTGACATTTCAAGTTTCTGGATTGATAAATGATGATGTTATAATACATTATGCCTTATAATAACACAATGCTGAAAACGCAATACTATACTATGTACAGACTGAGAAATTAGGGTGGGATATAAATCAAGGCAAAAGCAGGGTAAACATTTATTTATTTATTAATTATTAATTTATTATTATTATTTATTAAACCTCAACTTTTTCTGGTTGAGTTCTTTAAGTGGAAACCTCAAATTTTCAGAAAAAAAGAAACTCAAAATTTTAGCGATTTATCATACCCCAAAGCTGCTAAAAATCTGAATCCAGCTAAAACCTACCGAGGTCATGTAGAAACCAATGGCAGATGTCCCTCAAGATGTCAGTGATCCTCACTGATTTTTTGATAAAGTCAAATTTTTGAAGCATCAATTCAAAAAAGTCCCATGATTCAAACTGACACACAATTATGCTTCTTTATTTACGATTTCAAGAGGGGGGTACAGAAAAAAGGAGGGCTAGCAGGTTTCCACTTTTAAAATACCTCATCACGCATGTTTTTTGCAAGAATAACAACAAGTTCTTACTCATACGTGTAGCAACGCCATTTGTTTGAAATCAGATCAAATTCATAGTTCGCTGATTTATTCTTATGAATGAAAAGTTTGTTCCGTTAAGTCAGGTATTATCTGTGATAATGGTAGGGGTTTCACCTATATGTTAGTTTAAAGTCTTCAAAAACTTCACCCAGGGATCAGGGATGGCAAATTTTCCAGTATCTTTTGCTTTGATTGTCATTTCTTCCACTTCTCACTTCCTCAACTTTCTGAATGAAGTTGCCTCTACTGATTTCCACATTTTCGGGATTAACGCTTTAGCTCATTGCAGGAGGTGTAAGGTAAGTGGATCTTTTATTATTTTTTTAGTATCATGATGTTTATTTAATAAGACAGTCTCAGGATTGTTTACACGTAGGTTAAGTTGTGTCACTTTATTGATTGTCTCAAGAACCTCTTTCCAGTACGTTTGTATATTTGTACATCGATTTTTTTGATAATTTATTTACATTTGTGGATGGAAGTTAAGCCGACTTTGTTTCAATAAAATTTTTTGAAAACGTTGAGTTTTAGTACGTCCCCCTAAAATACTAGCCATCCCCTGTCTGTTATGTGATAAAGTGCTCACACAAGACAATATGGCTGAGATGATTTCATACTTGTTTAAGCAACAAAGAAGCATTAGTCCCCAATGGTGTTTGCTATAAAGAATACATCTATACAGTATTCAAAGAAATGGGAGGCAGAATGTTGTTATAATATTTGCACAATATGAAGAGAGAGAGTGTAGGTGGTTCTTCACAGTGAGGATAACAAGGTTGTTGAATGTCCTCTCGGGTGATGTTCTGATGGCTGATTCTGCTAATTATTTGAAGAGGGTCTTGGATCAGGGGCGTAACTAGAGAGGAAGCAGACCCTGCGGCTGCAGGGGGGCCCAGGATGTATAGGGGGCCCCATTAGGCCCTGATTTCAATATATATTGGATAGTGGGGGGGGGCTGGGGGGGCCCAATAACCTCTAGTTACACCACTGTCTTGGATAATTTATTGAACAGGCATAATATCAAAGAAATTAAGATCTAGATAAATTAGATAACATAGATATTAGATTGAATATAGGTTGGTATGAGTTTCCGTATATATATGGGGTTGGGGTTTGTTTAGAGGGGTTCAACTTGATGGACTTTGAAAATTTTTCAGCCCAACTGAAAGAGGTTGTGCATAGGGTTGCCACCTGGCCGGTATTTTACCAGCCTTATTTTTGATGGTTGATCCCAATGTTACTAATAGGAAAAAAATATAAATATATTGGAAGGCCGGTATTTTTTTCAAGAAAAGGTGGCAACCCTAGTTGTGCACCTTTACATTAACTGTATGATGCAGAGAGTGATAATATAAGATGTTTTGGTTGTATTTATTATTTGTGGTTGTTCAAATATTTTGCAATTTTTTCAGCAGCTATCCAGTTTGTAATTTCAGCAGTCTGATTGCTAGGGTCTAAATTACTCTAACAACTGTGAAGTGATTTGAATAAGAGGCTGGGATATGAATCAGACAGGGCATGAATGTAAAGAGGCTTAACAAAAAGTAGCAATAACAATAAATATGTATTAGAAGGGGAGCGCTGAAAAGAGTCAGAGGAAGAAGGCAAATAATTTAAAAACTATAAAAAAATAAATAATGAAGACTGAATGAAATGTTGCTTAGAATTGGCCACTCTATAAAAGTTAACTTAAAGGTGAACCACCCCTTTAATTATTAACTATGTAACACAATAGAGTTCCGAGACAATTTGCAGTTCGACTTTCATTCTTTGTGCTTCTTTGTCTTTGTCGCTCAGGTTTTAAAGGTAAGCTGATGTCTAGATTCTAATGATTAATTACCCGAGCAATCAGGGAGCAGTTTTGAATTAAAAATAGAACGCAAATAATGCGTAAGAAAAAACACTAACCAGCAGAAATAAAGAAAGTGAATCTTCTTAGTCAATCTTTTTTGTTTGCTGGAGTCAGTGACCCAGACAACCAGATAGCATTTTCACTTGAAGGCAAGAAAAAGAATTGGATGGCGAATAATAAAAATAAATTCCGAAGACCAAAAGGTATGTAAATATAAAATATATTAAAAGTCCATTTAAATAAATATATATATATATATATATATAATAGACAAGCCATGTATAGTCTGTAAATTATATCTCCTTATAACTGGTTCCTAGTGATGTCATCGGTTATAATCAGAGATTAGTGATGTCATTTCTGTCACATGACTCACTGAAACCTGTGTATTATAATAAATAAAAGACAAGGATATTAGAAGTCATCTTGGAGTTCCATGACCTATATGCAGCCTCATGCTTTTATATGGTCATTGAACGCCTCTGTGACTTATAACATCCTTATATTTTACAAGAGGGGTACTTTATTCACTATATATACACACAGCTTCAATATAAGTATTAAAATGTATAAAACTTGTGCCAATGAGGCTGTTAAATCTGTTTCTAGTGTTTCTATGTGCCATAGTAAAGTAAAAGACATGGACGGTATTCAAATACTTTTAAAATGAATATACACCATGATTTTCCCTTGCGATACCCTTGAAGAATAGTTTAGGTTCTTTGGAGTGTCTATGCTCTGTGTTGCAGAGATAGTGGGGACTTTACCCTAGGGCTGTGGCTTTGCAATGAATGAGAATGAGCCCACAGTGACTGCAGCAGTGCTTTACATAGACCTATCCTTAATATACTGCATTCTGTCTTCCTCCAGACGTAGGATTAGCGCTGTCTTTATAGCAGAAAATAAAGGATGACCAGTGGCCCCCAATCTAAGTTACTAATGATCCCTTTAAACCCTGGTGACACAAGAAAACAAAAGGACATGTTATTATTTATAACCATATGCTTGTGTTTATATTCTTCTTTCCTCTAATTTTCATATATAAACAGCTCATGGGCCTGCTGTGTTGTGATATAAGAACATTTTGCTGGAACATATTAATGAATTGACACATTTATAAAAGCAGAAAGATGTGTGAAACAGGAATATTGGTTTCTGCTAGAATTTCAGCTAAGTTTCACCCACCTCAAACACACAAAACATTATGTAGCAGATGTCAGAGGTGCAAAGGTTTTTGGCACACGATTGGGTCCAACTCACGTCTCTGAGGAATGTGACACGATGTGGATGGTACGTGGGCATTCACTTACTTGCACTTCAGTTGGTGCAACAGCGAGAACCCATAGACACAACATGCATGGGAATAGTATAGAAACAAATCTGTGCCAATGTATTGGCCTAGCACTCTACCCAGACATTGTACATGGGTCTTTTTTTCCTTTTCTTTACTCCTGTCTATTTTAGGCAAATACAATACCTAAAGGGGTGGTTCACCTTTAAGTTAACTTATAGTATGTTATAGAATGGCCAATTCTAAGTTACTTTTCAAATGACCTTCAATATTTATTTGTTATAGTTTTTTTTTTATTATTATTTGCTACTTCTGACTCTTCCCAACTAACAATTGGGGGTCACTGACCCCAACTAATAAAAACATTCTCTGCAAGGCTACACATTTATAGTTATTGCTACTTTTTATTACTCGGCTTTCTATTCAGTCCCTCTCAGTAACGTAACTAGATGTGGCAAACCCAGAGGTGCAAACCTCCGCCTGCACGATCTGCCAGGAGGGGGCCCCGAGGGGGTCCAATTGCACCCCCTGCTCCCTCGTAGTTCCGCCACTGGTCCCTCCCTATTGATATTCAATTCTCTTATTCAAATCAGTGCATGGTTGCTAGGGTAATTTGGACCCTAACAACCAGATTGCTGAACATGTAAACTGGAGAGCTGCTGAATAAGAAACAAAATAACCCAGAAACCACAAATAATAAAATATGAAAACCAAATGCAAATTGTCTCAGAATATCACTCTCTACATCATACTAAAAGTTAACTCAAAGGTAAACAATCCCTTTAATCATCTATGTTGAACATATATTTATATGTATAAATATATAAATATTTATATATATTCCTGAAGAAGGCCTGAGTAAGAGGCCGAAACGTTAAATAAAACATTTTTTATTTTTGTACTTTAAGCAAAGTCCTATGTGTGCGGTTTTATTTGCTTCAATATGAATAGGTTTGTTTAAACCAGCACCTATGCATTGCTGTTGAGAGTATATATATATATAATATATAATATATATAATTAAAATTTTAATATGATATTCTGAGAAAATTTGCAATTGTTTTAATTATTTTTGTTTCTTGAGTAATTTAGGGTTTAATCAGTAGCTCTCCAGAGTGCAGTGTTTTCCACTTGAAAGCCGGAAAGCGTCAGAGTTAGATGGCAAACGATTAAACGACTAAAAAAATTGCGGTAACCTGCCTTGAAATGGAAAGCTGCCCATCTGAATGCACAATGATGGAGAGTCGTTTTGAGTTCTCCTCCTGTAAATTCCAGCAAAAAAAGCCATTCTGATGACCTGTCTCTGCAAGAAGATCTTAATGGGAAATCAAAATGCAGATATGAGCATGTCCTTCTGATAGTGGAACTATGTGCTGCACACCAAACTCCATTTCCCTGGGCTGTTTTGATAGTAGCAAATAGTGATCGGATGAACGTTTGATGATGATTGTGTCAGTTCCCCAGATGGCTTCTCTGTTATTTGGCTGCGTTTGCAAAACGACAAAGTAGAAATTCACATAACAGCTTCGATTCTGTTAAATGAATGGAATTTTGAAATTAATTACAGTATATTTGTGAAGCCGGCCGTGCACCATCATTTCCTGGACAAGCAGTTATTTCAGGACAACAAAATAAACAGAAGGTTAACCAGCTTGTATACGCAAGCGCCATCTTTATGAATGGTGGGAACAACTTACAGAAGGAAGAAGCCACGTTTTTTTTCTGTAATGATTTCCAGTAGCTTTCATAAATCATTTGGCAAATGAGGGGCAATGCTGTTGCTCTGTCATTACAGTCTCTAGCTGTGCATCCTGCTGTCACAACCAGTACAGGCCACAGCAGAGACCCAAGGACAGCTAATAGTACAGATGCTTGCACACTTTATTGAAGAATTGGCAAGGCTGAGAAGGCAAGGCAGGATTTAGGCTCTACCATGGGGTAAACAGGAAGAAAAAGAATTAAAGGGAAACTGTCATGGGAAAACATCTTTTTTTTTAAACGCATCAGTTAATAGTGCTGCTCCAGCAGACTTCTGCACTGAAATCCATTTATCAAAAGAGCAAACAGATTTTTTTTATATTAAACTTTGAAATCTGATATGGAGCTAGACATTTTGTCAATTTCCCAGCTGCCCCTGGTCATGTGACTTGTCCCAGGACTTTAGGAAGGACTCTGGCAGGCTGTTGTTTTTCCTTCTCAATGTAACTGAATAGTAGGCAGTGGGACATGGGTTTTTACTATTGAGTGCTGTTCTTAGATCTACCAGACAGCTGTTATCTTGTGTTAGGGAGCTGTTATCTAGTTACCTTCTCATTGTTCTGTTGTTAGGCTGCTGGGTGGGGGAAAGGGAGGGGTGATATCACTCCAACTTGCAGTACAGCAGTAAAGAGTGATTGAAGTTTATCAGAGCACAAGTCACATGACTTGGGGCAGCTGGGAAATTGACAAAATGTCTAGCCCCATGTCAGATTTCAAAACTGAATATAAAAAAATCTGTTTGCTCTTTTGAGAAATGGATTTCAGTGCAGAAATCTTCTGGAACAGCACTATTAACTGATGCATTTCGAAAAAAATTTTTTTTCCCATGACAGGAATGGTGAGCTTTGAGCGGTCCGTTAGTTCTGAGAGAAGCACCTTTGTACCAAGGCTTCTGAATAATAACACCTGAACTGGACAAGGACCCTCTGCCCAAAATGCATCAGTTATGACGATGTCCTGATATTAGCAAGGAGCTATTGTCTATACATCTCCTGGAAATCGACCCTAATATTATAAAGTCACACCCATGTATTCCAAAAACATGTATGTACAATAATTTCAAGAAATGTAAGGGCCACTATCTCAAGGTTTATATGAGGCAGAGTTCAGTGTATACTGAACTATAGTTTATTTGTTGGCAACAACAGTCAGGAATATCCAGACTGACCCTATACTTTGCTTCTGATATTGGCAGTCAAGTGAGGCAGAAACAGCAATGTGTGACCTTTGCAGGAGTATTGGAGTAATCGGAGGCTGCAAAAGACACCGCTAATCTGGCAAGTCATTTCATACATGAAAAAAGCCATTCTTGCGACTGTGGCCCTTACTTGTAACGCACTGATATTAAGTTAAGTCAAAGGGACAGCAAAGGATAGTAAAATGTTACTGAAATCTCATTATTTCCATAGCATTTCAACAACTGTGACAAAATGGTTGATGGATAATAAAATTTGAAAAGTCTGAGCTGGTGAACAAATCTGAATTGGAATGCCAAAGAGAACAAAAAAACAACTGAGGTTGTATGAAAGTTTAACAGGAGTTGCCATCGGTTCTGTGACTGCCATATGATTGGCACAAGCTGGGTGACGGCATTTCAATGCTACTAAGGCACTGCTGCCTGTTTCATAGTGTCCTTGCAATATACTTCATAAAAAAAACAGTTACACAAATTTTAAGAATTCTGAGTAATAAAATAAGTGCAAAAACAACATTATTATTTGGAATATGTGGGAAAGGAAGGTTCCTCTGAACACATGGGCATTCCTTTAATAAAGGGGAACTATTGCTTGAATTAAAATTTAAAGCTTCAATTAACTTTTAGTATTTTATAGAATGGCCAATTCTAAGCAACTTTTCAATTGGTCTTTATTATTTACTTTATTACTTTTTATATATATTTAATTATATGCCTTCTTCTTCTTCTGACTCTTTCCAGCTTTCAAATGGGGGGGGGGGTCACTGACTACAGTCTACATATTTATTTTTACTGCTATTTTTTATTACTCATCTTTCTATTCAGACCTTCAATGCATGGTTGCTAGGACAATTTGGTCCCTAGCAACCAGATTGCTGAAATTGCAAACTGAAGAACAAATATCTAAACTTCAAAACCACAAATAATAAATAATGAATGTCAATAGAAATAGTTTTAGAATGTCACTCTCTACATCATACTAAAAGTTAACTCAGAGGTGAATAACCCCTTTAATCACACTGAAATAAGAATTTTTTTCATTAAAAACAATTGAAAATGTGGTTCCGTTTCTTAAATAATCAAGTTTATCTCCATTCTCCCTCTCTCAACATTGGTTTCTCTTTATTCTGTCTTCATGCAGGAGTTGGGTGTTGGATATTGATTGACAGATAGATCCAATATATTTTACAGGGGGACTCCTTTTCCTAGGAGATGAGTTAAAGCTCATTCAAATAACTGATTCCTGTACAAACAAAATCTAATTATTATTATTAATAATGAACATAATAATAATAATAATAATAATAATAATAATATAAAAGCAAATGATTTATCTTAGTTGGTTCATACTATATTAGAGCATGTGCTGCTTTCTGAATCAATTATACCCCCTTGTGCAATGAACAAGGATTGGGCTGTTTGTCTATTGTTTTAATAATGAAAAATCTATGTGGATTGTTATTTCTTGAGCTAAACAAGAGAAACAGGAAAACTGAAGCTGCTCCATGTTTGGTTCTGGCGAGGTAGATAATTATATTATCAGTGCACAGAAAATGCCCTGCATAATGGACTCCTGCTAACAAAATAGTCACAACAATGGATGAAAGGAGGGTGGGGGGATACTGGGAATCTAATTATCTACCCCACAAGGATCAAACAATTTGTCCTGTTTAACTCCAAAATCATAGTTTTTTCTAGTGAAAATTTGCCAAAATGACAATTCGCAGGGACTTGGCCAGGTTATACCTTGCAACTTGATAAGATGAAGCTACATTCTCAACAATCTTCTGTCTGTGACATCATATCCTGTATGCCAAAAAGTCATAAACAAAGACAAAACGCTAGCGTTTATTTATATTTTAATGTGGGAGTATGTCTAAAATGTTTTTTTTTTTTTTTACATTTTTACAACCATTTAAAGCTCATGCCACATTTGTTTTAGGGTGGGTTCATGTCTAGGTCAATAACGGATCTCTTTTGCCTTTATTTGACTTCCATTTTTAATAATTGGCCACCTCACTTCCAGCAATTTGACCAACAATCACTAATAAAGGCATATCTATGAGCTGTGTGTAAACATAATGCTATTTTAAACATGAATGGGGTTGAGCATCAAAAAAAAAAAGATGCACATTAAAAAAAATTCACTGCACGTCTGCAACATTTTTCCCGCTGCAAATTTTTGGCGAAACGGTACAAATTCGCCCATCCCTAATAGGTATGTAAAGAAATGAAAGGAAGAAAGTAACGCTAGCGAAACTTTTGCTGTAGAAACTTTGCCAGCATTTATCTGCCAAGACAAAACTTTGCATCTTGATAAATATGTGTATTCACTGTGAATTAACATCTGACGAAGTAGTGAATAGTGTGGAGGAGCCTTCCGAGGCAAAAAATACGCCCCTTTAGTAAACCTTCCCCATAGAGACCCTGCAAGATGCTTACTTGGTGGTCAGTGGGATATTGCACTGGCCTCAACTTTGTGGATATAAATTTTGATGCCAAACATAATGCACATTAGCGTGCCGTAGATCAGAGACGAACAACGAACAAAGAGCATCCTGAAGTCGTTAAACCAAAATAAAGTTTCTTTTTAAAATCTCTTATGAAAAAAAATTGTGCACATTTGCAAAACAGGCTTTACATGAAGATCAAGAGGCATATCCCGTCAGATTAAAATAAAAAGGCAAGCTCAGATTTGCTTAGACAAATCATTAAAAATAAATTAAAGCGATATCTGCCATCTACATTGAGCTTCTGAATGACAAACCTACACATCTGTTATCTAGTTGGGGAAGACGGAGCTAAACACTCAATCTCTTGAAGCTAGTTTAACACCTCTCTTTTGCTCTTCTTTTGAGGATTTGATATATTTATAGAAGGTTATTCAAGCCACGGCTGTTTGATATTATATTGTATTGATATTTGATGTTATTTTGACCTAGGAACCACTGACAAAAGGCTAGGCTGAACAGCACCAGTGCCAGTGGTGTAACTGTAGAGTAAGCAGACCTCTAGGAACAGTGAAGCCTGTACTGTGGGGTCTGCTTCCTCTATAGCTGAAAAGAATACCCCAGTGCAAGGCAAGGAATGGGTGGGTATGGGGTGGGTGGGCAGGAAGGCATTTGGTAATTGCACTGTGCAGGTCTTTCAAAGATTTTTTGCAGGATGGCCCAGTGCATTCTAGTTACGTCCTTGACCAGTGCCATAAAACTGCTGCCACAAACTAATTTCCCATGTCATACAGTAGAGCTTTTACATTTGTACAGTTTCAACTGAGCTGGGAGACATTGGCCTTTGAGCAGTTAGTAACATACCTCCCAACTGTCCCATTTTGAGGGGGACAGTCCTGCTTTTGACAGCTCAACCAACAGTCCTGCGTTTGTACGCTTTCATCTTCTGCACTGAACAGCCAGAAAATGAACACAAAAATGAACACAAAAGTAGGTGTGGCCAGCAATTTTTTGCAGCGATATGTGCAGTGCTTCTTTTTTGTCCCTCTTTTTAATTCCAAAATGTTTGGAGGCATGTAGTAAGTGCAGTGCTTCTGAAGTGCCTTTACACCTACAGGTCATCCAACGCGTGTCTGCAAATGGAATGATGGTATTGGGGATGCAAGGTCCCAATTACATCAAGGTCCCACCCATGTACTGTCCTTTACAGGGGCTCAATTCACTGCAAGACATTCTTTTTTAGAAGCTAATCCTTTTTTTCTCCAGAGATGACCATGAAGATCATCATTTTTAGAAATAATTGTGCCTGAAGTACTCTGCACTTTTAGGAAAAACATCCTCAGGTCTCAAGCATTTCAGATATACCTACATAAAGTAATAGGCTAATATCATATTCTTTCACTCGCTATTGATATCAAAGCAACACTTTTTCAATATTCCACCCATATTCTAGGTCCTTTTATACTCAATAGGAATCTGTTCCATTTCTCATTATCGACACACACCTTGCCAAATAACGTAAATGTTTCCTAGCTGATGTTATATTGGAGTTTAAGCAGATGGTACTCTGGCTGCTAAGCTATTGGCTCTTATCTGGCTCTTTCATTGGAGAATATACAATAAGTAGAATGGCCCCTGATTTGAGGTTGTTAATCAGGCTTCATCATACACTGGGGCTGGCAGAGCATTCTAATTGGCTGATCAACATTCCGAAATGAAAGATGCCTTGATACAAAGCGGCTGATCAGCATGCCAGAGAGCAAGCGTGTATTTTCCATAGCAATACGGCTTTCTTTTTCAACGATGAACACTTTACTCATACTGCGTTGAGAATGCAAATATTTTATATCGAACAAATGCAATTTTGTGCTACATTATTTAAAAAAAAAAAAAAGAAAGTATCTCTTTTCATATTAGTCCTTTTGGCTTTTTAAAGACTCTTCCTGTTTTATTGACTTTTGGTGAGAAAATGCTCAGCAGAAAGCAGTGGCTGTATACAATAAACATCCTTTGACATTAAAATCAAGAACGTTAAGAATGCTTTGAAGCGCAGCCCATGAGTTGAAAGTCTGCTTTAGTGTTAGTAATTTGTTCTGTATATACTTGGCAAGGCCTGTTTATACTGTAATGAAATCCAAGCTACCACTTGGTTCATTATAACGTTTAAATGTTGTGCAGCCGGGATGACTAAAATAGCTAAAAATAGAGCATACAAGAAAACAGCAGATTCAAAGTGGGAAAATAAAAACCCAGCGTATGGGATTGTTGATTTTCTTAAAGGGGCAATATACACCTTTAGGGTATGATGTAGATACCAATATTCAGTGACAATTTGCAGTTGGTCTTCCTTTAGTGTGTTTATGTACATATGTTGCTTCCTTTTCTATACTGTTTAATAATTCGCTATCTAGTTGCTAGATACAGAATTATTATCAGAGATCATAGATTTAGGGGTCAATTTATTAAGGTTCAGGATGTTTTTTCCCTCGGAAATTTTAGTTCTCAAGGGGTTTTTTTGTCAAAACTCAATTTTGCACACCGAAAACACGATCAATTCAAGATTTTGGGTTGTTTAACCCAAATTCCAAGTTTTTTCCGTTGGAGTCTAAACCTTAAATAAGAGACCATATGAGTTTTGAGTTCATTCGAGGCATAAAAAAAACTCTTTTGACCTTTGATCGATAACGTCCTTATAGTTATAAATCTGCTATTCAAGCCCTTATCCAGTCATTATCTAGTCCAGTGATTTTCAACCTTGGTCCTCCAGCTGTTAAGGAACTACAAGTCCCACAATGCAATGAAGGAGTCTGACAGCCACAGTCAGGCAAATGCATTGTGGGACTTGTAGTTTCTTAACAGCTGGAGGACCAAGGTTGAAAATCACTGATCTAGTCTGACATTCAAACTACTACGGGTATGGCACCTGTTATCCAGAATGCTCCTGGCCTGTTTTTTCCTGATAAGAGATATTTCCATAATTTGGAACTTCAAACCCTAAACCTTCTAAAAATCCTTTAAACATTAAACAGACTCAAATAGCGTTGTTTGAAAAAAAAAAAAATAGAGTAGGTATGGGACCGGTTATCCTGAAACCCATTATCCGGAAAGCTACAAATTGGGAAAAGGCCATCCCCCCCTAGACTCCATGTATCTGTAATAATAAAACAGTAACTTGTGCTTGATCCCAAATAAGATATAATTAATCCTTAATGGAAGCAAAACCAGCCTATTGGGTTTAATGAATGTTTACTTGATTTTCTAAGCCTTGCCTTACCGTAACTCTAGTGTATATATGATAGACAAGTTAGGGGCCAGGAGTGGGGCAGTGAACACAAAGAATGGTGGCAATTCAAGTAGCAAGGAAGGCTGTGTGCAAAGTGCAAAAAAAAAGGGATGTGCTTTCCTATACTATGGCCCATCTTAATTTTGTATCCAAAGTATAATATGAAGAAAGGTCTGTAAACTGATTCCATTAGTTTTCTGGCTTTTTATTCTTTGGGCAAGCAGAGGTATTGCCTTATGTGCAGCAGAGGACACGGCTACAGGTTAACAGCATTTACACTGTCAGTACATGGGAATCCCAGCTGCAAGATGATCCGCAATTTGACATACAATTGCCCAGCCACTGGGCCCAGTCTCAGCTATTCTTACCCACTCCTACCCTGTCTGTTAAAGGGAATATGATTACCCAGTGCTGAATATAGTACAGAGTAAAGTTCAGCTCTTCAGTTAATAATCACAATCAAATACACTTGAACTACAGATTGGACAAGGATAGTACACACGCATGTACTGTATGGCATCACTCAAAAGAAAAAGGAAACTTCAGACCAACACGTCTTTAAAATGTATTTTATTGTGCACAGGGGCGATGCTGCCCATTTTGCTGCATGAGGTGGTCTTCGTTTTGCTGCCGCTCCCACGGCACTGATTTGTTTTTTCAGCGCCGAACAGGAGCAGGAGGCGTCCTCATCGCTAGTGTAGAGCGTGCAACTGCACTCTCTGCACTAGAAGAGGCGAATTTCTGGCTTGAAAACCGAAAATTCAGCTCTTAAACTTACCAGGAGCGGCATTTTTGCCGCCCCTGAAAACCAGGGGGCGCTGCTGCCTGAGGTGAGAGTCTAAATTTGCCTCATTGGCAGAGCGCCCCGTGCATTTCTAAAAACAAATAAATAAGGAAGTATCTATCATCTGCCCAAAACACCCTGCAGGAAATCCTTTATCAAAGTGATCATAAATAAGTACTGGGTTCTATTTCACTGTTTTTCAGGTTGAATATCAGACTTTTTAGGTAATTGTCCCTTATATAGTGCAACAAATCCATAGTCAGGGGAGTTTTTTGCTCATATACAGTAATCAGAAGTGATTATATGACACACCTATCTGTCATTTATGGGGAATGTGACTGGAGAATCACGTTAGATTCAAACTTGACTGCATGGGACTTTTCGTAACAATCAAGAATCCACTAAAGATAAAACAAATGCTCACCACCGATAGGGGTAGGCACCCACAAAAACCCTGAAACCAGTTATCCAGAAAGCTCCAGGTCACATTTTTAAAAATGATTTCTTTTTCTCGCTTATAATAAACTTATACATTGTAATTGATCCAAACAAACATATAATTAATTCTTATTGGAGGCCAAACAATCCTATTGGGTTTACTTAATATTAAAATGCTATTTTAGGAGAGTTGAGGTGTGGGGGGTCCAAATTAGAGAAAAACCCCTTAACCAGAAAATTCCAGGTCCCCTGCATTCTGGACAACAGGTCTGATAACTGTACTATTTTGGTCTTTAGCTGTCTGGTGTTCATAACAACTATCAGATGGCACAGCTTAAAATGTCTGCACAGAGGATAGAACCCCTTCCAAATGTAAATGGAACTGATACACTACATAGAAGGAATAATTTGACTGAACGGTTGCCATAGCAATGCTGATTGTTCAGAGAGATTTTTTTTTCATCTCTGTAATTGCAAAAAAAAGGTAACATATGCTACACTGATTATTTTTGCCTATAAATATACAATATTATTTACTTGCTTTACTTTGCTATGTACACAGAACAACACTTCTAGAATGGGGAGTCCACAAGGCTCTTCAGCTATTGCAATACATTAATAATATCTAACCAGAGGCATTATAAAAGCAAGGCCATGCTTTATGCTCTACTACAGTGATGCCCAACAGGCAGCCTGGGGCCCCGCATGGTTCAACTGTGACCCCCGCACTAGATGCACAGAAAATGTTTCTATTAAAATGCATTGTGTCACACTTTTCTGCAACATGAACCAACCTTGACTCACAGGTGAAAAAAAAGAGACAAATGTAGAAACATAACTATAAGTCAGTTCTTTGTTTAGACTTTGTGTGACCCAACAGATGTGGTTGTAGCCACTAGCAGCTCATGCAGTATCACCTTCCTTTGCACCTAATGGCTGTCTGATCAAGTATATAATGGGAGGGAGGAACTTTGAACATAATACAATACTGTGCTTAGGAATTTGACACCT
Organism: Xenopus borealis; assembly: GCA_024363595.1. NCBI lineage: Eukaryota > Metazoa > Chordata > Amphibia > Anura > Pipidae > Xenopus > Xenopus borealis. The sequence goes on from CM044439.1 coordinate 127,610,637, forward strand.
ACCCTCTTTTATGGCCTTGATTTCTGAGAGATGAAAATGATATTATATTATATTTTTACAATGCAAATATAATTTTAGCACTTTACATCCCTTAAGCTCTTATTGATCTAGAGCTTTGGGGATCCATATTCTTTTAGATCAGTGATCCCCAACCAGTGCCACATATTGCTCACCAACCCTTTAGATGTTGCTCTCAGTGACCTCAAAGCAGGTGCTTCTTTTTGAACAGAGTCTCCTGTAGGCTTGCAGTCCACATAGAGACTACCAAATAGCCAATCACAGTGCTTATTTGCTATCCCCAGAAAATGTTGTCACACTTGTGTTGGGACCACTAAGGTTAATGTGACCCTGCAGCTTTAAATTCCTATCACTTCCTATATGTATATAGTTTTAATACTTATCTGAGATGAATAAGTATAATGAATTCAATATGTGTTTAACCCGCCTCCTTCCTGTTTATAAGATTGGCATCAAGCATAACTTGTAATGATCAGGTTGGTAAAATACCGTCCAGGCAGCAATATATTGTGAAAGTGACTTTGCAGCGTATCTAAAAACTATCAGTTCCATGTCTAAATAGTTATAAGCAAAAACCTAGTTGTCATTAGGTTTTATAAAGAGAAACAGAAGGTCTGCAGAGTATCTGTATTATATATTGCCCAACTTTTTTCCACATTAAGTATTCATTTACATTTCTTATCGTTAGCTACAGACATTATAGCTATCCCATGAGAAATAAAAAAGTTGGTTTCAGAAAGCCGCCATCATGGAAGTTACATGCTAAGCAAAGCTGCTTTAAAAATGCTTGAAGCAGAGGACAGAAAATTGGCTGGCCAATATGGATAAAAACATTGTGGACATTGGCTTTATTGATTGATTTTTTAACAGAACTCTTTGATGCCAGTTTATGTCCTACATTTTCTTTCTTTGCACAGAAATTCCCATTCTAAACCAGTTGAAGCATTAAATTCCATTGCTCTGGTGCATTTGTTTTTTCATAACATGCACATTATAGAATCAGCTATACTTCTGTATTGTGTGGCAAATGTGAGATAAACATTGAACCTGTTTATTTTCTTCCTGTCATCACCAGCAGGCACAGAACTGAGCTTCCAAGGTTCATTAAAGAGTCACTACACAACCAGAAACTTATAGCGTGCCTGGTCTGTCAATCTTGTGAGCTGTGCTCCTGGGTTAAATGAGGATAGAGGTGGGGGTGTAGTGATCTTTTAGTTAAAACTTGCATGTGTAGGGCAAATGGCTGTAAAAGAAAATAGTTTGGAAGTTTAAAGGAGAAGGAAAGTTGTTTTGACAGCATTTTTTTTCACATTGTGTCAGACAAGATTGACAGGTTTACGGCAGAGTCAAAAAAGCAGATAGTGAAAAGTGTTGAAAGTGAAAAAGTCCTGAGTAAAATATTGGCTGCCAAGGGAGGAGAAAGTGATGCTCAACAATGGATGATAACTTCAGTATGGCACAGAATTTCTAAAAACATATATATCGGTTCAGTTGAAGCCCATTAGCTTGAAATTTAAGAGTAAGGAGTTTAAGTACCTTTCCTTTAAAGAAAGGCTTCATTTGTTCATTGGGTTAGGATGATTCACATCATTAAGATTATTAATAAAATAATGCTATTTTATAAGTCGTTCCTGATCTTTTTTAGGAGTAGTACGTGTTACAGTATATGTGACTGGGTAGTATTAGTGGAACATGAGAGTGGGGTAGCAGTAGATTTGGTTACTTGCTTTCCAAACTGAGATCTGTTGGTCTTGGTTATGTTTTGTACTGTACATAGAGTAGATAGGAAACTGGTTAA
>CM044439.1:127801292-127815676 GCA_024363595.1 Xenopus borealis
AGCCAGGTCACACACATTCCACAAATCCACAGCTAAAGCTACACCTACGGGTGTGCTACATGTAAATGACCTGCCACTAATTGTTCTTGGAAACATCTGAGCAAGCACCTTAAATTGACCATTAAGAAGTGTACCACCAGTTCAATAAATCATTTGGCTGTTTTAAAGAACCACTGGTGCCTAAAGTTATCCTGATCAAGAGTGAATGCTGTGTGCTTATACCGGAGTGGTAATCCCTTCCTCCATACCATAAGCGAGGCCCCATCTAAAGATAAAGAGTCTAATTAGATTGTGCCTACCGGGAGTTGGACCTCTTGCCCAGGTTCTGGAATTGGTGTCCAAGGAAAGGTTAAGGCAGACCCTGCCCCATCCATCTGTTACAAGGGTTTGTGACAGAAGATTACTATATCTTCCAGGTATTTTTTTTAAGATTCACAATGGTCCAAGAATCAGAGAAATACTTGGTTCTCAAACCTGTCAAGATCATGTAGAAGTTAATGGCAGATGTTCCTAAAGTTGTTTCTTGATATCGTGATTTATGCTGGATAATCCGAAAAATTTGGGATTTTCATCCAATAATCTGAAAAATGTACGATTTTGATTTTGTGATGATGAAGGGAGTTATATTTGTTTTCATTAAAAAAAATGTCATTCATTTGAGTTTTAATAAATGTACCTCAAATATGTGTATTAAGCGTCATTGTTTCAGATCTAGCTCATTGCAATGTTTTTTTCTTGTCACAGATTGGAACAATTTCATTGCTTTCTCTTCACCTTCCTTACACTGGCCTTTTGAGAGCTTCACAAGTCATACACAATCAGTCAAGTCTACCTAATTATACATTATAACGTGCCTCCCAATTACTCATTATTATTCAGTATCAAGTGGCTGCTATTTCTGAAATGTTCACACAGAGCACATATCCAGCATCACAAACAGGATTCCAAATGTGGTCTCTATGGAGCCGGGAGGAAAGAGAGAGAGAGAACTGCACTTAAAAACATGTACATTGCAGAACGCTGCATGTGTTGGAATGTGTCGCCAGCATTCTGCAGATGGCTTTCTTTGATTTCTCTCCTGCGTGATGCTGCTTTTTAACGCTAATTAATGTTACTTGATACAATGCATAAGCAACATAATTAATTGAGTAATGCTGTTCCTATTTTTGTCAGCTCACTATTAGCATTTTTTATGGATTTTATTAGATGAAATGGTAGAAATTGTACTGAACGCAACATTCATAAATGCAGTAATAAATGCAATAAATGAATATAGTCAAGTATGGATCTAACATTTGGACATCACATTGACACAGGCCCATCTCTGAGCAAGGTCAAGCAATATGACAAAAACATTAACATTTAGGTTACTGTCCCAATAGACAAGCTGAGAGTAGCCAGACAGGAGGCCATATGCTGGGTAATGCTTGTAGATGGTCACATAAACAGTTTGTTGAAATGTAAAGGTGAGATAACTGCTCATAATGACCAGTAAGGACAAAAGAGTAATTTCATAATGTCAGTCCAGGCAATAGGCAAATCCAAGTACAGAAAAAACAGGGTTAGGACAGGGAAGCAGGCAAACAGAGCCCAATAAACAGGCAAAGGTCAGGCAAGTTGAATCCTAATAACAGGACAGAAACCCAAACCCACAGCAAATAAGGAACAGACAGGACACAGGAGCAGATACTGTCAGAATGTCTAATTAAACAGGCTGCTGCCTATGTAGGGGGCAGTCACCTTGGGCCAGTGGATTTTTGGGTCTTAAGGATACTTGACCATGCTGCACTAACTTGAATTATTTGGGTCCCCATGCTGTCAGTGAGCTGCAGTCTTTGGAAGAAAGGGCACAAACTCCTCTGCTTCTACTTTCCTCTAAGAACTTTCTGTGCTCTCAATTGTCACTGAAGTTAAGTAAGTCCCAGTAAAGCTGCATAGGTATTGGATAGGCTGGAGGGGACGTTCAAATTTCACCCACCCATCCCTATTAACTTCTGTGTGGACTTAAACTTAAGTGATAAATAAATGGTGAAAAACATACAGACACCAAACCTCCTGCCGTCCTTTCAAGTCTGTAGCTATTCTGGAAGAATGTAGATCCATATAGGCAGAGTCAGACTAGATTACCTGGAGACCACTGGATATCAGACTCAAGGGCCCACCACCCAGCCACTAAAGGGTCCCTGCTCAATGTGCGTCTTACTTTGCTGTTGAAAATTAAAGATGGGTTTGAGTTCCATAGTGGCACGTATAGCAATGGAGCCAGCGGTGGTGGCTGGCTTGTGGACAGGGCCCAACCGATTTGGGGCCCACTGGGATTTTTTCCTGGTGGGCCAGTTTGACCCTATATATAAGGAATTGCCATCAGCTACTTTTAGGCATTTCTCAGGTGACAGCAAGGGAAAACAGAGGCCTAGGGAAATGTCATTTACATTTAATGCTAAGCTTAACCCCCAGGAGGAGCAGCAGACAGATAAAACAGGTTCCTGGTTCTAGACTAGATAGTTCTTGACAAGGACACAGGAATCAGGCAGGGGATCAGGACAAAGCAGCACCATGACACAAGTAACAGGGTTTATAGTAGAACTTAACCCTAAAATGAATATGACTAAAACTGCCATGTTTATACTCCAAACTTATTGCACCAGTCAATATCAGCAATGATCAAGGACTTCAAACTTGTCGCAGGGGGTCACCATCTTGGAAACTGTCTGCGACACTCACATGCTCAGTGGGCTCTGAGCAGCTGTTGAAAAGCGAGGCTTAGGGGTTGTCACTAATTATACAGCAGAAAATGAGGTTGACTTGTAAATTAAGCTGATGCTACAGGACTGATTATTAAATTATCACGCTAATTGCACTGGTTTCTGTGTTGCCATGTAGTAATTATCTGTATTAATGACTAATCAGCCTTATACTGTGACATTTCTATTCTATGTGTACTGTATATTGTGAGTGGGTCCCTAAACTCAGTAAGTGACAGCAGCACAGAGCATGTGAATCAGTGAATCAGCAGAAAAGAAGATGGGGAGCTACTGGGGCATCTTTGGAGACACAGATCTTTACTGCTAAAGGGATGTGGTTGCCTTGGGCTGGTACAGAAGCACAAAACATAATGTACAACATTTCTAGCTACTTCTTTAGTTTAACTTTCCTTTTCATTTAATTAGACTGGAGGTGGAGACTAGGAAACCAATGCTTATTATTCTCTGATGTGATGCTGAATTCTAAAAGCTTTCAGTGTCTCAACGGGGTACATAATTATTCTTTACAAATATATTAGAGGGTATTATCAGGGGCACTCCGCCAATGAGGCGAGTTGAGGCACTCGCCTCAGGCGGCAGCACCCCCTTGGTTACCAGGGGCGGAAAAATGCCGCTCCTGGTAACTTAGAACGGAATTTCCATTTTTCAACCCAGAAATTCGGCTCTTCTTGTGCAGAGCGTGCACTTGCATACTCTGCACTAGTGACATGGAACCCTCCTATCTCTGTCCAACGCTGGACAAGCATATCCAATTGTGACTTCTTACCTTGTGTATTAAAAGGTATAATTTCTGAGATTAATTGGCCTCTGCATTGTTAAAACCTCAAATTCAAGCTGTAAATTCCTGTACTGTTCACACCAGTAAAACCTATATTGTTCACACCCCTAAAGCCATGTATTCTTAGCACATTTGGAGGGATTGAACTTGATATATTTTGGCCTTCTTTCAACCCAACTTAATCATTTAACAGGAAAAAAGAACAGCGGGTTATCATACTAACTAGGTTTTCAATCCTGAGAGGTTCTGGCACATACTTGTCTGGAGGTGTACCATTTTATACTCTTTACTTGATTAAATACAGACAAACAGATAGATATTGGAAATTGCCAACATGTGGGTGGAAAGCATTTTGTAGCATTCAGATTCAGTTCACCAAGGCTATTAGATAAGCCAGGATCTGAATCCTTCTGGTAAAGGTTCAGATTTACCCAGAACCCTGAAATGGATTTAATGCAACCTAGATTTGGTCTGGTTAGAGATCATAACTATTTTCTTGATTTTGCAAGATGGGATGTGGAAGTTCAGTTATCAAACCAGTCACTATAATCCAAAATCCATTCCTATCTGAAGACACCGATATTCCATTTACATTCAATCCCATATTATATGAGACCCACTTCTGATTACAAAGTAAAATGTGATGGCTCTAGATAAAAGAAACCAAACCATGGGCAAGTTGATATTTTGTTTTGAATGGCTCATTTTCATATTTCAACAATGTAAAAGATTATAAAGGTATGTTTATGTTAAAAAGTCTGTGCCTGTTGTTCTTTGAAGAACTTGTATTTATTTGTGACTGTCAAAGAAAACAAAGAATCATTTCTTCTTTATATTGGTTGGAAAGTTTGTTTTTGTATTGGGAGAGGCTAAGCATTCACAGCGGGACAAAGCTGTATTTTTCACACCCCATTTGGGCATGGTTTAAATAAAATAATGCAAAACCAATGGCGCTATTCTTGAAGCTTTAATGAGCAACCACAGCAGATTAAGATCAGAGCACCTTTCCTTTGATCTACAATTCCAAGGGCCTTGGGTATATTTTTACCAACTGTGAGTGACTGCAGCAGTGTGACAAGTACAAGTATGAGATTTAAGAAACCCTTTATGCAGAAAGCTCTGAATTACTGCATTACTTAGACTCAATTGTAATCAAATTATTTAAAAAAAAATATTTTCCTTTTCTTTGTAATAATAAAGCAGTACATTTGATCACACCCAAGATATTACGAATCTTTACTGGAGGTAAAATCACCCTATTGGGCTTAACTTTTCAACAAGTTATGGAGATCTGGAGAAGCCCATGTCCCGAGCATTCTGGATAACAGACCCTATACCTGTCATAGTGACACAGAATTCAGGAAAACAAAATAGAGGAAGGGCACACTCCCCTAGTGCAATCTCCTTTAAAAGAATGTCTTTATTAGGAATAAAATGCACTTCCAGAATCACAAGCATCAACAGCTCATCAGTTGATAATATGAAGATTCAAAATTCAAAGCATATCATCCCCAAACAGTGACTTCCTCAGGGGTACACAATCAATTAGAGTCCATCATGAACAAAGACCCAATTCGATGTTCAAAAGATGTACATCGCTGTTCAAAATATTGTAGCCTGTCAGCCCAGATTGGCGGTTGCTATCTGTGTAACACAGAATTCTGGAACTTAACTATGTAGCATAGCCCCATTGTACTGTGCACCAGTTAAAGGGAAACCATCATGGGAAAAAAAAAATTCAAAATGCATTACTTAATAGTGGTGCTCCAGTTCTGCACTGCACTGAAATCCATTTTTCAAAAGAGCAAATATATTTTTTTACATTTAATTTTGAAATCTGACATGGATCTAGACATGTTGTCAGTTTACTAGGTGTCCTTTGTCATGTCATTGTATTCTGATAAACTTTTGATAAAGTTGGAGTAATATCACCACCTCCCCTCCCCCCCAGCAACATAACAACAGAACAATGGGAATATAACTAGATAACAGGTCACTAACACAAGATAACAGCTCCCTGGAAGATATAAGAACAGCACTCAATAGTAAAAATCCAGGTCCCACTGAGACACATTCAGTTACATTGAGTAGGAGAAACAATACCGTGCCAGAAAGGAGTTCGATCATGAAGTGCTAGCTCTTTCTGAAGCCATGGCAAAATAACCTGAGATGGCTACCTACACACCAATATTATGACTAAAAAATTATACTTGTTGGTCCAGGAATTTAAATTTTATGTGGTATAGTGATTTATTTGCAGTGTAAACAGTGTAATTTAGAATAAAAACTCTAAATATCATGACAGAATCCCATTAAGTATGCTCACTGTGTGAAATGGAAAAATTTAAAGTGGCTGAAACCATGTCAGACCAGGGGCCAAAATGCTGAGCTACATATCAGTTCTGAGACTTAAATGCAGTGTTAGAGACAGTATTACACTTCTGCAGGTTTGTGGAACAGCTATCAAGCTGGTGAAGTGTTGTGCATTGTACAGCAGAAATCTAATCTTGTCTCTTTGTTTTTAATACCTTGAGATAGCACCTCTGTGCTGTCATACCACACTGGAAAGCTTTTATTAGACGTTTTATAGCTATTCTGCAGTAGGTTACATGGATGTGGTAAAATGTATGAAACAGCTTTAGGGGACATTATCGAACTGAGGAATCCAGAGGGATTCCCAGAAGTTCAATATTTTCTTCTTAACTGTTTCCTGACTTTCAGGAAAGTATTTAATTGACTTGCCTATTTATCACGGCATTTATTGTTCTCATCAATCTTTTTGAAAATTAATTGTCATTGCATTAAAATGAACACAATGCAAGTTAATGGTAAACTCAACTATTCAGGAAAATCTCTGCAGCTTAGAAAAAAAACTTAGCAATTTCTAAATTACCAAGTAAAAAAAAAACTCATCCCAGAATCAAATTAATTATTATTAAAATTATAAATTATAAGCTTGAATGAATGGGACCTTCTTTATCTCATGTATTGGTCATTATTTGTATGTATTTTGCATGTTTCATGAACCTCCCCTTCAGTTGTGCAGAGAGGCAGAATATATTACCTCTTCATTACTGTGTGATAAGGATAATATTAAAGTATATTGTTAAACATAACAAACCAACAGCTCAATGTCTTAAAAGGATAAGGTTGTTAATGCTCAGTTTCTCATCTCAACCAGTCAGAGGAAAAACTAGAAAGCAAAATGAAAATATACTTCCCCCCATAGATTTATCAGAATAGCAACCAATCCCCACAGCAGAGTCTCATAGTGAGTTCCAATTGCAGAGCACTCATGCCGAACCACTGCACATATATTGATGCCACCTCAGTGCCACTGAGCCAAACGTGTTACTTTTGTATCTCACTGCTGCTTCTTGTTAAAGGACCAGAAACACCAGATATGAAAATTAATTATCTGACTTGATGTACTGTTTATTTTAATCTGGTACACGTAGCAATTTATCTTCTCAAAAAAGGCACAAAAAATCTTCTGAATGCTTCACAATTTACCAGCTTTTTCTTTAAATTTTTTCAAGAAATTAGCAGTTTTACACTACTAATATCTTGCTTCCTGCTGAGCTGCTCTGAACTTCCAGACTGATCAGCCAGCTACAGGGTTAAATGACTGATTTAAGCAACATCTCTGGGGTGCTATTATATACAGGTTTCTCCCTCCTGATGAGCTGTAAGTTTGAAATCTAAATGAGCTACCTGAAAAAATTACAGGTACAGTTATGGGACCTGGGGTTTTCCAGATAAGATATTGTTCTGTAATTTGAATGTCCATACCTTAGGTCTGCTAAAAGTAATTGAAATATTAAATAAACCCAAAAGGATTATTTTGCCACCAATATGAATTCATGCAAATCCGTTACCAAGTACAGGGTACAGGTTTAATTACATAGAAAAAGGAATAATAATATTCAGTATTAGAATTATCTGAAAAAGGAATAATAATATTCAATATTAGAATTATCTGTTTAAAATTGCCTGTATTTCTATACATTTTTGGATAACAGTTTCGCAAATAAGGGATCTCATACCTGTATATTCAAATAACAATACAAGGCATTCTAGAAAATATGCATTTAGGGCAGGGTGTCCAAACTTTTGGCTTCGAAGGCCACATTGGAAGAAGAAAAATTGTCTGGGGGCCACACATGAAATACACAATCACTTCTGATTTGTAAAAGTAAAGAAAATACACAAAAATCTACAATATCAGTTGGATAACCAAATGGAGCTACACACTGGAATATGGGACACCTGGATATTAAATAGACTTATTATTATATTATTATTGCAATGGACAATATCCCCCTCCTCCTATATCCTTTGCAACATGACGTTTTCTCGGGAACTGAGCGTTTCAAGCTGGGCCCCATTCATATCCATTCTAGGCTGCATTTGGCCCTCGGGCCGCAGTTTGGACACCCCTGATTTAGGGTATTTTTCTTCATTTCCTAGTGTTCCTAGCCATTAAACTTTCCAAGTATCCACTTTCTTTTCTATAAATGATGATGATGCTGTTATAGCATACCCTATGTTCCTTTTCTGTAATTAAGTGTAAAGATCTGTTGCATTTTTTCCTAAGCATGGGCTTGATCAACTATCAAAGCCCCGCAAATTCCCAGACTTTTCCCAGGAAGGGTCATGGAACACTTGGGAGATCATGTCAATGACACTCATTGCATAAACAGCAGATTGCTGCATCTGTAGGCAGACTAAGAACATCAGAACACAGAGAAACCCTCTGGGATGTAATCTAAGGAATTACTACATCTATGCACTCTGAAACCTGAGCCATTCACAAACAAATGTGTGGAAAGCAAGTTTAAAGTCATGAAAAGGACCCGAGGCTTCCAACATTCTTATAACTTCTACAGTATTCAGTCTTATCAATATCTATATATAAATGGCTTATATTCCTTAAAGGGTTGCTTCGCTTTCAAATTAAACTTTTAATATGCTATAGGATGACAAATTTTAAGCAACTTTTCAAATGGCCTTAATTTTTTTTATTTCATAGTTTCTGATTTATTTGCCTTCTTCTTCTGACTCTTTTGGGATTTCAAATGGTCAAATGGGGGCCACTATTCCCATTTAAAAATTTAAAATTATGATCTGTAAGGCTACAAATGTATTGTTATTGCTATTTTTTGTACTATTCAGGTCCTCTCTTTGTATTCCAGAATATTGTTCAAATAAGGGCATGGTTACTAGATTAATCTAGACCATAGCAACCAGATTGCTGAAACTGCAAACCTGAGAGCTGTTGAATAAAAAGCTAATTAACAAAAAATTGACAAATAATAAAAATGTAAACCAATTGCAGATTGTCTCAGAATATCACTCTCTACATCATACTTAGGGGCAGATTTGAGAAAAAAAATTCAGATTTTCTAAGTAATTTTAGGGTACTATCAAACAGGCTAAAATTTGATTTGAATTGAACAATGCGATTCAAATATGGAAATATGTCTCTTTAAAAACTTCAAGTTCAAACCTTTGCCACCTTAAAAATGTCGAATTGCTGTTTTAGTCAATGGGGACCTCCTATAACCTATATGGAGTCTTTGGCTGAAGTCTGAGACATTGAAGTTTTTTGGTGGGGAAATCTTTCGAATAATTCGATTGAATGCCCTAATCATTTGATTCAAAGTGTTCAAATTTAAACGAAAACTGTCTGTAATTGCTCAAAAAAACCTTTGAATTAATTTTAGTTGGTCAAAGTGCTTTCACTTCAAAATTTGACCCTTGACAAGTTAATTTAAATATAAATAACAACTTGAAGTGAAATGATAGTAGCTTTCAGATAAAATGCCCCTTTGCTTTTGGTTACAGCCTGGGTGGGGTTCGGCATGTTTACTAGCAGGGTAATGGGGTCCTTCTTTGGGTTGTTTGAAAACATCGTAATGAAAGGGTTTGAATGTGCTCTATGTACTATTACTTTTACAGAACCCTAATTGTGTCCTGTCACTGATCTCTAATAGAGTTAAATAGAATCTTTTCTAGTAACATATTTTAAATGTCTTACTATAGAACCACAGAACACAAAATACTATACATATGAGTATCTTAAGGTTCTTAATTGGCAAGTACATATAAAGTACATATAAAGATTGCTCTAAATAAATCTTTTTTACATTTTACAATTTCAGCAGCATTTGATAGCTATACACTGAAGCATCTGCTGCATTGATGGTATACTGGTATTTTCCTAGTGACTACCCACTCCATCCAGTTTTTAGTACTTTGTCAGAAAGGTGTCTTACATAGTTCCATTGTCTTCCACAACATTGTACAAACATGTAAAAGGAAGGAAGGTATGGTGTGGGTTTAAAATGGGTTGAGGGTGTGTGATCAGGGAGAGAAGAGTGGCAAGGAGCGGTGAGCAGCTAAATATAATGATGCTTTATTATTATAATTATTATTAACATAATAAACACTAAGTGTGTGCACAAGTGCTTACAATCTAAAGGGGAAGAGAATGAGGCACAAGGTGTGGGAGTAGGCAAGATCAGAAATAAACAGGTGAGAGTTGTACCATATTGTATTACCTAGGGGCAAATTTACAAAATTCACATGAATGGATCGAAGTTCGATCGAATATGATCGAATTACGATCGTACGATTTTTTCGGATATTCGAATATGCAAAATTTGGCCTCTTCAATCATCGAATACCGAATTATTGAATAGATCGAATAATCGGATATTCGATGATCAAAGGATTCAAAATTTAAAATCATTTGAATGCCTACTTCGCCAGATTGAACCTACCAAATACCAATAGAAGCCTGTGGGAACCCCCCATAGGCTTCTTTTGCTAAGACCTGCTCGAATACCATTCGTACGATTGAACGCCTCGATCGTTCGAATTGTACAAATTTTTCGGAGGCTCGAAGGAAAAAGTACGATTTTTTTGTGAAATCAAATGATCGGTATTCGATCATACAAATTCATCGAGAAATCGAATATCGAGCAAAAAGATAGCCTAAAACTATTCGATAAGCATTCGATAGTCGAATGCTTATCGAATTTCGAATAGATTTGTAGGATTTTTGGGGAATTTTAGTAAATTTGCCCCTTAGTGAGTAAGGGTAGGCTTCTCTAAATAAGTGTGTTTTAAGAGATGTTTTGAAAGCAGAAAATTTGGGGGAAAGTCAGGCAAACTGTGGGAGATAATTCCAGTGGAGGGGTGAAGCCCTTGCATATTCTTGAATGCGAGGAGGTAACGAGAGAAGAGTGGAGGTCAGTAGAGGAGCATAGTAAGCAGTTGGGTGAGTATTAAGAGAGAAATTCAGTGGTGCAGTGTGGGGCAGAGTTATGAAGTGCTTTGAATGTCAGGGTCATTAGCTTGAATTTTATTCTTAAAGGTAGTGGAAGCCAGTGCAGGGATTGACAGAGAAGGAGCGGTTTCTGAGATGTATAAGCTTGGCAGCAGTGTTCATTAGGGACTGGAAAGGTGACTCTGATGGGAAAGACCAATTAGTAGAGAGTTACAGTAGGCTAGACCGAATACTGAACAGAATCCTAATTTACATATGCAAATTAGGGGTGGGAAGGGGAAAACATTTTTTACTTCCTTGTTTTGTGACAAAAAGTCACACGATTTCCCTCCCCGACACTAATTTACATATTCAAATTCAGTTCGGCTGGGCAGAAGGATTCAGAATCCGAATCCTGCTGAAAAAGGCAGAATCCTGTTTTCGGTGCATCCCTAGTTAAAATATATGATCCAAAATACACTGTGTATTATATATATTGCATATACTCTGTGTATAGTACATAATACATAAAACAATATGTTTTATATTTTTACTGGTCATTGATTTTTTAAAAGGTCTTAAAAGGGTTGTTCACCTTTGCATTAACTTTTAGTATGATGTAGTGAATTATATTTTGAGACAATTTGTAATTTGTTTGAATTTTTTATTTATGAATTATTATTTGTGGTTTTTGGGTTATTTAGCCTTTTTTTCAGCCGCTCTTCAGTTAGCAATTTCAGCCATTGGTTTGATTTGAATAAGAGACTGGAATATAACTAGGAGAGGGCCTGAATAGAAAGATGAGTAATACAAAGTAGCAATAACAATTTATGATGAGTGAATTGTTTTGAAATTTTAGCATTTTGTAATTTGCACATTTTTTCACAAAACTGTGGAAAGATTTGCCTCATCAAAAAGTTGTTGGGATACAAAAGTTGCCACAAAAAAAAACACCCATTGACATGAAACCATTTGGACAAAAAGTCAGAACAAAAAGTCAGTACAAGAAAAAACACCCATTAACTTAATGCATTTAGAGTAACAAAAAAAAATTGTCACCCGTCAAAAATATTTGTTGCCTATTGACTTCAATGTGTTAAGCAATTTTTTGAGACAGATTTGCTCATCACTAATATCAATACATTTGTATTTGAATGCTGGAAAGAGTCAGAAGAAGGCAAACTATATAAAAGGGAAAATGAAGGCCAATTGAAAAGTTGCTTAGAATTAGCCATTCCATAATTTAATGTAGTTCCATCCATTCCTGTGATGTCAAATGTTCATTTTAATATGCATTATCAGCTTAGTACTAGGTAAAGTAATGAGAAAGGTTATGGGCACAGGAAGTGGAAGTGATGGGGAGGAGTGAACGGTGTGGAGCGAACAGTCATCAATAAAGCTGACTTCTACCCTGCAGTCTGGCATTCTTCCTGGTCAGCAAAACCCTGCACCAAGTTATAACTTAAAACATACTAAAAGTTGACCTAAAAGTGAACCACCCCTTTAAGGTGTTTTCTATCTCAAAGTGTCGGATAGAGAATTACCAGAGGGATAGGTGCTGCTCGCAAGAGATTATAATCTAAAATGGAAAGATGATATAATGTGCAAAGCAGGGCTGTATTTGGATTTAAGCAAGAAAGAACCTTATTCTCACAACATACAGTACCTCTCACTTAAGGTTGCCATCTGTCCGGTTTTGACCCGGACAGCCCTGTATTTTGAAATGCTGCCCGGTTCAAAACTGCCTGCCCGGTATTCCAAATTAGGAAAACCATGCAGGATTCCCTTTGATTGACACAGTGATTGGCCATTTGTTGCTTCATAGCCCTGCCCCAAAGTCACTACCCCGCTCCTCCTAATCTGCAACACAGCCCTGTCTCCTGCCTGGTCTCCAGCAGGCTAAAAGGTGGCAACCCTACTCTCACTTACATGGAATGTTGGTTGTCCTGCCTTTTTGGTGGAGTGAAACAAATTGTAATCATTGTGAAGATGTTTACGCAAGGAAATATGTGCATTATTTTGGGCAAAGATAGGAATTTGGTTACAGTATGCTGTTTTCCTTGGAATTCGGTTACAGTACAGTATGCTGTTTTCCTTGCTATCACTAATACCTGGGACAACCCTGACACCTTCTCCCTTAAGTCTGTATTTTAGCATTGCAGGTTCTGTTCTTTTGGCATCTCTACTTCTATAATTGTTTATTTCAACGCTCACACACTTCTAAATATAACATCTAAACATATAAAACCTTTAAGAAAAAAATGGCCTATTTGTAAAATATATTTTAAATATATACTACCACTTATTGGATTTGAATACATACTAATCAGATCATCATAACACCTTGTAGGAATTAAGGGGCAAATTTACTCTTATTTTTGGAAATTAGCTCGACCAAATTCGCAATTCGATAAGCATTCGACCATTACAATTTGGTAGGTTCAATTTGGCGAAGTAGGCAGTTGAATAATTTTTAAATTTTAATTCCTTCGATCATCGAATTATCGAATTATCGAATATCCAATCATTCAATCTATTCGATCTATTCGATGATCGAAGAGGCCAAATTTGCATATCCGATTTCACGAAAAATTCTTACGATCGGTATTCGATCGAATTCGATCGAACTTCGATCATTTGACGTGAATTTAGTAAATTGGCCCCTAAGTGTTACACAGATGTTCTCATGAGTTCTTTTATCAATGTTTCAGACCTTGTACTGTTAATACTGTATATGCTTCAGATGAAGGTTAGAAACTTTTATTGTAATTTATCCATGCATAATAAGAATTGGAACATATCCTTCAACAATGAAAAAAATAACTGCAGGCAACAGTTTGGTGTTAACTACTGTCCAAAACATACTGCCAGTTTGTGTGTGTTGAGTTTCAACAAATATAAGTTAAATTCGATTATTTTTACTTTTTTTATTTTTAAAAATAAGTCTGTTTCCAGGTCAACGACTTGTAGATATGAAATGACTTGTGATTTTTTTTTCCCTGTACAGACAGGATTATAAACTTTTTTTTATAACTCCAGGGATTTTTCTCACTTCTCAAGAATCAGTATTTTTTTATATTACTGCACAGAAAGCAGAAACTTCTGGGCTGATTTATTTATCTCTTCTCATACAGCGTGAATGTTTTATTTAGAACCACGAAAAATAATGCACTGCATAGATTTCTTTAGAAAACATTCTCTCTGTTTTCTTGGCAGAGATATAAAGGTTCCTGGAATAATATGAAAAAACACTCACACCTGAAACCTTTCTTTGGTGGTGCCATTTGTTTCCCACAATATTATGGCATTTCTTGTGTGGATAGTTATTGGTGTCATGCAGCACTGGCAGATTTCTATTGTAAAATCTCATTCATCAAATTTGTAGAGTCATAATAGTTGCGTAATTGCATGGAGCTGTGCCCCCCAGACTTATATACTGAAACCCCTTTCCCTATGCCTGTCCCTATGCCAACTTTTCTGATAAAAGACTGGCTGGGAAGAGGAGGTTTTCTATACAGTTAAGCTGGCCATAGACTTAACAATTACGATCTTTCTCGGAAAAGATCTT
>CM044439.1:127826039-127843476 GCA_024363595.1 Xenopus borealis
GAGTTTTACCTCTGACAGCTCCTTTACACAAGTCATTACTTCCCATAAAATCACATTAAATTACGCAAATCACATTTTCCTAACCCGTTATCTCTTTACTAATAGTCAAAACACTTACAATATTTCTCAATGTATGTTTTCATGGCAGCTACATTGTCCTACCCCTATAGAGTGTAAATCCATGTGGCTGAGTTACAAAATATATCAATTGTTTTTCTGTTACTGTGTATCCTTATGCTGCAATTATCATGTACTCGTATATACAACTGCTTTGAAACAAAATACAATAATAAAATAATAACATTATATTTTCACTTGCAGCTACAAATATAACAACTGCAGCTTTTAGGAGAAAAAAACCCTATTCACAACTGTTTCGGTTTATTTATTCCAAGTGAGGAAAATATATCCACAATCCACAGATTAGACCCATATTCAGCAGAACTAGAGCTGAGCAAATATATTAGAACTCATTTTTAATTTGGTTGAAATCATGACTTCCAAATTGTAAGAGTAAATATACCTTTATACCTTTATATGCTGACTTGCTGCAATTCATACCATCTTGCATCTTGATCTAATCTTTATCAACCACAACTAAAAGGATTTAAAGCAATGTAACTCAAATTGCTGTTTTTTTTTTTGCTGATTTTTATTGTTCCATGTTCAAGTCTGAAAAAAATGGTTGAATCTTAGACCTGCCTTTGTTTAACACTTTTATCTAGTGGTATTCTATAATACTTACATAAAAATGACAATATAAATCCTCAGTAAAGCCAATATATTTCATATGGAGATAAGGGCTTGTACAGGATTAATCTGTCCTGAGGCAGTTGGAATTAGGATATTGACAGGAACATGGTGTTTCTTTTCTACAGAACATGAAAAGTTTGAGCGTATTGGATTTTTTGTTCTGCCAAGAAATGAACTGTTCTTCTGCATTTCTATCTGTATTTCTCACTTAGCACTGGAAACACTGAATACAGCTAGATGGCAGAAATGTAAAACAAGGTTTAAGTTTACCTTTTGATGAAGACTACAATCAGGTGGTGGGGTTAAGTAACAGCACCATTTCACAGACATATCAGTCTTCTAGTTGTGTTTTTGATTGATTTTGTTCCATAACTCTTCAAGCTTAAAAATAAATTACTATATTGCTACACTAATGTAAACAAGTGATTGCTGTGCTCTTCTCTGCAGAAATCCATTTACTTTCAGAATCAATAAGAGTTCATGGATAAATCTCTGCCTAGCACGCAGCACCTCTGTGTTTTATTCATATTAAAAAAAAGACGTTTGGTTATTGGAAATGGTTTTCTTTAAATAAGCCTAAAACTAGTACATTTAATTTTTATTTGCAGTTTTTTATTTTATTTTTTGAATGTACTGTCATCAAATAAACATAGTTGGAAATATCCAACTACATACACACGTTTACAATTATGTTAAACATATTCAATACATCTACAGTATTAAATATATATATGTTTGAACATAGCTTAATAATGGAGATATGTAAACTGCGCCTAGAATTTCAAAATGGCGTTTCATAAAATAATCCAAAAATGAACAAGCCCAAAGAAAATTGTGCTAGGAGCCAAATAACATCTGGATATATTCAAAGGAAAATGGGCACATAGGCAGAGGGGAACCTTTCTCAGATACACAGGAATTCAATTTGCTATAGTGAAACCATCAGACACATAGGGGCAGATTTACAGATTTTACCCTCGAATTCGACCATGGGAATTTTATGGGAATAAAAATCATTTGAATATCGAATTCGAAGGATTTGACCGCTATTCCATTAGTGGAATGACCGAATAGGAAATATTTAATCAAACGATAAAATCGAGCGATTTTAACTATTCGATTGAATTTTATTATTCAATCTAAAATAATGAAAACCAATTTGGTAGTCTGAAACTGGCAAACTAGGCAGTCGAATAAAAATTTAAAGGGGAAGTTATTCGACTGTCCAATATTCGAATATTCAAATATATTTTTATTCAAATTATTCGAATCATTTGATTCGATCGAATTTGTTTGAAGTGGTCTTCAAAAACATTCAAAAATTAGAATGTCTTTGAAAATTCGATCGAATTTCGAATCATTCATGTGAATTTGATAAATTTGCCCCATAGAGACTAGACATGAGCAGCTCCCGAACATATGGCTAAGGTAAAGGGGATAGTATGTCCTACCTAGAGGGTCTAATAGATATAATTACATGTGGCATCCACTTGTGTTATAGTAAGTGGTCTAGATAGCCAGTGACCCCACACTATTTTTAATTCACTTTCACAAACCCTTTATTTACAATTTAATTTAGCAGGGGAGATGTATTTAAATGTTAATCATTGGTGATTGGAAGACCCTGATCATTGACCTAAAATGGCCAGGAAAAGAAATTCATGCAGGGCTATTACAATGTATCTGATGGCTGTGGTTCATGTGATATACCCATTAAGCAGATCTAGGGCACTGGCATACAGACTTTTGGGATTTGGGCTCCATTTACTATCAAAGTCATACATGAAAACATGATCATGGCATTTATTCTGTTATCATTTAGAGAATTTGCCTCCCTCAAATGTCCTACCGCATATATTTGGTACCAGTTGCCTAGGTGAACAGTGGTGCCCAATATGCCATGAGAGAGTATCTTAACCAAATCAAGTGATTTAGCATGCTCTGGCAGTTATAGACTTGAATGCTGTATATAAGTTATAGATAGCTGATTATAAATACTGTCTGGTAGATAATAATATTTGTGGGCTTAGGAGATTCTTGATATTTGGGGGCAGATTTATTAAGGTCTGAGTTGTGTTTTCCATAACAAATTCTAGTTTGAGAGTTTATTTTTGAGTTACAAAATTGTTTTTTTCAGGTTAAGAAAACCTAAATGTTTTGAGATTTATTATACCCCAACCCTGGAAATAGCTTGAATCCAAAAGTACACCATCTAAAAACCATTGAGGTCATGTAGAAGTCAAGCAGAGGTCCATTGAACTATTAGAAAAATGTAATAGCCTTCATGATGTTCAAGTTTTTTTTAGAGGGGTTTGCTCAGAACTCGATAATTCAAGTTTTTTTGTTGTTAAATATGACTTCATTGATTCAAGTTTTTTACATTTGAGTTTCTTAAATTAGAGTTTCTTACATTCAAGTTGTGAGTTCATTCAAGTTCATTAAAAGCTCACATAATTTCAAAATTTGACCTTTGATAAATAATCCCCTTAAAACCTATGAGTAACTTGTATAAATTTTCAACCACTGGTCTATATGGTATAGCTGCTGTATATAGTTTACAGAAGGGTTAGGAGTGATGGGCCGTCTAAACTGGACAGATTGTGAAGCACTGCAGCCAATGATTAGTGCTATTTTTGCCCTAGCATGGAGAAAAGTAGCAACCTGTGATGTTCACACCCTTTGGTGTAAGTTTATTGATGATTGCCAAATTGCATATAGAACCTTAGGCAGTAAGTATTTTATAAGTAAGTAATTTTACACAATTCTCTTATGTGTAGTTTCTGCCAGGCTTTGTGACCCTATAACATGAGATGGTTATAGATAAAACCAGAGGGGTTTAAGTTATTCCCAGATATGCAAACATAATCATAGAAAAGTTTGATGAGGTGAGGGCAGAGCTATGTGCTTTTGCAGAGTTGACCGTAAAGGGCAAGGAAAGTGTAAAATAGAATAAGGCTAGAATTTGTATTTTGTATACTAAACATAAACATGAACTTACTGCACCACGAGCCTAATGAAACAAAGGATTTATGCTTTCAAAGTTGGCCACAGGGGGCTGTCATCTTGTAACTTTGTTATACATCTTTGCCTGACACTGGCACTGCACATGCTCAGTATGGTCTGTGCTGCTTAGGGATCATCCTAAATTATCAAAAAACAAAGCTGTTTGCATTCTGCATGGCTGGTAAGTAAGGCTCATAAGTATGATTGTTTCCCTGCCAGAAGTTAGGGACCGTCTGACAATTCCTATCCTCAGCACTAAATGAAGGGGGAATTTTACTGCATACAGTCAGATTTCTTATAAAAACGGTACACATTTTTAAATTAAAGTATATTGGAGATAGATTTCTTTTTCATTAAAGAAAGTAAAAATGGGATTTCATTTCTTTGCCTTTCCTTGCCCTTTAAAGGAGAAGTCAACCCAATCAGCTCTACTAGGCATGCGCCGAAGGTGACGAAGTATCGGAAAACTTTGTGACTTTCGGCACACTGTGCAGTAGAGCTGAACTGACAAATGCCTCCTACTGCGCATTCCCCAGAAGATGCCAATGTATCCAGGAAGAAGACCACAAGGGAGAAGATGGCGCCTGTGAACGCCATGGACAGGACCTGCACAGAGGGTTAAGTAGCAACTAAGGGACATTTGCCCTGGGGGGGATTAGGTCAGGGGGTGGGAGGAGGGAGGGCAATACAGTGCCGATTGGGTTGACTTCTCCTTTTAGGCCATTGTAACTGTCCCAGTTCAGTGTCATTCAGTTACAGAATTGTGTGATGAGCAGAAAAGTCAACAGGGTCTACAGTTTGCAGTATTTATTGTTAATCCCTTATTTAGTGGGCCAGATATCCAGATTGGTACATATCTTGGCCTTGGGGTGATTATCCATTAAGCTGATCCACACAATTGCACCCATATGTTGCAGTCGTTTCTTGTACATTCAGCCTACATATACTTTATATGCAGGCCATAGACATTGGCAACTCCTTGCATCGCTAATGATTAGATAAGTAGTTTGAGCCTTCAATAGAACACTCTTACTGAAGCCTGTGATTCATTTCGTTATCAGTTGCTTATTGAGCACACATAGGTGAATCCCTGCATCATTATGGGAAAAACACAAAATGCTGCGTAAAATCTATATATGGCAGGACCTCCTAAAAATATTTAACCATTCTACTTCAGAAGTAAGAAGAGGTTATGACTGCAGCAAAAATACACATATTATTAACCATTTTTTACCAACAATATTTAGATTTCAATTGTACAACCTTCTTAAGGATCAAGACAGTTTTCCCTGTTTAGAAACAAACCTTTAGTTACACATACATTTGTGGACACCAGATAAATAAGGGACAAAATTACACCCCGATATGTAATAGAAGTTTGCCTAGGAGTCATACCAACCAATAAGATGTTTGCTTTTAAACAGGTGACCAACAAATGCTATCTGCTGAATGGTAATATTAGGTGATAAGAAGTGCAGTAAACTGTAAACCCTATAGTAGGTTAAAAATATTCATTTTAAATAATATTAGCCTTAAGTTGAAAACTTGCCATAAGGTCTGCAATAAATGTATTCTTTCTGACAAGCTTATTTAATCTGAGTCTCAGTTTAAGTGCTATTTGGATAAAGACGCTGACATATTGTTTAAGGAAAATAGACATTAGTTAAAGCTGAATTTGCGTTATGCATATTGGATGTTGTAATTAATCCTAGACTGTGTAGTGCCTATGGGCAACAAGGAAAAACATGGATACAAAGTGATTAACTTAATTTGCATGCTGATTTGAACTGTAGCTGTATATTTCAAAGCGTACAGTATATCAGTAGTGAATACTGCCTAATTACCCAACTGAAGTACTGGCTGAATGATTTATTAATTTGTTTGATATGTAGGATAAAAAGCATAAACAACTGTTGCTTGGTCTTTTTTTACTGGGGCAGGATGCGAGAGGATTAGAGGGAATTTAGCAATATGTAGTTTTTTTTTGAGATCTGGGTAAAATGTGTGAAAGTTGAAGTAAATTGGCTAGCATTGTTATGGGCAGTCAAGGGTCCAGACTGTCCAGAAATATGATTTGTCATGGCAATTGTCAACTGCAGAGTCTCAATGAATGGCAATTGATAGTTTGATAAATAGGACCATTGTATTGAAAATAATAAATGCATTTATTGTTAAAAGAAAGAGAAGTAGCTAGTTGATTTCATCAGTATTAAATAACTTGCAAATAGTGGGAGTGTATGAGAATACCATGCATTGAATTTGAGAGTAATAATTCTCATTTTAATAAGTTTTGGGGGCCAAGGCAAAATGCCAGAGTGCATAGAGTTGGTGATTATAATCATACACGGAAATCTCAATTTATGGAGCCATTTTCCATGAAAAATTTTAAATTAAAAATTCTAAGAAATTCTGTTCACATTCATATATGAAGAAAGATATTCGAATATGGAATAATAGATATTCACCTTTCAGATCTAGAAAATGTCTCTTGTAATTCAAATTCATTTCTCTTTATTAGGGAAACTCATAATAACACTTTTACTACATTGGGTTTTACCAAAAAATAATAATAATTAGTGATGGGCGAATTTATACGCATGGGGCGAATTCGCGGTGAATTCCCACGATTCGCCTCTGCCGAATAAATTCGCGAAACGCCAGCAAAAATTCGCCAGCATAAATTTGCCAAAAAAACGAGTCGCACGTCGTTTTTGACGCGACGCGTCGAAAACAACGCGACGCGCCCCGAAAATGACGCGAAGGAAATGACGCGACACAACGATTTTTCGCCAATTTGCGAATTTCGCTGGAAATTCGCAAATTTTTCGGCGAAACGGGTGAGATTCGCCCATCACTTATAATAATATTATCTCTGCTCCTTTTGTATCCAAAGATCCAAGAGATCCAAGGGGAATAGAACACTAAGGACCCAAAAGAGAGGGAGGTTAAGAGAAACCATTGTGACAACAGAGGAGGGAGATCTGAGATGAGAAGACAATTAGATTTTGGTATTTTTAACCTTTCCAGTTTTAAATTATATAAAAACCATATTAGGTAATTGGTTAAAGGGCCGCATTATGCCCCTATTAATAGACTAAATGGTTTTAATTATTTAGGGATCTAAATAGACTTATACAACAATTAGCTATGAAAAGACATTGTTTAATGGCTCAGTGTAATGGGATGCCTGTAGTACTCCCAGTACTGGACAATAGAGATAGGTTACACCTAAATTTGGCCTTAGAAAATGAACCCATGGTTGAAAGTTTTATTAACCACTTATACGAGGACAGTATACCAACTCATCTTCGTGGTTTTGCTTCCAAATAAAATATTAAAATATGATAGAGGCATTTTTATCAAGACTTTTTACACTAATGTTTCACTTGATTTTAAAATACCTGTTTTTACTCTAACACCTAATATTTATGTCATATCTGTTTGTAGCTATTTGCTATATTTTAGTGCTTTTTAAGAGTATTTGTTCATATGTTTATTGTGCATTATGCCAGTGTTGCTAAGGTATTTTGACCTTGGCAATGTGCACACATATTCTACACTAGATTAAACATGAATGCCCCCCTCCCCTTTTTTGGTATACTAATAGTTGCCCTTAAATGGAAGCATGCAGGGCCGGATTTACATAGCCGGCACCCCTAGGCCCCCTGTCGTTTGTCGTCCCTGTCCCCTCCCTTTTACTTGCTCAAATTTTCATCATTGGGAAGGAGCAATGAGAATTGGCACACAGGAAATTTACATTTCTGAACCAATATGGGCAGCATGCAGCCCTAGGCCCAGGCCTAGGTGGCCTCTCCACAAATCCGGGCCTCGAAACATGAGCCCTTGTTGATTTATATGCATTGTGCATTATGCTTATGTTGCCATGATGTTTAACCCCAGCAATGTAATTAAATGTTTTTTATAATGAAGGTCCCCATTTGGTGTTATAAATAGAGAATATAGGTGCTCCCTTATTGGCTTTTTATCATTTAGGCTTTTTGTGCCTAATGTGCATGCTTGTGAACACTTGTGTTTGAGCTGCAGGTACCTTCCGTGATGCAAGTTGCATGTGACCTCACACATACTGTATGTTGGACTGTGGCGTCTGATGTGATTTGTATATGCACTTGTGGCATTACCATTTTGCGCATGTGCAAACCTATTTTTAGATACCAGCACACCATCAGCCTTGAGAGAGTTGGGACACGACAAAATATGTTGGGAAACAGATTTAACAGACTTTATTGATGAACAATCATTTTCTGCTAAATTGTAAGTGCAACATATCTTTCTTTGATTAAAGGTGCTGATACAATTTTACATGATGGTAAGTAGCAGTTGTTATAGGGAGAAGAGGTTATTTAAACTAGATTCCCAGGGCTAGAAAAGTTGTTCTGGGTATTTTAATAGGGTATGATTTTCAGGGCTTCTCACAAAGGAGACAAAAATGTTAAAGACAGAGGTAGAAACATGGATGGATGGGTGCTTCCAGCAACCAAGAATTGTGGAACCAAATGCATGTATTGGGCATTAGAAAGGGTAATTGGTTTGACAGCCATATAAGTTTAAGGCAATATTATAGCCCCATAGTTTTATCATAATGACATCATCATATTATTAACTGCCCCACAAATAGGTCTAGTGGTAGGTTTAATGGTATGGGATGGTACAGAGAAGAAAAGAGAAGAATTAGTTTCTGGTTTGATTCTTTTAATGCACACACTTATTCCCACAACTGCTCTTTTTTATGGAGTGTTGTTTTTTGATCTTGCTATTTAGTATTGCATTTATACATAGATATATATATATATATTTTTTTTTTTACAAAATATTAAGTATGAAGCACACTGCTCTGTTTGCATTACCAGGCCCTTCCCTAGAAAGTGCTTAAGGATTTCTTTAGAAAGAAATAGAGATTGTTATCTTTTCAGAGATAGAATAGACATAGAGTTCCCTTTCCCTTCAACACATCAAAGTAGAGAAATTGCTTCTATTACAGAGAAACAGAACCCTCTTGGGCAGAAATGATAATTATGACTTTTTAATCATAAATTAAAAGAATCAGTCATGTGAAAGTTGACAAGGATTGTTGCTAAAAGAAAGTTGATTTTATTTGAGGCTTTGCATGGATAGTTTAAACTCTTTAAATTCTGCTAAAAATGGAATGAATTGAATATATACTAATCTTCCAGAAAAGAAAGGAACAATAAAATATATCTTACACTTCACTTTTTTATGCAAATAACATTCTCTTTTGAGAGTTTAGCTTTGAAGGTAAAATCTATTCTATGCCATCAAAGTGTATTTGCACAAGTTAGGCCTTGCTTTCTTCTTTGACACAGTCCTACCCTTGTCCTCTTTGAATCTTTGTACGTCAGTGTTTCATAGCACATCTTTTATTAAACCATGGGAGGAATAGCAGGATCCCTTTTGTAACATCTGAAAAAGAAGAAATAGCAACACACAATACATATGTAAAGATTTGGGGTTGGAGGGATTTATAAATGTCTTCTACTATGTAGCTAAACTGTTTACTTTTCATTTTTAGGAAGTTCTAATAAGCTTGATTTTAGTATAACTAAGTATATTTTACATGTAATGTCTTTTCAAACATCTCTCAGTCCCTTTGCTAATGAAACCTTTTTATGGTTTGATATTTGCCTTTAAAACTCAAGGTCAACCAAGCCAATCAAATACTTACAACATCTACATGTGCAATTGTCATCCACATAAACTTATCTTTAATTATGCAATAAGTGAAAGGTTTTAGGGGTTCTATGCTTACTTGTACCTTTGATGCTAACACCTGGATGATGTCATCATTGGTGAAAAATTTTAATATTTAATGGGCCTGTGGCCAATTACGTATTGCCCAGCGTAAATCTATTTTCAATACCTCCTTGGTCCAATTTCTAGTCTGCCTTGTCTGTTCCTGACCTAGCCTGTTCTTGGCTATTACTAGTTTGCTGCCTGTCTTGACCTCTGCCTGTTTATTGACCATTCTCTCGAATCCTGTTTTTGTAATGCAATACTGTTGGTTTGACCCGGCCTGTGATCTCGACTATGTTCTTAACCCCTAATTTTGTATTGCTCTGCCTGATTGGTAATCTATACTGTTGGTTTGACCCGGCCTGTAATCTCAACTATGTTCTTGACCCCTATTTTTGTATTGCTCTGCCTGATTGGTAATCGACTTGGCCTGTCCCTCAATCACGCTCCTTTTTCCCCATTCCCCTAGTTCAAGTTTGGTTCCCTTATCTGCCCAGAACTCTCTCCTAGGTCCTCTCACTATAAGACCTGGTGGCATCTGCGGCTCCTCCATAAGTGAAAAGCAGCAGCTATAGGCGGAAGCACGAGGCCTGGACCTTGGGGTTTATTTTGGGTTTGGGATACCTTATTTAACTCCTATGCATGCAAAGGTGATGGGCACAGAGTTGTCTGTTGCAATAATGTAGTTCAGGTCACTTGTTTTAATTACTTTATTAATCAACAGTTTAATCTTTTCCAGAAAGTATGTTGTCTGTATTTGAAAAAGGTCTAAAGCTTTAGAATCTGAACTTGACAGCTACAATAAATACTACACATGCAGAAAAAATAGAAATGTGACAGGTGAAGTTCAGTTTTAAATTTATGAATGTGGAACATAGTATGAATCAAACAGCCTGATTGACCTGCTGTATGTGACATGTGAGGTATCAGCTAAATGTTATCAATTCCAGCAGGCTTCATGTCACTATTCAGATTTTCAAATTATGCAAGGTTTTTCCACCCAAATTCAACTAAAAAACCGCTGATGACACCCAGCGTGGCTGAAGGTTAAAAGAAGAAATGTTCATCCTTCCTCTGATCTTCTCGACTGGTCATTCCCTTATATCAGTAGGAGAAAATTACCCAATACATTGAAAAATTGTGAATAATTTAGTGATTCTCAAAGCTAATGGCAAAATATGTATGAGCTCTTCCTGATGAAAAGAATTTTAGTTTTCAGCTTCAGTTTCATCCGCCCGCTGTTCTTAATTAAATGTTACTTTACCAGCATAATGCAGCTTTAATTCACTTGGTCACATAAAAGCCTTTGCGTATGAAATGAAAGTGTTGTTTGTAAGTGTTTGAATTTACAATATTTAATGGATAACTTCACTGGGGACAGCAATTAAGTGAATTAAATTATATGATGGAAAATATTGCTAAGATTAAATACCAGTCCTATTTTATTGCATGCCTCACTAATGGTGTACTTATTACAGCATACTGTACATACATTAGCTGAACTTTTGACCAAATTATTACATTAGTAAATGGCACACACCTCACACATCAGGATTAAACACTGATATTTATGCCTTGAAACCCAAGAGTTTTAGTTTAGTTTTAATACAGAGGAAAATAAAATAGATTTTTGTAACTTCAAACTCTTTTAAAGAGCTATTAAAAGTAAATTTTTTATCTTAAATCAACAAGGCTTTAGAAATCTTACTAAAAAAACTCATTTGTGCTTTATAATAGGTCAATAGATGTGTTAATAGCCAATAGAACAGCACAGATTTCTATTTGCTGTAATGTGTAATGTGTTTGTATGAACATTTGTATAAAGTATTATATAGTTTTTATTCTGCAAGACTCTAGATAAGGTAACTTATTATACTGCAGATCTCTCCATGGTGGTAGCTCCAGAAATGGGAGATGCTTAGTACATGTTTATCGAAGTGGGAATTTCTTTTACAATCTCCACTTGCATTTTAGTTACATTTTATGACATTGCTGCCAAACACTCCAGGCCCCCACAGATTTCTCCACTAAAAAAACGTAATGTTGTGTTTTAGCCTCTTAAGTGATCCAGACCGGAAAGAAATGGATCTCTTTCCTCTGCAGATATTTTATTCTAAACAGTAATAACTTGAAAAGTCAGCCATGCATACTGTGTATAATGGATGCTTACTTTTATTTAGTTTGCTGTTCTTCAGATTTTACATTTCTGTGCTTAGGTTTTCCAAGAGTCTTATGCCGTGATAGATGATTACATTGTTTTCATGACAGAATCTTGTCTACATGAATATGCATTAATCTCCATTCTCTATATAAAGGGAACAATGTTCATATTGAGAGAACATGACTTTAACAGGGCCAGTTGAGCATTTCACATCAAACAATCATACATCAGTGCATCTGAGACAGACATTTTTGTTGACAGTATTGTGATATTCAAAGGAACCATATTAATGCATTTTTTAGTATTAGTGAAAATTGTTATTTCCAGCTATTGCTGCACTTGCAGATTAAAAAAAGTCTAAATTAGAGAGGATTGCCAAGTAAATCGTATATATGTCCTGTAGGTAAGTTCAGTGAACATTTTTTTTCATTGCAAGCTCAAAGGGAACTCTATGAGATGTATTTTTTTTCAGGAAGAGAAATATTAACTAACAGCAAGCTTCTTCCATAGAGTCCAGTATTCTGCTATATCAAAGAAAACATATGATTAAGGATTAACCAGCATTCTGAAAAGGCCAGTGGCAAGTATTGTATTGCTCCAAACCATTCCTAAGTACAGAACTGAATTAACTAGATATTCAAAACAGAATGAGATGTATTGTGCAGTGTACTTGTGTGGGATACCTTAATGTAAATATCAGGTACCCAGAATTTGTTTTCAATTATAAAGGGGATTTAATAGTCAAATGAAATTCTATTTACAGTTATGCAGCAGTATTATTTTAAACTTTGCTAATTTTTTTAGATGAATTATTTTATTGAAATAAAAAAAAAAGCTTAAGATTTCATTGGTTTGCTGGTAACTCCTAAATAACCTAGCAGCCAGGCAACAGTTGGGAAGCCAGAATGGAAATTGTCTGTATATATTGGAGTTCTGGGAAAATAAAACTGTATTATGAGAAAAACACACATGTTGATTGGACCAGAAATTGCACTTTGCTTACTGCACTAGTGGGCCTTAATAAACACTAAATTCTCTCTGAGGATAAATGCCTTGTCCAATAAATAGGGCATCCTTTTTGGCATTTTAACCTTGATAATTCAGTAAAAGCATGTTAAAATTTTGGATTTATTAAATATAAATTAATGTAATTTTGCACAGATTTTAAATGACTTTGATTTTGTTATCCAATTTAAATATATTGAAAAAATCCCCATGTTTGTCTACAGTTGAGGGCATTCCATGTAGAAAACTTTAAAAACAATTAAAATAGTTCAGTACAGAGAGCCATGTTTTTATTTTCTTGCATTATGTGTCCACATAGAGGACAGACCTTTAATAAAAATGACAATTTCACATGGGGAAGCCCAATAGGTAGCTGTTTTCATATACTTCGGTGAGCCATGGCCAGAAGCATAAGAGTTAGTGCTTTTTAGCATGGAAATGTTTTAGGTACAGTATGAATGCTCTGAGTGAATGCTGTTTTTACCTGTGTTTCCCAAGGATTCCCATTCAAGTGAATGTGACAACGGTAGGAGATCATAAGCCCTTTTCAACCAGCTGAAAATAGACCAGAATTGAAGCCTCCTTAAAGGAAATTAACCTGAAAGATGTGGGTAAACTTCAGAATAGATGACTTCTGACAAAAATGGTGGCCAGTTGACATAGCAGCACATAAGTAAAAAAAAGGTTTCTGCCACATGGCATTCACTAATCATAACTGATGTTCCAGTTAGTAAACTTATTAATCTCAGAAATGTGAACAGTACAAGTTAACACCCTAAACTAGGGTGAAACTTAGATTGTTGTTTGTGACCATGCTATGCCTCTATAAAAATATTGGGGGAGATTCATCAAAGAGTGAAGTTCCGCCACTAGAGGGAAATTACACAGCTCTCAATTCATTTCTATGGGATTTTGAAAGGCGTATTCATCAATGGGTGAAGTGAAAGTTCACCCTTTGATGAAAACGCCTTTAGAAATCCCATAGAAATGAATGGAGAGTGGCGGAATTTCCCTCTAGTGGCGGAATTTCACTCTTCACTTCACTCTTTGATGAATCTCCCCCATTGCTGGGGATTTCTTTTAATGGGCTTATTACATAATAATGTTCTATGGAAAAGTAAGCTTATAGCCAGATGCAGTACTAGCTAAGGCAAGAATATACTAAGCAGAGCTACACTGAGGCCAGAAGAAAACAAAAACATTTAATTAAACAAAAGAAAAAGAAAAACTGAAGGGAAAGTGATCATTTAAAGCATGTTGTGCATGCCATACTCTTTAGTGATTGTGATGCAAACTGAGACAGCTTATAGAAAATTTAATATATAAAATAATATATAGAAGTTTATGTGTACCTTTTTCAATCCAGTTCTGATGGTTCAAATTATATAGGTAGAATTGCACATAGAAACAAAGTAGGACTTGCACTCTCAAAAACTCCACTAAAAAGACCAAGTATAAAAAGTAAAAAGACTTTTCAAGACTATTCAAATAACATGTCAACAAAAAAGCCTAACGCATTTCGTGCCTACATGGCACTTAATCATAGCCTTTTTAGTTAATTTGTTTCTGCTTTCCTTGGAACTCTACTGGTTTGTTGACATGGGGTTCTAAATAGATGTTTAGGTTACATGTAAACTAATTGAATATTTCAGTGTGAACAGAGACCCACATGGACATGGACACACTAGACCAATATAATGTCTGTGCACAGCTTTTGAAAGATTTGCAGGTTAATCCTTTGCTGTGAACAGTCTCACATCTTATAGTGCAATGAAATGAGACAAAATGTCAAAGATCAAGAAAAATTTCAGAATAAATTATGATTCATCGAGGTTTATGTCACTGGGCCAAACCCGTTTACAGACGTTCTAGTTGTGCATGTGCATATTAATACAGTAAACTAATGTCAAAACTAAATGTTATTCTCTGTTAATGGAACATTAGTCTTTGCCTGTGACATGCTCTTGAAGTCTTGCCACTGTTGCTAATCTCTGCGCTTACTTACTTTCTATGCCATGTAAATTATTAATGTCATGGAAATATCTGCACCTTAAAGCAAAGGTTTTAACAATGATGGATTATCATCAGACTTTTAATTAACACCCAGTCTTAAATGTCAGTGTATTGGTTTAACCCACACACAATTTGTACGCGACATCATATTGCCAGTGCACCTCAATTTCTATGTTGAACTATTATTGGTTATATTGTTACATAAGTGAATAATCACAAGCGGAGACAAATGCTGGATGTTGTTACAAGTTACAATTTGCATACCATCCCTGATTGGACATTGCAAAGTAAGGGGTGTGTATAAAATGTTGTTGTGTATCTGTGTTTGTTACACTTGAAAAAAGGGCACTGATGGCCCGTAAGATGTCATGTATAGCTGTTTGAAATAAACACCAACCTCAAGCAGTTAATCTGCATTTGAAGTGCTCTCCTCTTTTCCAGTGAAATACTTAACTCACACACAACTTGTATGCTACATCATATTGCCAGTGCAACTCAATTTCTATGTTGAACCACTATTGGTTATATTGTTACGTAAAAGAATATGTATTACAAAGGCGCAGTAGGAAGGCCTCCCCTTCATAAAACAGTCTGCATGGGCATTGCAATTAGAGCTTACCTTGTACCAGAAGTGACAACTTTGTGTCCAAATTTTGCACATTGAACTGCAAAGTGAAAATTTGAATTAAAAAAATTGGAATTGTGAAGTAACTTTGAATAGGCCAAATTAAAAAAAATTGATTGGAATTTAAAAAATCGACCATTCCAAAATCAAAGTACTGTCTCTTTAAAAAATTCGAATTTGATCCTTTGCCACCTTAAACCTGCTGAATTTATATTTTTCGCCTATGGGGGACCTCCCAGAACCTTTAAGGACTGCTTTTGAAAATTTTTAAAAATCAAATTTTTGGGGGGAAAATTTTTTGAATCGAATGATTAGATCAAACAATTTGAATGATTTTTATTGGATCAAAAATGAGCCTATTCAATCAAAAATGGTCCATTTTTGATCGAAAAACCCATTTAAAGAAAATTTGATGTAAATGTGCCCCTTAGTCTCTAAAAAACGTTCGATCTAATTGTTCGAATTCAAATGATTTCCCCCCAAAAAAATTTGATTTTCAAAATTTTTCAAAAACAGTCCTTAAAGGTTCAAGGTCCTTAAATCTACTGAAATGCTGTTTTAGCAAAAAAATCGAACGATTTTTATCTGATTGAAAATGGACCTATTCGATTGAAAACTGTCCATTTTCAATTGAAAAACCCCTTTAAAAAATTTGATGATCGAATTTCGAAGTTTCACTTCAAAAATCGACCCTTAGTAAATGTACCCCACAGTCTCTAAAAAAAAAAAAAAAAATCAATTTTCAAAAATTTTCAAAAACAGTCCATAAGGGTTCCAGGTTCCTTAAATCTGCTGAATTGCTATTTTAGCCTATGGGAGACCTCCTGGAACCTTTAAGGACTGTTTTTGAAAATTTTTGAAAATCAAATTTTTTGGTGGAAAATCTTTGAAATCCTTAGAATCAAACGAATGATTCTAACGATTTTTAGAGACTATGGGGCACATTTACTAAGGGTCGAATTTTGAAGTGAACAAAACTTCGACCATTTAATTTTTTTAAAGGGGTTTTCGGATCGAAAATGGATCGTTTTCGATCTAATAGGTATATTTTCGATCTAATGAAAATCATACGAATCGTTCGATCCAATCGTTCGTTTCGAACAATTTCCCCCCCAAAATTTTAATTTTTCAAAAATTAAAGGTTCCAGGAGGTCTCCCATAGGCTAAAATAGCAATTCGGATGGTTTAAGGTGACGAAGGGTCGAATTAGAATATTTTAAAGACACAGTACTTCGATTTTCAAATGGGCAAATTTTAAAATTCGATTCAAATTTTTTGAATTCAAATGTTCACTTGGCCCCTTAGTAAATCTGCCCCTAACTGTATCATACAATAATTTCCTGTCCTTAAACCACACAAAATGCCTTGGCAACAATTATTAAAAAATGACCCTTTATTATGCTCAACCCTTTGTTATGCTCAATAATAAGAATGGCTCAAAAGAAAAATTACTGGGAAGATATCTCAGAAAATATCACAAAAGGGACATAAGTGACATCAATCTGTGTCTCTCTATTTACCCAATAATGAACCTCATTTCTAGTCCCAATGCATTTTCTAGCTGCTCTTTCCAAATTTTTCATAGTTTCTGATCCTGCCCTGTAATCTGGTTTCCTTGTCTCTAACCTCTGCCTGTCCTTGATTCAGTCTATGTTGCCTGTTTACTGTGGCTTAAGTTATACTGCTTGTTTGGTACTGTATCATTTTTGTCCTGCCCTGTGTTGCTACTCTTTAGTCTGGCTACCTTTTCAGCTTTTTTGCAACCCTGTGTGAGTTCTGTGGGAGAAATGCATAGTAAGACTTGGTAACTTGGAAAATTCAGTATTAGAGTACTGTTTTATAAGTAAAAATACATAATTAACATTCCTAATCTTATAAGAGGATCCTTCATACCATAGAGTGTCGCCCTAGGCGAATTCGCAGCGAATTTCCGACATTCGGCGATGGCGAAAGTTTTGGTGAAATGCTCACAAAAACTTGGCGTGTGTTTCATTTCGCCCCGCGTCGAGGTCGCCGCTTCACTTCAAAACAGCACAATCTGTGCAGTGAAAAAAAATAAATGAATATATATTAAAATATGCCTTTTTAATTTTTCACTATTTTAAATA
>CM044439.1:127860392-127874529 GCA_024363595.1 Xenopus borealis
GAGATTTGAGCCTCTGTTTCAGCTGTTAATGAAGGGGTGGATAAATATATTTGGTTGTTTGCTAAAGTGAATTCTCACCTGATTTACAGAACCTACTACATCTTACCTTAGGAGTTATCTAGTAGTTCTCCAGCCAGGCATAGTGATTAAAAAATGCACATTTTTCCAAAAAAAAAAGACATTTTAGAAAAAGAAAGATTTCCAAATGCCAACATTTGTGTATATTATTTCTCTGCTATTCTACAGGACATTCTATAGACTGATCAGTCAGTAACAGAGCTTGTGTTAAATATCCATAATAAGTTACTTTCAAATAAACTCAGTTGCCAAATATATTGTTGAATAAAAATGAATAACTGAAGCCTTAGCTGTTCAGTGTGAGGGATAAATAAGAAAACATGCTGTCTGTATGTACACAACGAAATGAAAACAAAAGTCAGCAGTAATTAATGTCTAACCACAGATGGTCAGACTAGAATGCACCCGTAGCATTTTCTATTAATACTTTAAGAGAAACACCTAATATTGAGCATTAGTCTCACATAACCTTCCTTCATAAAATTTTGTAAAAAAACTCAATTTCAATTTATTTTTAAGCAGATTTTTCAGCAACTAAAAGGATTGGTATCTTTTAACAGAGCCACTGATTTTGAGAGCCTAATTTATTGTGACTGAACAAGTCAAGTTAAGTCAGTTCTGCTTGTGCTGCAAAGGCAGAAGCCATGTTATTTTGTGCCTGCTTAGTAAGTGTTATTTTTATTTCATTTGATCAAGGCTGTTAAATTTGCCAACCACAGTAGGTCCAACCTTTTTGAGACAAAAAGAGGAAAGCTAAGCATCTAGAGTTGTATAAATATGATACGATAATAATGAAGTAAATGTGCATGGTTATAAGTCTCTGTTATAAATGTACAGTGGTGGGAATGGTATTTCAGTGGCATTGTCCCAATTGATGAGCTGATTTATATTTTCTTTAATAGGTAGGGAATTCAAAAACTTGCTAAGTCTAAAAATTGCACCCATGAGGTTCTTACCAGGCTCCTTTCATACATCCATTAGACGTTTGTAGGGAATATGTAGGGAAGGTACTGTATGTAGGGACTTGCTTTATAGCAAATCTCAGGTGTTGCAGCTACAAGGAAATAGACAATAGGTCAAGTAGAATCAGTCTGCCTCTATCAGTGTTTCCCATAGGAATTTAACTTTCTTGTGTATTACTGCAATTGTTCTTTATATTATTTTGGTAAGAAAAACCATTGCCCTAAAAGTTATATTGCAGGTTTTTAAAGAAAGAGCATTTTAAATATATATTATATCTACTTGGAAAAGAGAAACATTCTCCATGATTGCCTATTTCTTTGTACATTGCTTGGAATAATTTGCAAATAAAAAAGAAGCAAGCCACCATTGGACACATGTTGCCAGCACTTTCGGGTCACTTACCAGGAACTTTTATTAATTCCATTTCACTGAAGTGACAGACATGCCCAGGATTTACTTCCAGAAGCTTCTATGTTTCCTATGGGATGCCTGCTCCCAAGTTGATAAAAAGAGTGGGATCACCATATACTTGACTCCTGGAACTCTGCCTGACAAGAAGGTGGAAATGCTTGGTCCAGAGGCCTTGGGCACTGCTGCCATGAGCAAAGGCAGGAGCACCCCAATTTTTTATAATCAGAATTTTGGCTCTAGGCAGAGAGCACAAATATTACTCCCCAGTGGAGTGGTGTTAGCACTCTAAAATACTTCCCTAGTGCATGGATCTCAGTGGAGAGGGGCCTGGAGTACACTCTCTCTCTCTCTCTCTCTCTCTCTTTCTCTCTCTCTCTCTCTCTCTCTCTCTCTCTCTCTCTCTCTCTCTCTATATATATATATATAGTGGATAATGTACCCCCTACTGTAATTTATAAAAATACAAGTTGGCGCTATAGAAATACATGTTAAAGGAGTTATGTGCACGGGGCACGAATATAATTCATCATCAATTACATTATTTCTTTCAGTTTCATCTAAAAAAGTGACCAGTTTAGTTTGCACAGTTTACTAAACAACATGTTTTCAATAGCTGGAAAATGATAATGTCCTACAGGAAATCATCATCTTTATGGGAGGCAATCTTTTCTTTGTATGGTGTTGTTTTAGCTGCCTTTATTGTTAAAATCTATTTACAAGTTTGTGTGCGTTGTTTTCAGATGCAATTATTTACCTTTATTTGATTTTCAATTGGATTTGAAAAATATTGTTTCAAAATAAATTGATATTCCACTTATAGAAATGTCTTGTCCAGTAATTGATTATTTAAACACTGTGGAACACAATTCATAACAAAGAATAATTGTAACTATTATTATTGTAACTGCATATTGGTAGTACAAAAATTGCTAAATTTTCAATCACTAAAATGGAACTGAAGCTGTGACTGTCACTAGTGGCTGACTAATGCCTGTTGGTAGTTTCCCAGGCTAGAATTTACTATAACATATCAGTAGTATGTGTCTACCTCCATGACTACAAATTTCTTTATGAAGTACAGTTAATGAGATAAGCTGTGTGTACATAATGAGTTTACCATAATACAACTGCTGTCTAAGAAATAGATTCTGAAACCTACTGGACCTTTTAAAAAAATTGCAGTGAGCCAAGTGACATTTTTAGCATAATCACCATTATTTTTCTAGAATTCAAGCATTGTTGCAGTCAACAAGGAGCTGCATCTTTTGTTGCTGTGACCAAAGTTGCAAGTGTGTAGAGAGCACTCTTCATATGTGCAGGTTCTGGCGGTTGGTGAAAGCTTCTTGGACATACTGCCATCTCACAATTGTGCAATGTAATGCAGTTAAAGTCATAGTTCTCACCACTTCTTGCACAGACACTTGCATTTGCACTTCACCACGAATCAGACCCCAGCTGGTGTAATTTCTCTCATCGGGTGTGTGAGGGACATGCATGCCCTATTCTTTCACCGCATCTGCACTGAGGTGATGAACACAGGGTGCTGGGGAAACCCTGGAGCTATTGCTGGCTTTGGAGAAGGCAATAACTTATGGGTTTCCCTGAGTCAATAGGGGAAACAGTAGCTGATCCATAATAGGAGTCAGGAATAGTGTTGGGCAAATTTCTGCTGTTCGCCAATATGGCAAATTTTGATGCCAGTGAATTTTCATGGGTGATTCACGAATTTATTCACCATCAGCGAAATGCAGAAATTCACCTTGAAGTCGCTTCCACCCATCCTGTGAACTGAGTTTGGGTGAGCAGACATTAAATGCCTTCAATATGTCACAGCAGGTGGTGGAATGCTTGCCTTGGAGGCCTGTAGCTAGGGTTGATTGGGCTACATTTCAGACTGGTAGTGAGGCAAGCTCTTGATGGGCAGAGGTTCTGCAAGAGTAGTGACTACTGATTTTACTTGCCTACACGCCCCCTAGGGTTTGGATGGCTGGCATGTCTGGAAGCCCAGGAAGGTGGAATGTGGTTGATTCTTAGCTAGCATTCCTTGAAAAATGTTTTTGTTGTCAAGTTTCTATAACTTTGGATTTATAAGTTATTATGCTATTTATGTAACTGCATCTTACAATATAATTAAACTGTGGCTTTTTCAATCTCAAAACGTGGTTATCATTATTGTTTTTGGAGGAGAAGAGGCCAAAAGGAATACAGTGAAAAGGGCTGAGGCAACTACTCAGAGGGTAATATCCCCAGAGTTTGATGCTGCCCTTGTCATTCCAGCATTGTTGCCACCACCAGGGGGGTTACATTTGGTGCATGTGTGCATGCAATTGCACTTTCCACAGTTTAAATCAGAGGCCAGTTGACGTGTCTACCCTATTGTTTCACCCCAAATGCGCTGTGGCAATCGACACAGGGAACTGTGAGAACCCTGGAGCTCCTGGGTGCCCCTGTATCAATAGGCACAACTGCATTTAATAAAGAATAGTTATCAGGTAGAAGCAATGTGTGCCAATTGCAACTGTGCAGAAGTGCAAGATGCACCTTTTAAATAAAAATACCATTCATGAATAGGATTTTATTTGCAACTGACTGTAAAGAAATTTTGCTTGTGGCCATAAATGACCTCTATCGTCATACTTTCTTTTTAGTTTTACATAAAATTCGAAATATTTAAGATATTCTGATATGGGTATATATTTTATATACTATATTTATTTGTATAGCCATAGAGTACTGCTGGAATAAAAAAAGGAATT
Organism: Xenopus borealis; assembly: GCA_024363595.1. Classification (NCBI taxonomy): domain Eukaryota; kingdom Metazoa; phylum Chordata; class Amphibia; order Anura; family Pipidae; genus Xenopus; species Xenopus borealis. Next base: position 127,864,601 of record CM044439.1, read on the forward strand.
TCTTTCCTGTTAATATAAGCAGTATGTATTCTCTGTTGTCAGTATTTCAGAAATACTGTATGCTTAAACTTCAATGTTACTTTGTAAATTTGAACAGGTGGACATAAAGTTAAGCCACACAGATTGTTGAATGTCTGCCCTTTGGTAAAAGGGTTAAGTACCAGAACACAAACTGAAGCACAACTTCGAAATTCTTTCTCTCAAAACAATCTCCAAGAAGACTGAAAGTATCCATTCAGATCTTTTTCTCTCTTAAACTGTAAAGCCTGCCCTGAAAATAAATCCTTATTTCTTGTTTGTGAGAATGTGTATTTGCTGCCGCAGCACTTAATAAAATCCACAAGGGGCCTTTAGCAAACCAGGAGGCACTGTGAATGCTTTTTGCAATGCATGAACTTATGAAACACATGCAAGAGAATGGCTAAGTTAGATGAGGAATCCACCCACATGCTGACTCAGATACAACCTTTTTGGCTAGGGATTGCTTGGTCAGGACAATGAGAAGAATGTTACAGTTGAAATAGAGTTTAATGTTTATGGCCCCTTTAGGCCATAGACACAGAGAAATGTATGGTTTATTTAGTATAAAAGAAACACAAGTAAACTTTCCATACAAATTTAATGATCACAAGGGTGATTTCCAAATGTTATTTACAATTGTGCCAGATAAGTCCAAACATTGAGCTTGTGTTCTGATGCAAATCGAGTACATTCAACTTTTGAATATTTAAAGAGGCTTTGTATACAAACTAATTGCCCGTTGTTAAGTCTTGTGCGATTCTAGTCTTGTTTGATTCCTGTTTTGACTCATGCCTGCCTGATTACTCTAAATTCTGATTATACTGACCCTTGCCTGTCTGACTATTCTGATTCTACCGATATTGACCCTTGCCTGCCTGACTATCCTTGAACGTTACCTGTATCGACCCCGGCCCGATTGACCTTGCTTGACTATGCTTTTGTCTATTCCGAGAACTGCTCCTTCTGTCCAAAAACTTTATAGTGACAGTGCCCCTTTGCTCGTCCAAAAGTTTTGCTTGGCTCCTCTCTTATTAAGACCTGGCACATGCAATTATGGTAAGACTACTCCCAAAGGGAAAGGCAGCTGCTACAGGCAGAAGTGGAGCCAAGAACAGGGAGCCTATCACCTGTTCTGGATTTAGGGAGCCGGTTGTGACACTGTGATATCGTGCCTGGAGTTGAACTTGTTCGTGTTCCTGTGCTGTCTGTGTTACCACTACTCTCTATGAGCAGACAGTTAAGGACCTGGTTCACTCCTGTGAATATGCTTGTTATTGCTAGGAAGAATGGCTTGATTCAACTGTTGCTAATATGGCCACAGGTGATTTGTTTAAGCCATTTGACTGGATATAAAAACCTCATACTCTGCTCTGAGGTAAAGGTCTATTTTCAGTTGTTCCTGGGTGAAAATTGTTGTTGTTAAACTGTGTTTGATATTGCCTGTCCCTGTTCTTAATTTGTTTGCTACCTGTTCTGACCCTTACCTGAAATTTGACTATTCTTTGGTTCCTGATTTGGTGCTGCGCTTCTGATCTTTGATTATGTTTCAGTTGTGGGAAATGGTGTTAGCATATATTTTTAAAATCCAGGGTCAGACTGGGGGGTTCTGAGGCCCACTCCTCATACCCACACAGCAAACTCTACTGCACATGTCTGACTACCTAACCAATGAACCACAAGCCCATGCAACACCAGCCCCAATGCACCATCCATAAACCGTCCCTCCCAATGCACTACCGACAATCCGTACCTTGTGCTTCCCCTTACACCTCCTAAATATATGCGGCTGCTAGTACTTTTGGGGGGCAGGCCTGGGTCCCAGTTTTTTTTTTCCTACAGGCCCAGTTCGAAAGACTATTTTGGGGTTAAACATTTTCTAAACAGCATAATATCTTGGAAAGTAGCAACCCTAGTATAATGCCATAAAGTACTATTTTATTTCATAATCCTCTAAGTAAAAAAAAAACAAGAAGAAAAATTGGGTGCATTTGGCTCACACATATTTTGCCTTGAAGAATCTTTAATATTTTACCAAAACAGCTGGTGGTTCACCTGACCTTCTGATAGATGTTATCAGTGTTGCTAGTTAGAAGTCAAATTAATTTTATTCAGTGGTTCAAACAGATGAAACCTTGCTATTTGATCTTAGGCTAGGTATTTGTACCAATTTGGCACAGTAGGTTGAAAAAATTCTTGATTTTCCACATTGTTAGCCAAGACTAACTGGGATAGAAATGAAGATAATGAGCAACCTGTACTGCAGAGAAGAAGCCAGCAACCATTGTAGAATTGTATGATTTTATATTACAGTGTGTGTATAGAGGAGTACTGTCTTATGTTTTATATTCTTTCAGATTTTTTTATAGTGGGGGTGCCAGAGAGCGCACTTAGGGGCAGATTTCCTAAGATGTGAAGTGGCTAACGCTGGCACCAATTTGCTAGCGAAAGAGACCGGCACTAGTGGTGATTTACTGGCAAACATTTACCGTTTAGTAAATCTGCCCCATATTGTGCGGAAAAGGGCTTACCTTTAGTTCTGGCCTTGATTGGGGGTTTTTGGTTTATTTTCCCCAACCAGTAGCTTATGAGCGACATGTTGCACTTCAAAACCTTGGATGTTACTCCCAGTGGCCAGGAGCTTATTTTTGAATTCCAGACAGGGAGGCAAGTTTTGGTTGCATAAAAACCAGGTGTACTGCCAAACAGAGCCTCAATATAGGTTCCACATGGGGCCTACCAAATGCCAAATCACAATACTTACTTGGCACCCCAAGAACACTTTTCATGCTAGTGTTACTCCCCAACTCCTTTTACTCCAGAATGATGCTCAAGGGTTCAAAAGTTGGTGATGCCTTGCTTATTTGTTTGTGTATGAGCTACAATATTGTATATACATTGTTGTCATGCAGACATGATTTCTTATTTTTTGTGCTGTTAGTAGAAGGCTGGTATTGATCTTAAGAATGAAGCCTGACTTAGCATGTCCTTCAATATCAGTCATTTAAATAGCTTAAAACTTGAAGTACACAGCACTGGGACTGACTTACGATAAGGGATACATTCCTCCAGTGCAAATACCTATAGCAATCAGATCTTTTGCCTTATTTTCTTACTTGTAGTACACTGATCAAAGCTTATTTCAGTATGTGTGCAATGTATTGTAGCACCTACAGTAAGAAAGTTAGTCTACTGTTAAGAAAACACAAAACTTTTAGGGCTTTTAGATCTCCACGGACTAAATGAGAGTGCCAGCACTTCTTTAAACCCAAACATATATGAACTGTCAATCAAACCCACTCCAACTGAGCCTGTTGTCTATTTAGATTTTTTTTATCTTTTACTTTGTTCAGATCTATGATGGTCTGCTCAATTGTGATGGATTTTTGCAAGTTCAGGTAAAATGGATTTCCACATGTATTGATATTATAGAATGAGGAATGTCATTATTTATGTGATACATTTTTGTTTTATTGAACTGTTTTGGGCATATAATGGACAATGGAGTGAAGTCAGAATATAGTAAATAAGGGATTGTTTGCTATTCTATATAAATTGTTCTGCCCTTTTTTCAGTTTGTCTATATTGTCAACATTATGGGTGGCCATGAAATGTGCTACATCTTCTGAAAGAATCTTGGATCAATAATATTTATTCTTTTTGTTTTGTATTCTCAAAGCCGTACATGTAGTTCCAGTGTGTGGCAGTAGTACAGTGATACTGTGCATTACAGATATAGATAACCTGTATTATATGGCTTTGGTTTTTAATGCATCCCTCTGCTCTGTAGGTTAAGTGGTTCACATATCTGCTCCCAGCCTGCATGCAAAGCAATTATTTCTTCCAGAATAACCTTAAGATATAGCTTGGATAGCAAATATTCTCTTCTAGGTTAGGATATTACAGACTAAGGTTTTCTTCTTTTTTTTTACTTCCCGTGTCAGCCTGTTTGAAATTTCTATTAGTAGCTTATGGTAAGATGCCTTTAAGATTGTTTCCCTCTTGTAATCATGGCCATCTTTTCTGCAGGATTTCTTTCAATCTGTTTAGCATGCTCATTATGCTCAGTAATAAATGCAGTCTCAGGGAATGCTGAACTTCACAGAGAAGCAATCTTCCTTGGAAAACACTATGAAAATGAAATGATATTCGATAAACACATTCAGTTTTCTGAGATATTTAGAATATGTCTCAAAAGCAAGCTCCCAATCTTCTTTGTCTGCAGGGTACTGCACAACTTCCAGACTCCCATTTCTGTTTTATTTCAAAATAACTGGCTTCTTTGTTACTTCAGCATAAATTAATCTGACAGTTTACCTGAGAATGCCGTTCTGATTCAGATGAACTTAAAAAATAGTGAGGAGGCATGCCATAGTTCACAAAATTTCCCATTGTGTCATGGAATCAAAGCCTGCTTGGAGATTTTTTTTATAGAAAGACGCAGTAAATTCAGGACTTTTGTTTATTGGACAAGACTTAGTCATTTGTACTTTTTAGACTTTTAATAAATAGAAGTTACCAAGATACTTATTCTACAGACCCAAGAGCATTAACAGATTAGCATTTAAATACACATATGCTTGAAAGTAACAGCTCATTTACCAAGTGCAGTCTGCAAAATGCAAATCTGGTCTCAAACGTTTGATTTTTTCCCCCACAATGTATTGTTCTTCCCCAAAATTCCAGAGTCACAAGGACTAGCACAGTGTTGCATCAAAACAAATTGAATGTCCATACTTGAATCTGGTGCATGTTCTAGCTCAAACTTTTGTCGTGGGGATGGGACCCCTTGAAGTGCAACATTAAAATGGCATAAGAATGTGCCAGTCTGCTGCACCTATTGATGCATCAAGCAGTGGCAAATTTGGTATTAACACCACCTTTTGCATGACAGTTTTCCTGAGTCAGTTGACTGAATAGCATCAGTATGCACACAGTCTGTTGCAACTGAAACAGGTATGGAATCTTCATACCTTAAGGGTAGAACTACATGGATGTTTTTGGCGCTATCCAACACGCTGCGACAAAACGCAGCGTCAAACTGGATGCAACAAAAACAAGGTAAGAGATAGAAATGTCGGATAAAGTCACAGTATTCATCTGACACAGCACAACTGTCGGATGCAGACGCAGCGTGCAGCATTTGCATGTGACAGTTGTGTCCTGTCGGATGAACACTGCAACTTCATCCGACATTTGTGTTTCTTACCTTATTTCCATTGCATCCAATTTTTTGCAGCATGTTGGATCACGCCGAAAATGTCCATGTAGTTCTACCCTAAGTCAACAAGAAAATCACGTAAACATTAAACTAAGTAGGCTGGTTTTACTTCCAATAATGATTAATTATATATTACTTTAAATCAAGTACAAGGAACTGTTTTAATATTACACAGAAAAAGGAAATAATTTTTGAAAAATTTAGATTATTTCGATAAAATTGAGACAGTCTATCCATAATTCAGAGCTTTCTGGAAAATGGGTTTCCGGATAATGGATCCCATAGCTCTACTTGCATTTGCATTATTTACAGTAAATAACTGTTAAAAAGTATTAACAGATGTGCACAGATAACAGTATTGCTAAATACAGTCTAAAGATTAAAACTTGGCAAATCACCAAAAAAAGCTTAACTTACCCTTTAGGGCTAGGGCAGACGGGGAGATTCGGGGGCAATTTGTCGCCTGGCGACTTCTCGCCGCGACTTGTAGCCCCCGAACCTCCCCGAATAGCCAAGTCCTGGGCCTCGCGAGTCAATTTGGAGCGATTTCAAAAAGCGCGCCGCTCCCTGTGAATAGGCGCCGGCGTTTTCAAGTAACGCCGGTGCGCCCCAGGACTTGGTTATTCGGGGAGGTTCTGGGGCTACAAGTTGCGGCGAGAAGTCGCCAGGCGACAAAATGCCCCCGAATCTCCCCGTCTGGCCTTAGCCTTAAAATAGATTGGCTCCTGAGGTTTAAAAAAAAAAAAAAAAAAGAATTATTTTCAACAGTAGTACCACTAAAGATGAATTGCAGTCTAGCAACAGCCGGCAAGCCATGTGGTCTCCACCTCTACTTCATAGCTTAGGACAAGTGGCCCCCCATGGAGTTTCCTGATACAAATACACAGTGTAATCTTTCCTCTACTATAATAGGAACCGGCCATTGCGATTTCCTAGAACCACATGTTGGGTTCATAGGACAAACTTTTCTGTGTTTGATGAGCAGACACCGTATTGGATGCATGTCAGTAGCTGCAATCCAAACTAATTATACAAGCCTTTTGGCACCAACTCATTGTGTAGTATTGTACTGGATCTGTTCTCCTGTTTATCACATTCAGGCTTGCTAGGGCATTGCCAAACATAAGAATGACTCACAAAGATAAAAATGGAACACAGCGAATGCAATCCACCTCTTTAATATGTAGCAAATATTGTTTTCTGCGTTCCGTTGAAGTGTATTAAAGCTGGGTGGTCTACAGAACATTGCTATGCAGCACTCAAGGTCATTACTGTGATTATTCCCATTTGCAAAATCCCAGTGTGACCTGTGCGTGTTTGCCGTCCAGATCTCCAGAGTGTATAAATATTTTTATTCTCTGCAGGGTTGTTTGTGGCTTTAATCACACATTGGCTGTCTCTGGGCATTTAGCTGATGAACAAAGGCTGCAGAAATGTCCCAATTTGCTTCTGGTAGCGGACTTGTTGTTTGTACGCTATAAGTAAACAGGTGGCACGAATTAACAAAACAGATTTTGCATTTATACAGAATACTTATTACTCTTAAGAGGAAGTACGCACTAAATTGGAAACATTCTTAGAACTTTGCACAATAAAAAGGCATTGTCATAAAATGTTCCACCAAGCCCATTTTCGTGCATCTGAAGATTTAAGTATATATGATTGTCAGAATAGATTAGATCCCATTGTCTGTTAGGTGCATAATACAATTGCGGCTCTGTATTTTTTTTTGCCTGTAAGTGCTTACGGATTTTGTCCAGCAGAGAAATGAACTGGCATGAATGGAAACACAATAGTGGTAATTTATCATAACCCCAGATGCAAGTGTACCCCTAAGTGCTTATTTTAGGGGTTGGCTACTCTTTGCTATGTGCAGAGTTGTCAAGCTATGGGCAGCCCTATCCTTCCTAACTGCCAGGTGATCAGTATAGGGCGCCACCTGCTCCCTAACTTATCTGATAGACACGATAGTTAGGGGATGGGTAGGGAGTTGGGGGGGGGAGGAAGCCTATGCAATTCCCCCCAACCACTGTTGAACTGATTCATGGGGCAGATGTAGGTTTCTGGCACACAAGGACCAGTAACCATTTAGCAGAGAGGAATAGTGCATAAAACATGATCATTTGTACCCAATTTTTAACACTTTGCAACATGCCCTGAACTTGGTAAATGAGCCCTGATTAGTGATGGGCGAATTTTTCGACGCGACGCAACGAAAACGATGCGACACGCGTTAAAAACGATGCGACCAAAACGACGCAAATTTTTTCACCAATTCACGAATTTCACTGGAAATTCGATAAATTTTTGGCGAAGTGAAACTGGGTAGATTCGCCCATCACTAGCCCTGATGTGTGCCATTAATCTTAGTTCACTAATAGTACAGGTATTGGACCTATTATCCAGACTGTTCGGGACCTAGGGTTTTCCGGTTAATGTATTTTTTCATAGTTTCATACCTTAAAGGAACAGTAACACCAAAAAATTAAAGTGTTTTAAAGTAAAGAAAATATCATGTAGTGTTGCCCTGCGCTGTTAAATCAGATCTGTTTGCTTCAGAAACACTACTTCATATAAACAAGCTGCTAAGTAGCAATGGCGGAAATTGAAAAACGGCTACATGGCACAGGATAAGTAATGGATAACAGATAACATTATGTTCTACAGAGCTTATCTGCTGTGTAACTTGAGCCTTTTCTCCTTTGACTAGATGCCCCCATGACTACACAACAGCTTATTTATATAAACAATAGTAGTGCTTCTGAAGCAAACACTGCAGTTTTACCAGTGCACGGCAACACTGCGTTATATTTTTATTACTTTACGATTTCATTTTTTGATGTTACTGGTCCTTTAAGTCTACTAGAAAATCCTGTAACCATTAAAATAAACCCTATAGGCTGATTTTGCTTCCAATAAGGATTAACTTGGCAGACAGTCTTTCCGTAACTTGTAGTTTTCTGGACAACAGGTTTTGCTATAACGAATCACATAACTATAACTGCACCCCAATCTATTCTTTAGGTAATCTATAAAAACAGCACATGCATTACTCTAAATCAGAGACTATACATCGTTCATTTTATTACCTGCACCCACCTGCATCAAGTTTACAATCAGATTCATACACTGGAGGATCAATTTCATCCAGAGAAAACTATGTTATGTCCAAAAGTTGTATATTACTGACTTGTTAGGGCATACATGAGGCACACAAATGCATACAAATCTCCCAACACAGACAAGCAAACTGGCAGAACTCTCTGTTGGAGAAAGGCTGGCCCCCTTTTCACTATGCTCCACTGATAGCGTGAGAGATGTGAAAACATTCTGTAATTCTCACATCTGCAGGCTTTTTCTGTGCTACTCATCTTCTAAATATTGCTCTGTAATTTAAATCAAATTGAATTTCTAGAAAATATGCAGCTCCATGAATATGCAGCCCTGCAAATGACTATATGGTGTCATCTGAATATGGCACTCTGAGTAACAAGAAAAACTGGGAAATTGTATTATATTCAGAATATGGTTGATATTAGTATAGCTATATGCACACTTTTCTCCATAAGCTGTACCATTTCATAGAAACTAATATGACAGTAATCAAAATGGCTTTCCAATCTGCTTCCTCTTGATGAGTAAAATGATTGATTCTCCGTGCCTAGCATCTTTAATATTTAACAGACCCATTGGGATTTAATATTGGAGCCTCGTCCTAGTTAGTATCACTTTGCTGACTGCCTGGAATAGTTGGTGTTGTTCAGCTATCTGCTGATGACATGAAGATATGTGAATAAATAAGCAAATACATTTTCTGGGTTTTCCAGATAAGGGATATTTCTGTCATTTGGACCTCCATAAATCATGTAAACACTACATAAATCCAATATTATATCTTTGTTTGGATCAAGTACAATCTACTGTTTTATTATTACAGAGGAAAAGGAAGAACTTTTTTAAAATTTGCATTATTTAGATAAAATGGAGTCTATTCTGTAATTCTTAGGTTTCCAGATAACCGATCCCATACCTGTACCTTTGTATGTTCCTAAGCATTAAGGTGTCCTCCTGCATTCCTTTACATCAAGCTTCTGAACATTATTTATGGTGATCACTGTTCATATATGTGCTCCTCTTGCCACTACATTAAACTCATTTCAGTCTTCATACTAAAAAATAAGATTTACGCACCTCGCTGATTTATAAGTTTCACAAGCAGAAATATAATGCTTACATGACCTTTATAAGCTTGTGCCAATGATGTTTTTGCGTTTCTGTTTGGCACAGTAAGAGTAGTCATAGCAACTGCCCTGCAGTCCTGAATATGAACTTTGGGACAAAATTGTTGCTTTTATTGTTTCATATATCTCATGATTTAGAAGATTCCTTTTATAAATAGGGAAACAGGAACTATTTATCCCTTCTCCAGAATCATTGTTTTCAATGTTCCCTCTTTCTTATCTTACAGTCCAGAAAGACCAACCCTTGTTTTTCTAGAAATAGAAATGAACAAATAGATATAGACATACAGATAGATATTTAAACAATGGTTGGCATCAGATTTACACATTTCAGGTTTTTGGAGGTATTTTTCTGCATCAAAACTCTTAAAACTCATTCCCAAGCCTCCCCTTGTTCCATAGTGAAGTGACAGATTCTGGGCCTTGATGTCCCTTTGCTTTCTACAGAG
>CM044439.1:127919276-127931188 GCA_024363595.1 Xenopus borealis
GCGAAGTGCGGCGAACGTCGGCGAAGGCAACGCTAGCGCATTTTCGCGCTTTAGTGAATTGGCCCCTTAGAATGAGCAGATGAACGTCCACAATATCCAAGGGAAGTGGGATGGGTTGGCTGAGTCATTGAGGACTGGGGCTCACCAGGTTTTTGTAGAATCTAATGCTAAGGGTTATTACAGAAGCCACTTGGACAATTGGACAATCGCATAAAACACTGCATTGTGGGGGGGGCATGACAATTTACAGTGTACATCCAAATTTTGCACTTTGTATGCTGCAATGCATTTGTTAATAAGTTGTAAAATTGCCATTCAATTCAAGTTATATACATTTTTCTGAGTACTTTGTTATATCAGATATTAATGATGGTAACAGTGATAGCTAATAGCTTTCTCTATAATTCATTTTAAAATTACTTAATTTCCAATTTTAATTTAATTTAATTTTTTATAAATTCATACATTCTTAACTAATGATCTTTTTTTTTGTGCTTCTGCAACAGAGGTGTCCTACAACTACCAATGCACACAAAAGGCAGCTGAAAAATATTACTAATGCAAAGCACCAACAATGTTTTGTATTAATGAATCAGTTCATTAAAGCAATGTCCTGTTCTGTATTTATCAAATTGGAAACTGGAATGCCTTCTCTGCTGATGAAATGCTACAAACTGCTCTGACAATACAGAGATTATTTATTTACAAACTTTAGCACTGCTGGTGGCACAGCTGTCATGTAGGGATCAAATCTTGACCCATGACACCCCAACCCCTAGATAATGGGGATAAAGGGAAACTGTAATGACCAAATTATGCCTATGACCTCTACTTGCTTACTCTCTAGGGTAGGGGGTATAATTAAAGGGGTTGTTCTAGGTCCAACCCTTTTTTCAATTCAGTTTATTTCAGTTCACCAGAAATAAAAAAAATACATTGTATAATTACTTTCTATTTTCTATGTGTGCCCATTTTTCTAATATTAATGTTTAAAGTTAAATTTTTCACCCTATGTTTTTCTGAAGCAGCTAGGGGAGGGAGGCCACTGACTCTTTTTTAGAAAAAAAACCCATCCTGTTGGCTGAGTTTCATCATGTTAGCTATAGAAGCTGCAGCTCCTGCATTTAGCCACAGTAGAGGGTGGTTCCTGAGTTATGATTGATATTGAAGGATGCCACTTCAGCCATGAAGCATCTTACCATATCAGTCACAATGCAAAGCAGCTTGCTGTGGCTAAATGCAGTACAGGAAGCTTTTAGTGGAATTGTGATTGCAGACTGGTATTATTATTTTATTAACATGTATTTCTATAGCTCCAACTTATTTCGTAGTGCTGGTACTGTTGCTTTAAGAAATACAATTTAAATTGAAAACATTTTACAAGAGGTCTTGTTTGTTACTGAAAGACACGACTCAGCTGCTACTGCCCCTGATAATGATTTTATTGTGTATTTGTCCCTTTGTGACAAAGTCGTAGTCAAATATGGTTCTTAATATACTGTATAAGAATTGAATTATAAGTTCAGGGCTGTCTGCAGAGTTTAATGCTGCCAATTATCCCATTATCCAGAAACCTCAGAATCATTGAAAGGCCATCTGCTATTGACTCCATTTTATCAATGGTTTATTTTATCACTGTAATAATAAAACAGAACAGTGTACTTTATCTCAACTAATATATAATTAATCCTTATTGGAAGAAAAACAGTCTATTGGGTTTATGTAATATTTACATGATTAAGGTATGAAGATCAAAATTAAGGAAAAATCCATAATCTGGAAAACCCCTGGTCCTGAGCATTCTGGATAGCAGGTCCCCTAACACTTCAGGGTTCTAGTGGAAATAGCAGCAGCAATCTGAGGCCATAGGCCTTCAGTTATTGGTTACACTTCCTTCTCCTCTCTTAATACCTCTTGTGTTTCCATTGCTAACTAATTGCTAACTAATTGCCAATGAATGGCCATATATTTAGGCAGTTCCCTTAACCAAATTTAGAGGTATGGTGGATAAATAGTCTGCTTTAGTTTTACAGCTGGATTTGTATGATTTAAATTTTTTAATGTGAAATGTTATAAAGCTGATATGTCATAAGCAAGTAAAGGAGGCAGATCTTTTAGTAACCTGGCTGGTCATTGTGGTCCTCAAGGTGCATGCCTGGAATAAGCCTTATATTTTAATATTCATTTAAATGAATATTAAAAAAAGGAATGTTATAAGATCCAGTGACAGCCCACTCTTCTCCAGTTGCATCACTTACTGTATGCCAGCAAATGACAGCATTTGGCAAGCACAAACTTCTAATTATCTTACATCAAATTTTCTGCATTTAGGGCTAAGTGTTTTCTTCTCCAACACATTCTAATCATGCAGATAAATGAAAAATAAACACGGTTAAATCAAGAATTCGGAATTACTTTAAATTATATATTTAGATATGGTTCATGTGGCATGGAGAAGACACGTGTGTCTAATGTGTTTCAAGAACATGCTAAATACAGAAAAATGTGTGTAATCTAATGTATATCAGCTCTTGTTGGAATCCCTAGAAAATACCGTTGATGCAGTATCATTCCAACAAGCTCTGATAATTATTTTCTTTTTTAGTGACTTATAAGTTTATTGAGATGCATTTGAAATATACATTTGGTCATCAGTATCATTTTCGTTTAGTATCTTTTCAGCAGAAGGATCTCAATTTACAAAAAAAAAGGGGATTATATAGCATAAAAAGAAAGAGATTTTGTACTGGGTTGTTGCAGTGGGGAAATGGGAAGGGGGAAGGATTGGTTGAGGAAAGGGGTGCTGAAAATGGAGTCTCCATGACTATATGCTCCTGAGTTAGATCTGCCTGTTTGTTGATAGGTCGTCGGCCTTGCCCTAGGGCATTCCAGCCCTGGAGATGTTTAAGTAGATAGTCCTCTGAGCTCACAGAGATAATTATTTTCTATTAAAGCAAATAGTCATCAGACTGTGTTTCATTTATATGAATAGACCATGTATTAAGGATAGAAGAGAAGAACAGAAAATACTACACAATAGGAAAGGATGCACTGGGCTTTGTACTATGTCACATTAGAACAGCCTCACACTGTATCTAGCCCTGCCTGCATGCAACTCCCTTGGATTTATTTTAGTGTGGACTGACACAGGCACTCATGCCTCATGTCCAGCACTTATGTGTGTACCAGTCATGAGTCTTATATGTGTCACAGAAGTATATTTGGATCTTTTGCAAAGCACAAAGGTTGCATGTTCTGAAATATCCCTTCCTTGGGAAAAATGCAATGTTCAATACCATGTTTTTCAAATAGTTTTTATAGTGAGAGATGTAGCCCACATCTTAGATGTTTTTCTATAACTTTACCACTGTTGGAAGATTCAAATTACGAGGGTAGATGACATCCCTTTACGCTAGTGGAAAAGAAATTTCATTTGAAGTATTCTAGATGTCTTTTATGGTTAGGGGAGGGCAGTGGGTTGTGGAATGCATTGCTGGATGATATGGTGATGGCTGATTCTATTAATGCTTTTAAGAGGCTTGGATGATTTCTTGGACAAACATGATATCCAAGGCTATTGTGATACTAAAATCTAAAATTAGTATATTTTATATGAGTGTATGGAGGGGCTGGTGTGAGTGTGTGTATGTACGGATGCTGGGTTTCATTTGGAAGGGTTGAACTTGTTGGAAATTGGTTTTATTTCAACCCAACTTAACTATGTTACTAACTATGTAATAAAAAGTAAAGCTCTCAATCACATATATGTAAGACAGATGGACATACTAGTCGTACAGGTGCAAGTGCAGGAGTAGTGTTTCATACAGAATGAGGTGCAACCCTTCTTTCTGGGAGGACAAACAGTAAACATACAGTACACTGTAATTAGGACTAAGTGCTTAAAAACATGCATGTTTTTTTAATTTTTTTTTATTTTTACACCTTGCCCAAATTTTAATAATAGCCAGTGTGTCCAGATGGGACTACTTGAGTACACAGTGCTTCAACTGAGATAGTGGTCTGTCCTGTTTTTCCATAGAACAGAAGGCTATGCAAGGCAGCTCATTTCAGATTTCTAGTTCAACAAATAATATATATATATATATATGTTGTTGTAGAAACTGGAGGCACTCACAGGTCTTTATTGTTGAAAATGTATTAAATATTCAGCTGTTCCCCCATATATGTATATATATGTCTGAGCCTGCTACTAAAGCACTTATCTACTCATCCTCGGCTATCAAAACACAATTGCATTTGTTTAAAAATTGATATTTCTTTCTAATTCTATTGAACCATTTTATGCTCCCCATATTAAAATGTGTTTAACGTTTCATCAATACGCTTTCACAGTTAAATGGCTACCTAAATCATGAAACACTTGTACTATGGTATGAGGTTTCTACTATTTCTTTTGTAGCTCTCTGTCGTTTTTTTTTTTTTGGCTACTTCCTAATTCTCAGTGTTGACAATAATTGGCTCCAAAACCTTAGAAACCATGGCAACAGACAATAGTTGTCAAAAAAAAGAAGAAAAAAAAGCTGTTGCTTAATACTTTTAACTATTGTCATTGGTAAGGTTAATACGGAAACACTTTAAAGAAACTAAATCTTTGTTCTGTTGTTTGTATTTCAGTTCTTTAACCTTATTGTGAATGAATGCTTCTGCTTATTCATAATATTATACATTTATTCATAATATTATAGTCTCAGATTCTAATTTTAATAATCTGATAAAAGAGGTTTTTAAAATATAGGTATGGGGCCTGTTATCCAGGTTTTGCAGATCATTTTTTACAGGCTACTAGAAAATAATTTAAACATTAAATAAGGGGTTGTTCACCTTCCAAACACTTTTTTTCTGTTCAGTGGTTTTCAGATTGTTCTCCATAAATAAATACTTCTCAATTACTTTCCATTATTTATTTTTTACTGTTTTTTCCACAATCTAAGTAAAAATTTGGATGTTGGTGTCTCTGGTGTTTGAGTCTGGCAGCTCAGTAATTCAGGCGCAGACTCGAAACTGTTATAATTTTGCAACATTTAATTGATACATTTCTCAGCAGCATCTCTGGAGTATTAGCAACTATTGTATCAATTCTAACAGCTGCCTGTAATGAAACCCAGAGATTCTGCTCAGCAGGGACAAAGATAAGAAATGTATCCATTAAATGTATCAGTTTAGTACAGCTGGGGGGGTCGGAGACCCCCCTCCCAGAGCTGCTTTAGAAATGACACTTTACACTTCAATATTAGAAAAACGGTCACACATAGAAAATAGACAGTAACTGGAAAAAGTTATTTCTGGTGATCTATCTGAAAACAACTAGTTGTTTGAAAGTGAACAACCCCTTTAAGTACAAGGTACTGTTTTATTATTACAGAGGAAAGGGATATCATTTTTAAGAATTTGTATTATTTGACTAAAATGGATTCTATGAAAGCTCGCCTTCCTGTCATTCTGAATTTACTGGATAACAGGTTTCTGGATAACCGATCTGTATAAAGATGATTAGAAATTATTATGATTTATTACAGCTAAAATTAAACTGCAATCTGTGTTGTTCTGCTCACATAAGCAGGAAACAAATGACAGTCTTGTGACTGTAAACTGACGCAGGCATCCATGGATACATTGGAGTAATTCATTCGCACATGCTACCCACATTATTTATTGATCCAAGAATCCTGACTGTAGCTTACGCTTAGATCAGCAATCATTGTTTTATAACAAATTAGAAGAGCTAACTGAAGATTGCATCTGTCATTTGAAGCCATTTGGACCCCACTATTATTGTAATCAAACAAAATGTTCCAGCCTCGCAGACAATTAGGATTTTGACTCATTTTGATCAAGTAAAACCTTCAGGATTGATGTTTTTCTGGTGTTATCTCCATAAATGTATTTGACTGTAAAGCAGAGAGGTCTGTAAATAGTATCTTATTTAAATCAAGGGACAAACACATGAATATCAAGGTGTCCACATGAATATCAAGGTGTCACTGCTCACATCATTTCAATTGTCGTACTTTGATCTATTTTTTTTTTATATAAGTATTGTATTCAGCAGTTTTATTTTGATGTCTGAACAAAAGAAGCAAAGCGCTTTTCTGTATAGTCTGAGAATAATAAACAGCTTTTTATACTTTCTTTAACTTTTATGTTTACTTTTGTTGGGAAGAAAAACTATTTTTATTTTATTTTAGTCCATAATAATTACTAATATAATATTAATAGTAATTTTCAGAACAGAGGGTGTTCTAACATAGGAATCCTCTTTTAGTCCTAGAGAAAATTAAATATTATAGCATAATGACTCTAAAAAGACTTGACTCTTTTCTACTTGGCAAGAAGTACCTAATAAAATGATAAGCACCAGGTACCATGAAGTCTAGTCATGGCAAGCTCTGCTAATGTAAAGTTCTGCCAGTAGCATCTCCAGAAAAGATTTCTCTGTGCAGCCAGAAAACCTGCCAAAGGCACTGCCTAAAGCTGGCAACAGTTCTTATGTATGATTCCTGGTACTGGTACTTTTTTTTTTCCCTAATTCTGGGCTTTTAGTGTTTTTTGGATTTTGTTTTTGCTGGTTGTTGACTGAAAATCTTGAATTATTAGAGGTTTTTGGATTTTTCTTTGGATCATGAAACTTTTTTTTGCTCATGCTTTTTATTTAATTTTTTTTTTTATACAAGTAAAGGGCATTTGTGGTTTTAGAGTAAATTTTATTTATTTGTGGTTTCAAAAAGCTCTAAAAGCACACAGGATGCACCCAATCCAGGATTAGATTCAGTATTAGCCCAGTAGGATTTGGATTTGGCCAAATCCTCATGCCTGGCCAACCCAAATCCTTAAAATCATGTAACTATTCGTCACAAATCAAAGAAGTAAAAAAAAAAATGTTTGCGCTCTTTCCCCCCCTCACTGATTCGCTTGGTTCAGTATTCACCCAAATTTTTCATGAAGGATTTGAGTTTCACCTGAATCCAAAATAGTGGATTTGGTGTATCCCTAAAAACAAACAAAAAAAAAACCCATTATATAAAGTGATTGGCGAATAAATGAGCGAAACACCAGTGAAAATTCGCCTGGTGAAAATTTGCTTTAAAAAACGAGTTGCGAGTCGTTTTTGACGCTACGTGCCGAAAACGACGCGACGCGCTTTGAAAACAACATGATGGAAATGACACGACGCATCAAAGTTGATGCGACGCGCGTCAAAAACGTGCCACGACTCGTGAAACTGGGTAGATTCGCCCACCACTAATTATATACAGTCCTTCCCAAGACCAATGACCTAATTCAGTAGGTCCTAGATGAAAAGCATCAGCACGCCCTGGTCTTGCATGGTAAATGTGTTGGGCAGGGGATCGATTACTATATCAATTCCATATCCCAGGCAGAAAAAGAAGCAAATGCACTAATTAACTGTGTACACCTGCATTTGTCATCAAATAAAAAGTGCCAAAGCCTTTGCACAGCTTTTTTATTCACAAGTCAAGGCGCGACATGATCACAACAAACCTTGGAATAATATGTGCTAAATAGACACACAAAATACTATTTCTGCTCATCTTTTTATATTTAGAACTCATGTGAGTAAAAAAAGTGAGAAGTGAGAGATAGAGGTGGAAAACGATAAAGCTTAAACTCCACAGAATGTGTTCTTTTCATTTAATTTCTATTCGTATGTACAGTAGATCTGCATATAGGGTCAGCACAATATTGTCCTTTCAAATCTCAGTTAAGGCCAGGGGACTCCACTAAATGTGGGATACTGGAGTTCCATGTAATTCCTGTTGCTGAAGGGCTTCTGGTTAGACATCTCTGTCTTACTTATCAAAAGTCCCCAAACTCCCTGACCTATCCTAGATATGGCCCTGTAACTTAAATTGAAAACCAGTTGAATACATTTGCTACAAGAAAATCTTACTGCAGAATAGTCTCATATCATAAATACATGTATTTAAATATCAATTCACAAAATACACCATTAAATCTTTAAAACGTTGGACCCAATGCATTTGTTCTTAGATGGGGGGCAGTGAAACCCATTTAAAAACTGCAAAGAGTTAGACGAAGATGGCAAATAATTAAATATAAGACACTATTAAAAAAATTAAGAATGAAGACGAATTGAAATGTTTCTTAGAATTTTACAGAAGTAGCCATTCTGTATCATGCTACATTTAGTAGACATTTCTTCAATCTAGCTATTAATCCATTTGAAAATAGAAAAAGGAATACTTTAAACAACACCAGGAATATGTAAGTAGCTACAGGAAGGAATTCTAGTTTGCCTTAAGGGCTATCAGGCCTTCCCATGTCAGACCTGCTTGATATCAAGCAAACAGCTTTGTTTTTTGATTTACCTGTCTGTTTAGTTAAACTCAAATGCCAGACAAAATGACACAAGCCTTCTCTTATTTGCTTCTAGCTTTCTCTGATGGAGTACAGAATTCGGTTCACATGAAAGTAAGAAATGGCCCTTTGAGATAGCTATATGTTTGAGCTGGAGAAATCTGACATTTTGTTTGACTATAGGAAAATAAAAGAAGTAGTGACTTTGACTCTTTCCTGTTAAAGAGAAAATGTTAATGAAATGCAAAATATCAATCACATTAAATATTTAGTTGAAGTGGTTTGGATCCATTTTTTTACAAGTAGACTAGCATTGTTTCCTTCATGTTTAGATGAGCTACACCCCCTAATCTAATAATGATAAATTGTCAACTCGCACCCAACCCTAACACACCACTCAAAATCTGCTTCCATCCATGGGTCCACTGTGATTTATATACCCACACCTGCCCTGTCACCCATCTCTGACATCACAGAGGGGATGGGCAGGGCAAGCGTTCATCTATATATAGATGGAGTTGAATGCAGAAGCGGGGCATAGTTAGGCTGCTGGCAGGAGGGGTGGAAGTGCGTCACGAAGAGCTTGGCCCGAATATTTTGTGCAAGTGTAGGCCCAAACTTGACCCACTTTCGGACCTGCCCAGACATCACTACTGGACAGTCCTAATTTTGACAGTTTCTTATTGAAATATCTCACACTTTTCTTTGATGTGCACTTATGTCAGAAAAATATACAGAGTATCAGAAACTTAATTAAATAATAGGCTTTTTGGCAGAGCCCAGAATACACAGCATCTGCATTTAGATACAACTGTAACTAATAAAATAAGCACGTCTCTTGGGGAATTGAGACTTGCAAGTGCAATTTCACCTTCATAAACAAAACAGTAATAACACTTAAATCCCCTGAAACAGGGGCAGCGTCAATCTGATGACCCCCCTCAACAATTCAAAGCTTCACACCCCCCTTTCTTTAAAAACCAACCACATCTGATATCATGGGTGTAAAAAGGCCGCAGCTTATTTATTAAATCACATAAATAACGACCAACATAAACCAAAAACATTGAGTGTAGGGCAATGTACCTACAAATTTATCAAATATTTAACTTCCTTAACATCTGAAGGCTGCAAAGAATTGTACCCACTAGTGAGGGGCCCGCCTGCTGTCTTTCCTAGGCGCAGCTTTCCTCCATAACTCATACCCCTTCCACTGGGCCCCTTCCACCACTTTGGCCCCAGGCCTAACCTTGTTATGCCCAACACTTGTTAGCACTGTAACCAGCACCCCCTTAGGGCAGTCCTTCCCACTGGGACATTATGCTAATACTCCCCCTTACCCAACTTTTCCTTTATTCTGGGGAGGGGAGGGCAGGTGGGAGATGATAAAGGTAAAATAGCATGATCCCTTCACTTCCTTCCTCTTTTAATCACTCATGTCTCTACCCATCCCAATAGTAACCCAGGAACTACAAACCCCATAATTCCTAACCTTCTCTCCCAGTTCCCTCATTCCTAGCTCTGTCCTGTTCCTGTTGTTCCCAGTTCCTGGCTAACCCCCCACCTCAAGCATTCATTCCATAACATGCCAAATTTTGTAAAATGGCCTTGGTATTTAGGGATTGTTACCACAAATTGGTATGGTCAAAATTTTTGCCATCTTTTTGTCCATATTTACATTTTCCAAATGTTGGGAAGTGCCAGTGCTCAGTCCTTGTATTCTTCTGCCCACTTACATCTCCCTGCCCACACATTGTACTATGTAGAAAGTCATACCTGTTTGGAATTCTGAGTTCAAAAGTCAGAGTAGAGCAGCGCCTTAGCGCCATCTTTGGCCCTGTTCGCAGTCACTGAGCCTGTAGGAGCATGTGCAGTTGAAGCAAATTCCTGACTAGCCCCAACTGCGCATATGCCTGCGTGTTTTCAGGGTCTCCACTTAACATCATTAACTTCTGGAAATCAATGTGAAACCATCAGCCATGAAGCTGAAAAGGGGATGGTTCCTACAATAAGCCAATGATCATAAACACACTGCACATCCACATACCACTAGTAGCTACTTGAAAGAAGAAAAACTGAAGGTTTTGGAATAGCATTCATGGTCCTCTGAATTAAACACCATTTTTTTTTGGATAGATCTTAAACAGTGAAGACACTGGCCTAAAAGATCTCATAATTAGAAGTCATATGCAAGCATGGACAAGACTCCCTACATCATGAATGGAAGGGTTCTTAGCTGGATACAAATGGCGTTTGCAAGATGTTAACTGTGCCACAGGCAGTGTTATTAAATATTCAGTTACTAGCATCTCAAAATGTTTGCTCATGTCACAATTTGTTTATTTTTTGTTCCTATGTTTTAAAGTTTCTGCAATAACATTTAATTGTGCATTAACATTTGCAAATATAAAATTTTTTAGCATATTGACTTTCCTAGTTTTCAGGTTTAAACTTCAGAATGCTTTGATTCTATATACACACACAATTGTACATGCAGTTAGAATCTTTAGCTAACCCTGATAATTATTACCACTAGCAGTTAGTCTTTAACCAGGGCTGTAACATTATGCAAGCCATGCCCTACCCTCACCTTCTTCATTGCCTGCCTGTGAATAATATGTGAAGTATCTTTTTTAGCCCTGAGCTACCGCCTGTGTTTTTTCTGGCCATGAGTTGTCTCCTCAGCTTTAACACTTCTTTTTGACAGCCAGCTAAAAAAAATTACCATATCCCAACTTGCCACATTTCACAAATATTAATATAGAAGGATTAGCAGGTCAATATGATTTTCAAGTCCAAGCTTTCTGCTTCACTTCTCATTTTAATTATAACATCATAGGATCAGTCTCTGTGGATGCAGATTCTATGAATCCGTTCCTATAAGCCCTGTAGTATGCATTTACATGTTTTTCCCAAGATGTTATGGTGGGTGTGGGTGTGCATAGTGAAGCAAATGAGGGTACAATGTCAGAATATTCCCTGTCTGCAGGCAACATTAAATATACAACAGTTATAAAATAATATGCAGTCAATATAAAATGCATGCTTTTCAAAGGTTTTTCAACTCCATAATGCTGTGTGGTTGCAATGTATCTGCATATATTGTACATGTATAAGATCTGTTATCTGGAAACCAGATAACAGGAAGCCATCTCCCATAGACTCAATTTTAACCAAATAGTACACTATTTTAAAAATTAATTAACTAAAGTACCTTGTAGTTGACCCAATTAATCTTTATTAGAGGCAAACAAGTCTATTTGGTTTTTTTTTTTAGTAGAATAAAGGTAGTGTTAAGGGATCGTTAGCTTGAGTTGGACCACAAAAGATTCTAGGAATCTTACATAGTGAGTTACAGTATGTTGACAAAAAATCTTCAACCATTAAGTTTAAAACCTCTCAAAGCACTGTAATAACTAATACAGAGGACGATATCAATATCATCTCAACTGGGGCAGATCCTAAAATTGAAATCAAATTTGGATATTTCTGGTACTTGAATTGGTTTCTTAATTCTGACTAAAGATCCAGGCTGAAAGTGCATTTCTCTTGCA
>CM044439.1:127977192-127987306 GCA_024363595.1 Xenopus borealis
CGCAGAGGTAAGGAGCACTGGTCCAATTAGAAAATGTTCCATTTACCACCACTCTTTG
Source organism: Xenopus borealis (assembly GCA_024363595.1). Taxonomy (NCBI): domain Eukaryota; kingdom Metazoa; phylum Chordata; class Amphibia; order Anura; family Pipidae; genus Xenopus; species Xenopus borealis. Next base: position 127,977,251 of record CM044439.1, read on the forward strand.
TAGACTTTTAGCCAGTTCTCTATCCACGTAAAAATACTATGTCCCAGGCCATACAGATGCAAGCAGTAAAATGTATGGTAGGGTCACCAGGGTTTGGGGGGAAAGGTGCAGGCTGCTGCAGAGGCAGAAGAGACATCTCTTTGCCAATTTGTTGTGTTTTGATAGCCGAGGATGAGTAGGTATAACAGTGCTACTGAATTACTGAGACTGAAACACCAGAGACAAGAATATTAAACATTTTGTATAAACGGTAATTACTATAAGTTGGAAAGCAATAAGGTGGAAAGCAATTGAAAAAAAGTATTTCAATCTGAAGACAACTCAACGGAAAAAAGTGTTTGGAAGGTGAACAATCCCTTTAAGGCAGCTCTGCCACTTATCTGCCAGTGTATAACTTCTAATTAATCCTTTTTAGAGGTACAATGTTGGTACCTGGACCTAGAAAGGGACAAGAATTTTGGGAAAATAAGGCTTACTCTAGGTTTTTTAACCATATAGGTATTAATATATTCATACATACAATTTCTCCATATGAAGTATGTATCAAATTAGTTTAATATCTGTTTTAAAGTATTCTGCATTGCTCTACAAATAGGTCTTTCTCTTGTTGAAAAATAAAAAGTTATTTAGCTGCTATTTAAAGGACCAGTAACATCAAAAAATGAAATTGTTATAAAGTAATAAAAATGTAATGCAGTGTTGCCCTGCACTGGTAAAACAGCTGTGTTTGCTTCAAAAACACTAATGTTGTTTATATAAATAAGCTGTTGTGTAGCCATGGGGGCAGCCATTCAAAGGAGAAAAGGCTCAAGTTACACAGCAGATAGCAGATAAACTCTGTAGAGCATAATGTTATCTGTTATCCATTACTTATCCTGTGCCATATAGCCGTTTTTCAATTTCCGCCATTACTTAACAGCTTGTTTATATGAACTATAGTAGTGTTTCTGAAGCAAACACATCAGTTTTAACAGCACAGGGCAACACTACATTATATTTCCTTTACTTTAAAACACTTTCATTTTTTGGTGTTACTTTAAAGTATCTGTGGAGTAAGCCTCTTTTTGGTTAGGAGGCACAATTAATTAGGGAACTCATTTTATGTAGGGAATGTGCATTAGAGTACATGTAGAAAAAGGAAATATAAGTCCTAGTAGAGAGACAAGTAAAATCAGTGACTCTTAATCATAAGAGGAGGTAGTAGTGCACAGGAAAGTCAGTTGGGGGAATGTGATATAGGTCAATAAAGGAAAAATTTGTCTTTGCACATACGTAACAAACATTTTTCAAACCCTTTGCCCTTGACACGACAGTAGAATTTTATTGTTTGCGCAGTGAATGTAATAAAACTACTTTGTTATGTTTGCTCCAAAAGTCTACACCACCTTGAATCAAGTATTAAAGTGTGCAACGTACAATTAAGATTCACAATGCAATTAAAATCTAATGAAGGATATCACAAAGCGACATGCAAATTGTTATTCTTATTTGTGTGCAAATTTGTTATTTTTGTAAATTTTATTACAAATAGGATGTTGTGCACAGGAAACTCAGTGACTTTTTCCATATATGTAAGTATTTTGTGTATCTTTGTGTTAACTTTGTGACCATTTTAACACTTTACACTGTTCCTCACTTGTAAACGCAGGGCCAAGTGACTAACGTTGAAGTTTTGTGGAGCAAAAAACTAATTCAAATATGGGGTTTCCGAAACACAAATGTTCATGATTTATTAAGTGCAACGAGTTAACATTTATTAACTTGAAAAACTTAAATGTAAAACATTTAGCACATAAAAGCAGGATAGTTCCTGTAGAAGTCAATGGGAGTTGTCCTAGCAAAATTCAAGCAATTATTTTCAGTACAATTGTTTGGAGATTTTTTTAGGCAAGTGTCTAGAAAATGATTTCAAGGTCTTTTCAATTTAGCAATCGAGTTCAAAGTGTTTTGTTATATAGGCACACATTTGGTTTTAGTGCGTTTTTTCAAATTCTAATGTGCGGTTAATTAATATTTAAATTATATTTTAGTACACTTATGACACGGTGATCCAAATTACAATTAGACCCCTTATACAGAAAACCCCAGGTCCCAAGCATTCTGCATAACAGTTCCAATACCCTTAATTAATATTTAAATGATAGTTTAATACACTTATGTCATGGAGATCCAAATAACAGTTGGAACCCTTATACGGAAAACCACAGGTCCCAAGCATTCTGCATAACAGTTCCCATACCTGTATAACAATGGAAAATAGTCTTTTCGTCACGTTTTGTGATGCTCTTCAGTTCCATCCAGCTCCAAAGTAAAAAGGTACTGCATCTTGTCATAAATAAACACATTTATCACATTATGAATATATAATACACAAAAGCCGTAAATATCTTGTAAATTATATCCTTATAAACGGTGAGTTCTGATGTCATCAGTTATAAACGGTGAGTTCTGATGTCATTTCTGTCACATGACTCCCTGAAACTTGTGTATTATAATAAATAAAGTACCCCCAGTTGCAAAATATGAGGATATTAGAAGTCACTTCAGCCTCGTGTTTTTATATGGTCATGAAACTCCTCGGTAACTTATAATATCCTTATATTTTACAAGAGGGGGTACTTTATTTATTATAATACACAAAAACCATGAATATCTTGTAAATTATATCTTTTTAAATAGTCATGAGTTATAAACAGTGAGTAATGATGTCGTTTGTGTCACATGACTCACTAAAACTTGTGTATTATAATTGTGGTAGAGTGACTGGGAAAAGGTGGAAAAAGGTCACTCTAGCCTTTAATTTCTTCCCATGTGCAAAGATAGACTCCAGGAAGGGAGTTGTCTTTAAAAAGAGAACAGATTCTCTGTTTAAGTTTAGTAGCCAGGTACTACATTCCACAGAGCCAGTCCGGAGAGTGGAGCTCACCTTCCACAGGAAAGCTGTCCTGTGAAAGTAGTTCCCAGTGGGCAAGGATTTATTTTTGTTTTATAAATGCTGAAATGGTCACCTCTGTTTGAATGACTTACTGGGAAAATAAACCAATGTTTCTTTGAAGAGCCTTGTGTGTCCCTGTCTTTATGCTCCTTTTCCTATGCTGCCTGCCCCACCATTTGCTAATTTCCCCCAAATGTGTTCAAGCCACCAGTTTGTCACATAAATAAAGTACCCCATTTTCAAAATATGAGGATATTAGAAGTAACCTAAGAGTTCCATAACCTGTATAAAACCTTGGCCTTCAGATGCGTATTTTTATATGGTCATTTTTATATGGTCATGACACTCCTTGGTAACTTTTAATATTCTTATAATTTACAAGAGGGGCTACTTTATTCACTATATCATATGCACCAACACTCAGCTACAAAGAGCTGCATTCATTAGGCCTGATACTGGTATGGTATTGGTTATCCAGAAACCCATTATCCAGAAAGCTAAGAATTATGGAAAGTCACCTCCCATAGACTCCATTTTATCCAAATATAGTAATCAAAAAAATTAAAAATGCTTTCTTTGTCTCTGTAATAATAAAACAGTACCTTGTACTTGACCCAAGCTAAGATATAAGGGAAACATGTCGTGGGAATAAACACATTTGAAGCAAGTTCTGCTTGATGGCTTGTTCCTAGTAAACCTGTTTGTTTAATTGATGTCTGCACCTGTGACGGGGGTGTATGCTAGGAATCAAAGCCTTGGATTCAACCACCCTTAGGGCTCCTACACACGGGCGTTTTTACCTGTGCTCCCCTGCGTTGCGTTTTGCTGCGTTCAGCCGCAGGGGAGCGCAGGTATAGACGCACTCAATTATTTTCAATGGGGCTGTACTCACACGAACGCATGTGAGCGCCGAACGCAGGAAAAATGCAGCATGTTGCGTCTGAATCTGCGTTCGGCGCTTACACGCGTCTCGTGGGTACAACCTCATTGAACAAAATGAGGTGCGTCTAGACCTGCGCTCCCCTGCGGCTGAACGCAGCCAAACGCAATGCAGGGGAGCGCAGGTCAAAAACGCCCGTGTGTAAGGGCCCTTAGTCTATTCCTTGATACTAAGATATAAGATACTTATTGGAGGCAAAACCAGCCTATTGCAGTTTTTAATTTTTACATGATCTTCTACTAGACTTAAGGTATGAATATTGATTATATGGAATACCCCTGATCCCAAGCATCCTGAATAACAGGTCCCATACCTGTACCACACTGCTTATACTGCTATACAGCCTGCTATAATAATCCTCTCAATAATCCACTGGAATATCTGATTATACTATACAAAGCAAAAAATGGAAATTATCATGGTACAAAATCAGGGAAGCGACAGGTCCTTAAAAATGATAAGTTAAGGATGAAATGGCAAAACAAATATGGTTGGAATGCTGCCTGCAGTTAAAGAAAACGAAAGATTCTGTAACAACAATTAAATGGCAAAGAGTTTAAAACACTGCAAACTTTACAGAGAAGCAGTAAGAGGTGTGAGGCTGATTGAAGGCAATAATTGAATCAACAATTGTTACATCCTGTACACTCATTTCTGCAGGCTTTCTCTAAAATCTATTAGAGCAGCCAATACCAAAAGGTCATTGTTATTGAACTAACATACCATTATTTCTTGCCACTCTTTAAAATGAGTTTCCAATAACATCCTTAGTACCGTCAGGGAGAGATAAAAAGAGATGGGAAAGTGTTTAAAAAGTATGGCCATAAAGGGGAAAGTCTATGTATAGGTACATACAGTATATATTCAATAGCGACCTATAGCTGAATTTATTTCTCTTAGGATTTTATAGGCTGCGGGTCACTCTGCACAAATTCAACCAAAGGAATTGGGACGAGTGTCAGTGATGCATCTGGCACATAAGTATCGGCATTAAAAACAAATGAGACATTCATGAAGTATGAACTTTACAGATGACTCAGACGGAGGCTTTGCAGATGAAATGGTTTTAAGCTGACACTGAGTCATACATTGCAGCTTTGTTCAAAACACTTTTTTTTTTCTCACATTCTGAAAAAAAAAAAAGTAGGAATAGGATGTTTAATAGCAGACAGGGCAGGCTTTGTACCATCATTTTAAGAGCGAAACGCAGAAATGTATGGCTGCACAGCGTGTATCCATGGTAATGAGAACCCAAGCAAGAAAGCATCAAAACAAACACTACCGTTTTACTGCATTGAATAAACTTGTTCTGTTTAAAGGTTATGGTACCGCTGCTAAACCAGAGATTTCTTGCCCATGAGGAATACATTATGAATTCTCATCATTGTCACCTTTAGACTTCTCACGAGTGACTATACAGTCAATGTACTGAAGAAGGTAATCACAGTCAGTCATATAAAATGGCGAGGAGCCTTGAAAATGTAATATTTCTAAAATCATTAATACCAACATTTACTTTTTGGTTGAAGGAGAATTAAAGCCTAACTAAAGAATTAGCTAGACATGTTGTACATTATATTTTGCATTTCTGTACCTGCCTTAAGCAACCACCCCCAGGGCCGCTCCTGCCATAAGGCAAGGTGAGAAAAGCCGCCTCTGGCTAACTTTAAGAGACAAATTTTGTTTTTTACAATAGAAATTAAGCTCTGCTAGTGCAGCAAGTGCAACTGCACTCCCTGCACTAGTGATGCACCACACCCTGGACCCGCTCCAATGCTAAAAGATGAAAGCGAGGAATGGCGGTGGCATTGAGGCTGCAGCAGCTCCTGACCACATCCCTTTAGCAGGGAAGATTTGTGGTTCTGAAGATGCCCCAGTAGATGCCTTTTCTGCTGATTCACATGCTCTGGTTTGCTGTCACTTACTGAATTTAGGGACCCACTCACAATATACAGTACACTTGGAATAGAAATGTCACAATATAAGGCTGATTAGTCATTAATACAGATAATTACTACATGGCAGCACAGAAACCAGTGCCATTAGCATCAGAATTTAATAATCAGCTCTGTAGCATCATCTTATATTATCGATAAACCTCATTTTCTGCTTGATAATTAGTGATGACCCCTAAGTTTAGCTTTTTAACAGCTGCTCAGAGCCCACTGAGCATGTGAGTGTGGCAGACACTTTCCAAGATGGTGACCCCCTGTGACAATTTTGAAGTCCTGGATCATTGCTACTATTGACAAGCTGAAACTTTAGGCTGGTGCAAGTTCAGTATATAAAACATGGCATTTTTAGCCATATTAGTTTTTAGGATTTACTCCTCCTTTAAAGCTGTTACAATGGAGAGGGGAAGCACAGTTAAAATGTTCCTTGATTTTACAGAATATGATTAGTGATGGGCGAATAAATTCGCGAAAAACCAGTGAAAATTCACCTGCCGAAAATTCGCTGGCGTAAAAATAAAAACGAGACGTGACTCGTTTCTCGAATTTTTTGCCAATTCGCGAATTTCGCTGGAAGTTCGTGAATTTTTCGGCGAAGCAAAATGGGATAGATTCGCCCATCACTAAATATGATTTAAGGCTAAGGACTCCCAAACAGAAATAAGCAAAACAAATAATTGTATATTAAAGGGCAAGGAAAGGCAAAGAAATAAAATCACTTTTACTTTAATGAAAAAGAAATCTATCTCTAATATACTTTAATTGAAAAATGTGTACCGTTTTTTTAAGAAACCTGACTGTATGCAGTGAAATTCTCCCTTCATTTACTGCTGTGGATAGGAATTGTGAGACAATCCCTAAATTCTGGCAGGGAAACAATCATACTTATGAACAGCAGGGGGAACCCCTGTCTTACCAGCCATGCACAACTCAAGCAGCTTTGGTTTTTGATCATTTATGACGATCCCTTAGAAGCACAGACCACACTGAGCATGTGTATGTAGTCTAGTCTTGCAAAGATGTATAACAAAGTTACAAGATGACAGCCCCCTGTGGCCAACTTTGAAAGCATAAATCATTTGTTTGATTAGGCTTGTGGTGCAGTAAGTTCATGTTTATGTTTAGTATACAAAATACAGCATTTCTAGCCTTATTCTGTTTTAGACTTTCCTTGTCCTTTAAAAGCTGAAATGTGAAGATTGAAAGGAAAAAAAGAAGATATACCTATAAGATTTATCACAAAAAGAGACATGAATGAAACGTTGGAATAACAAACTTGTTTGCCTTACTTACATGTTATTCTGCAGTGTGCACCCAGGTTTTTTCTCCAGTAAGTGAGTGCAGCTATTTTTCCTTTTTATATGTATAATATGTATAATAATATATATATATATAAAACATAGTCCAAATAGGTGCACACAAAACACTTATTTCATGCTGGTGCTGGAAACACTTATTTCATATAGAACCTCAGGACGGCACAAGTGGAGGTGCCGAAACGTTGAAAAACAACTTTTTTAAAATATATTTTTTAACTAAAAAAGTTTCCTGGAGTGCGGTTATTTTTGCAGGTTATATATATATATATATATTCCAGTTTTAGATTCTTTAATACCCCATTTGATGATTTAAAGTAAGTTAAGTATTCATTCTGGGGGTATAGTGTTCCTTTATTACTTTTTATTACTTAACCCTGTTGGTGCCTTGCATTGAGTTTATTCTAGGATTTATCATAGGAATCATCTGAAATCCAGATATGAGTTAATGTAATCAAAAGGTTATAGTTTTCTCACATCTAATAACTAGTCATTAGTAAACTTGGATTGTTTTGCTTTGACATAAAAATTCACAAAACTGCATCATTTAGCCAAATGCATTGGAGTCAATGAGAAGGTGACATTGCAGATATTTTTAGCTCTGCAATAGCATATATTGTACATTGCCCAAGGTTGTAGGAGAAGTTCCTTTCCACTAAGCTACAACTGTTCCAAACAGAGAAAAAGGCTTCCATGTTGCTGATTTATTCCGAACTTGATGTTGAATTCTCCATCAATAAATTGCTCAAGCTGTCATCCTATTGGCTGATTTGGAATGTAAGGAGGATTGACATCTTCTCTATGGAGTAAACATTGACATTTCTTTACAAACTGAGTTGGTTTTGTGTGGCAACATTCTAGCATGGATTCAGAGACATTTTCACTAGTAATGGGCGAATTTATTCACCAGGGGCGAATTCGCAGCAAATTCCCGCGGTTTGCCGCTGGCGAATAAATTCGCGAAACGCCAGCAAAAATTTGCCAGCGAAAATTCGAAAAAAAAAAGTTGCGTACCCTATTTTCTTGTTTCCCTTTGACATGGGCTTTGCCTATGGCAAGGTGATATTTTAACTTTTTCTTTCATTGTGTGACCTTCACAGAATTCTGTCTCACTTTATTTTCTTTTGTCTACCATGATATCTACCTTGTGCCTGTGTTAATTTTGAGCTGACATACAGTGCTGTATGTATTCTTGGATTCTATGGGACTATCAATCAGCCTCCAAAGCCCAGAGAGGCACAGAGGTCTGTAGGACCCAGACACACTGGATTAAACTGCTCTACATATTAAAGGAATACTTTCATGGGAAAACATTTTTTTTTTTCAAAACACATAAGTTAATAGTGCTGCTCCAGCAGAATTCTGCACTGAAATCCATTTCTCAAAAGAGCAAACATATTTTTTTATATTTCATTTTGAAATCTGACATGGGGCTAGACATATTGTCAGTTTCCCAGCTGCCCCAGTCATGTGACTTGTGCACTTTAGGATGGAACTACTTTCTGGCAGGCTGTTATTTCTTCTACTTTAATGTAACGGAATCAGTCTCAGTGGGACTTGGCTTTTACTCTTGAGTGCTGTTCCTAGATCTACCAGGCAGCTGTTATCTTGTGTTAGGGAGCTGCTATCTGGTTACCACTCCAACTTGCAGTACAGTGGTAATATGACTGGGGGCAGTTTGCTCTTTTGAGAAATGGATTTCAGAGCAGAATTCTGCAGGAGCAGCACTAACTGAAGCGTTTTGGAAAAAAAATGTTTTCCCATGACAATATCCCTTTAAGAAGTATCCAGTACCCCAAAGCCTAATAAACTAGTTGAATGATAATAGGTCTATCAACTAACATTTGAATTTTCAATTTTTTTTACAAATCAATTTTTTTCTCTAAAAATTCTTCACATTTTTCTAAAACTCTAAACTCTAAAAAAAAAATTAGATTTATGAAGTAGAAAATAGCAAGAAATATACAAGCAAAAAAATACAGTACAAAAACCTCCTATCTCAGCAACAAATGCTACCGACAGATAATTCATACCTTCCAAACAATATTGGGGATTCATGATTTCCCCAAGGAGATCACACACCATTATACTCCTAATCAAGTGCAGTAGAGCACCATAGGGATACAGTACTGGTTTGTCCCCAGTTCAGTTGGATTTGAGAAGGATTTTCCATCCTTATAAGAAACCAGGCAGTTTCCTCTTGTTCCTAGTTGTGAGCATTATAAATATGTTGGAGATCAGGCATCCATCTCATACTATTTCTGTATAATAATAATAACTGGGAATAACCAAAGCATTGTTGCACTTATGAATATGCATATTAACATGATTACTTGCCCAACCATCTTCTATGGCATAACAAAGCTTGTGGTAAGAAGTACTTGAGGAATAATAGAAAATACAAATCATGATAATGTGATTCATTTTGTCATTAACTTGCCATATGGAGTTCTATTTATAATACTATAAACTAGAACACTGGCTAGTGATGGGAGACATTATTCTTCTGGGGAGAATTCCCGGTATTTATAGGTATTCGCTGCCAAATCATACATTTGCAAAACACCTGGCGAAAATTCGCCAGCATCTCACCATTTTTGGACACCAGTATCCGTTTTTTCAACGGTGGCAATTTGCAATTTTCCTTAGAAATTCGCAAAGAATTTGGTGAAGTGAAACGCCGAAGATTCACCCATCACTAGCACTGCCGCATTTATCAAACTAGGTACTGATTTTAGCAATATTTGCCCTTGACATCAATAAGTTATGTCGTGTCATGGGGATTTCAAATAATGGCCTAAATTCAATGTCCACTGCCCGCAAAGAATTGTGGTGCCCCCCCAACCCCAGATGGGAGTAAGGTGCACATCTGCAAGGGGGAGGTTGGTATAATTGCCACCTGGTTGGTATTTT